>JZKD02S1679432.1:383729-413399 GCA_000966675.3 Picea glauca
TTACAGGTGTCAGCCAAGAAGGAGGATCCTTCAATCATGTTAAACACTATGTATCTCGATTGGCCAAGGGATAAGAACCCTCCTTTCTATCTTTCATTAGGTATAAATGGCCTTCGCTTGAACAACTACATGCTTGATTTAGGGGCCTCAAAAAATGTCATATCATTGAAGGTAATGAAACATATTGGTTTGAAAACAAGTCGACCCTATGGCAATGTATGTGGTATTGATTCTAGAAAAGCCAAAGTCCTTGGGGTATGTGAGGACATTGAGGTTTTCCTGATTGATTTTCTACATATCAACATTCTCATGGACATGGTAGTGATTGGTGTTCCAGATGATTGGGGGATTCTTTTATCTAGGAGTTGGTATGTTGAGCTTGGGAGTTTCCTTAGCATGGATCTCACCCATGCACACATTCCTATGGGAGATGCCACTTTTCATATATTATACAATAGAGATAAATTTGATAGACACGTGATGGATCCTAATGGTCCTGATTATGTGAATGAATGTGATTATGATGTACTCCCACAGACCATTGAGTATGATCTATCTAAGCTACCTTTTATGCAGGAAGACTCCATAGATACACTTCTTCCATGGACAGACCAATACAAAGACAAACTTGAAAAATACCATCGGAAGGATCTAGGGTCTATTCAGATTTTGAAGAAGGAAGGTGAGAAACATGAATAAATCATCAAAGAAACAGTGCACACAGATCATCTGCACGATAATAATACACATTTCATCGATTTAAATGAAAGAAGTCTTGTACTCATGTGGGACAAAAGAAAGGGAAAGCCCAGTTATGACCAAGAATACAAAATTTCTTGGATTATCCCTTACATCATCAACAAGAAGTCTGACAAAGAAAGGTACTATCTGACATCATTAGATAGGAGAAAGATGCCACTACCAGTAGACGAGTCTCTTCTCCAACCTCACATCCAGCTCACATGACTTCTTCATGGCTCGTGCCCCAAGTAAGTAGGTAAGCATTTTGATTCCCTGCATTTGCATATTGATTTCTCATATTAGTTTAGATGCATTGCATTTTCTTTTTTTCCTACTTGCATATTGATTTCATGCTTAGTTTAGAAGTTTTTGAAAAAATGTCAAAATTTTCTTTTTCTAACTTAGTTGGTTTTGATTATGATCATATAAGAACAAGGATGAGTAGGCCATCCTGCACTTGAAAGTTTGATGTTTCCTTGCAGGAACAAGTCTACCAGGATATGTTGCGGTTCTCATGCACTCTATGGCAAGAACATGTCCCCAAGTAGGAGCCAGATGTTATCCCCATTTTTTGGATAACTAAGGATATTATGTCTCGAGGCCCTCAAGTTGCAGATATGGAGTGTCGAGAGACTACATGAACAGATGCAGTACCCTTTTGCATAGATGGAAAACCCACTCACCACCGTAGATGGTCACAGTTTTGTAGATGGCATCCACCACACCAGCTGGCTTCTAGAAGGCAGTGAGCCTTGCTCCATGAGGTACAAGCCAGTATTATGGTGAGCATCAATTCAATATTTAATCCAGTTGAGTATGGTGTATCTTAGATTGCTCTATATTTCATGATGTATGCTTGGACATTATGCCTTTTTCCCTGCTTCACCTTGGTGGTTGACATTGTGACCTAGTAAGTGGTTTTTCGTTATGGATGGGTTTGTTATCAGGAACTCCCTTAATGAGCCATCATACCATTCCCAACCATACTTACCACTTTCAATCATTGTTCCCCTCCATTCCTTATCTCTTGTCATTTTAGGGTGTATTGACCCAAGAAGGGGTTGTCCCTCATTGTATGGGAAGAAGGGGTTGAAGGCCTAGAGGGGTTGATGTTGGGTAAAAGATAAAATCCTTGTATAAACCTTCCATATGCTTCGCCCAAGGATCACCCAAGAAAGCAGTGAAATGCTTATATTTGAGTAAAGGCGAACCACAATATGATAAAGAATGCTTAAAAGGTTAGTTGAAGGATAGGAGGTCTCATCACGAGCGGACCTATCACATCCATGAATATATAGTGGTATGACATTACCATCATCTGGTCATCAAACCAGGGTAATGGCTCTCATTTGTATGGCTGAGAGAAATGGGGTCTCATCATGAGCCAACCTTCTCATTTCCACTAGGTGTTTGTCAGTGACATTGCCATCATCTGGTCACCGCGCTAGGGAGGTTACCTTAAACCTCTCCTTATGCAATATTGAAAGAAAATACAAATAAATAAATATAAAATTCAATTGATGGGCTTGGAAAAAGTGCATTGCAGACGGAGGTACCATGCACCCTCTACAAAGGAACCCATGAATGAGACACTACGACCCCTTGTATGTCATGAACCATGTGCCCATTGAGTATTGACCCCAACCACTTCATCCACTTTACATGGCTTAGAGAGGTATCTCTTGGAAAATCTCCTTGACCTAGGGAAAGATCTACCCAATAGGACACCTTGTCAACCCTCCCATATTCAAGCTTGACAAGTAACATAGTGTCTTTGAGCAGATAATTTTTTGATATAGTGATATTTGATGCACACGCTTAGATAGATTATTTATTGATTATATTCACTTATCATGATGTTATTACTTTATATCCTTGGAGGGTGTGCTCATTTATATTTACATGACCTAGTTGGTGGACAGTTTTGGGAGAACAAGCCTAGCTTGGTCTTCCATGGAGTTACAAGCCCACAAGTTGGATGTTAAGGGCCTACATGCTGGATGGGAAAGATCAGACTTGGAAGGCCTTGATTATGACTTGGATGACATATCCCAGTCCTCACTTTCCAAATGATTTTCCCAGGAAGGGAAAAACGTCCTATTTTTTAGCTTAACGTCATGTATGGGGGGCTAGGGCATGGTGGTGAGATGATATGCATTGGCACTTGGACGTTTTGAGGTTTTTGAGTCTTTGAACATGAAGTAATACATTTGGATCCTTGACATGTGGCTTTGGAAATCCTTACTACCCTCCTACATCACCAACAACCTTCTCCTAGTGCCAAAACATCCCCTAAAGGGGCGGTGTCCATGTAATTAGGGTTTTATTTGTGCAAAAAGTGAAATTTTGACTGAATTGTTTAATATTACTTTGTTAAGGGGGAAAGATTAGGGTTTTTGACCCCTAATCTTGTTATTTACCCCTTAATTTGTGGACAAGTCACCTTGGTGACATTTGTATAAATAAGAGATAATAAGATCTAATTTTAATATAACTCTCCCTCATTGTGAGAAGTATTGGTCTAAAATTTTCGCTATATTTGGATCTGTTAGTCTCTTGTGCGCTTTTTTATTTCTATCTTAATGAATGGTTGATGGAGGAGTGAGTCTCTAGCCTTGGATGATGTTTTTCTAGCTTTTATGGTGGATTATCTTGGAATTTTTCTTGAGTTTGATATGGTCTTCTACTCTTATGATATCATTCTTTTCAAGTCAAGGATTGCTTTTATAGGAGCTAGGTGGTAAGTATAAGGTCATACACCCCCACCATAGTCTTCATCATTTTATTGCTTCATCTTATTGATTAAACAAGGGTTTGCTAAGAGAAGTATAAGGGCATACACCCTCTTAGCTTAAACCCTAGCTAGAAAAAATTTCCTTGGGAAGTAAAAAGGCTTACACCCCCAATGAGGTAGCTTCTCTAGCTCTTACTTCATTTGACTCCATTAATCCAACAGTAAAGGCATTAGTCATATATTTTTTTCATTGGAGATATACAATCATTGCCTTGGGAAATGCATTTTTTATCTTTTGAAAGGTTTCTTGCTTGAAGTTGGTTTGCCTCATTGAGAGGAGTCTTCCCCTACTAGGGCGTCCCCTCTCTCCTACTAATTTTCTTGTTGTTACAAACCCTAACCTACATCCATTAGGGCTGATCTAACTTAGATAAACTACTATACATAACTCCTAAACTAACCATGGACTAACTCCTAAATTTTGCTCACTTACTCTACTAAGTAGGGCACATCGTTTGAGCTGATTGTTGACATATTTTGATGGTGTAATTTGCTGATATAAGTGACTGAAAGATACAACCATAAGACTTCAATTTTCTGTAGAAAATGCATTGTTATAACAACTTGCTATCTTCAGCCTTAAAGTGACATTTTTTAGTCATAATTGATTGTCATACTCATTGATAATATTATTGATTCATCTCATTCTTTACATGTTGATTTGAATGTCTTACATGCTGATATAAATTGTCATATACTGCTACAAATTAGGGACATCAAGCTTAACTTTATGATCCATACAAACATATATCATTGCAAGTTGGATTTTCTTGCGTCTTGGGCAAGTACAATCATCCAAAGAAGTAATATACCTTTGGGGAAACAATCACTCGACTTGCAAGGAATCTATTCCCACTTTTCACTCCACTTAGACTTGATCTTTAGGGGCTTCACTTCCATTTCTCTCCATATAAATCCCCCTAGGGTCACCAGGATCGACTCCCTAGAGTGACCTTGTCACCCTTGAAGTGTGGGAACTACATCGAGGTGACATTGGGTGTAGGATTTCCAAGTTGTAGCACTTGCTTTGTGGTTGGGTTGTGATTTTCCAAACCTAAAACTTGCACTATAACACACCTTATATTATATCTCTCTTAACTAAAAATTTAACTTTTAGCTAGAGACTTAGATCCTGGGCATCATAGAGAGTCATTCGTCATCATCATCTTTTTCTACTTTTAGCATAGATTTAGGACTTGTTTTACACTCTCATTTTGTACTTATAGTGGATATACTCTTTACGTCCCATTGACCTACTTGTGTGGTCATTTGTTGGGCATTAATAAAATTATCGCATCACTCATTTCACTTATCTTTTCCAAGGGTTTTGAGTGGGTTTCTTGTTGGTTTTTTAAAAGATAAGATATGTCAAAGCTTGGAGAGGAGATTAAACACTACCATGTTCACATTCAATTATTATTGTAGAACTGAAAGGGTAAGCTCTAAGCTGAATCTCTCTCAACTTGTTTTCTCTCCCTTGTGTTGTTTATTCATGGAATATGAATTTTGTCTTCTCCTACTATTTCTCATTCTTCCCTCTCCTTCATTGTATATCAATCTTCTCTCAAAATGCATGACAAGTTTGTGGTGTATGCTTATGCGTTTTATTCTAGTGGTGTTGATAGTAATAAAAAAGATGGAAAACCCAAATAATATGATAATATTCATGATGACCTAACCTATGGAGAAAGGGAAGAGAAGATTAAGGTGAAAGTGACAACGAAGATAAAAGAAAAGAAAAAAATTAACACCCTTGTGGAAATATGTGACAAGAATTTCCAAGAGGGAAAGTGGGTGGAACTACTAAACTGTTTTCCCCCTTTGTAAGACAGGACCATGCCTACAGGTCTATAACAATAGGAGATTTCATTGACTAAACCAGCAAGGACAACGTGGATGCAAGTCTGCAAGTTTCCTATGCATGTGGCATACCATTCAATGTTCTTTAATCTACCTATTGGCATGATATGCTTATTGTTACCCCCTCTTTCACCTATGGGTAACCAGAGGAGATCATGTATCATGGTTGGAAATGAAGACAGTGATCCCGATGATGAAGATGATGATCAAAACTCTCCAAAACAACCCCTCAAATTCCTCCCTCCTCATTCATCTCATTTTATCACACCTAATTAGCATGGTTCATCGAACGATGTGGTCCAAGACATTGTGAGCTACACCACTCATTGTTTCATATAAAGTGGCATATTTAATGCATTAGGAATTTAGGTGAGGATCATGGGTTGAAGTCGTATAATGAATCATAAGCTTGAAAGTTATGCCTTTTATCTTGTTTCACCTTGGTGGCCATCATTTGTATCCTACTCCAGTGTTGTCACTCTTAGGGAACAGGAGTACTATTGGGAGGCTTTGATAGGGTTATCATACCGCTCCCTGCCATACTTAACACCTTCCATCATGGGACCTTTCTCTATGTACTAAACTTCGATAATGGTTGTTACATGTACACAAAAAAGGCATGTGGTCCATCTTCCTATGAAAGAAGGGATAGAATGTCGAGGTTGATGTACCTCCTAGATAAAAATGAATAAGAAAAAGAAAGAATGTTGTAAAGGAAAGAAGAAATGATGGGATAATGAATGACCAACTTCAAAAGAAAAAGGTCAACTTAAGCTCTAACCCCTCATTATGAAGCTATTTCCCCTAGTCCTAATGGATTGAATTCATATTAACCAGCATAGATACATCTTAAACCCAGATCTATCAAGCACCGAGAGGGTTCAAATTTCTTAATGTGTAAATTGTTTTATTACCATCTAATATGAAAGAAGTAATATTTGACATGGGATACAAAAAATTACACCCTAACAAATTTGATCCCTCTCGATGCTTGATAGATCTGGATTTAAGATGGATTTATGTTGGTTTATTATTTTATATGTTGTCATGTACATATGTACATACTTATTTTTTTGTTTTTTTAATTAATCCTCTTATCCCCATTTTGTGGGATAACTAAGGAGATGATATCTCAAGGCCCTCAGGTTGTAGATATGGAGTGGCGAGAGACTACATGACCAAAAATATCCACTTGCACATACATAATCTTGTTGTCACCACATTTGATCCATTTTCATTGCATTCACCACACCATATAGATTCTAGAAGGAAAAAGGGTGTTGCTCCATGCGGTACAAGTCGGGTATTGTGGCAGGTAATCACCCTAATATTTGAGGCATTTGAACATGTTTTATTTAAGCTACTTTTGATTATAGAACGTCTGATTGTACATTATGCCTTTGACCCTTTTTCATCTTGGTGAGTGTCACAGATTTCCTAGTAAGTGGCCAACCTTTGGGGAAGGTTTGTGACTCGGGGTCCATTGAGGGGTTATAGTACCATTACCAACCATACATACCACTTTCTTCTCATTACATTCCCATCATATTTCCCTCTTCTAGATCCTTTGACTTTAGTGAATCAAGAAAGGCGTGTACCTCATTTTATGGGAAGAAGGGGATGAAGGCCTAGAGGGATTGTTGTTGGCTAAAAAGATAAAATCTTAGATATTAACCTTCCAGATGCTTCACCTAGGGATCCCTGAGAAAGCAATGAAATGCTTCTTTGTAAGAAAAGGGGGACCCAAAAGAATAATAATGAATTCTTAGGGGGTTAGTTGGAGGATGGGAGATCTCATCACGAGCCAACCTATCATGATCATGGGTCTTTAGCGGTATGAAATTACCATCATCTAGTCACCAAGCCAGGGTAGTGGCTCTCAGTTACATAACTGAGAGAAAGGGGGTCTCATCATGAGCCAACCTTCTCATTTCCACACGATATTTGTGAGTGAAATTTTCATTATCTGGACACCACACCAAGACAATGGCCTTCAACTCATTCCTTAAAACATGAAAGAAACAAAGAATGGAAAGAATATGGACTTGGAAAAAATGCATTGCAAACGAAGGTGCCACACACCCTATACAAAGGCACCCATGAATGAGATAATACAAGCCCTTATATGACATGAGATTCATCGACCTATGAATTTTGGACCCCTTCCACCTCATCATCTACTACATAACCTTGAAAGGCCATCCTTGCGAGCATCCCCTACTTGAGGTTTTTGGCCTGCCCAATAGGACCTATTATCACAAAATATCTACTTTCCCAAAGCCCGACGCAACTAAGTCGGGATTGGCATAACACGAGGATAATCATGTCACTTTCACCATAATAGGATACCCTTTTCTAATTAGGAGGAAAAACTTTCTCCAAGGGAGACGTCCCTAGACCTAGGGGGTTTGAGGAAGGGAAAAGGACAATATAAACTACCCCTCTCTCTCTAGGTCATTCAAATTGGGTTTAATTACTAAGTCACGTATTGATGGATGAAGCAAAAGTTAAAAATAAGTGTACATTCCCTTTACCAAGACAACAACAAATGTTATGGAAGTTTATGAGCAATAAATGATATTGGTGCTTCAGCAAGACAATGAACTTATAACAACATTTCTAGTGAACAAGAGTATGCAGCAAATGACAAATGTATAACAACATTAAGTACAATGAATAAAGTTGCAATATATTTCAAAAAATGAACTGTATAAACAATATAACAAGGTATTTAAAACTTCAATTATAACACTTCATCATATGCAAGTTCTAGAGATTTATCAATCAACAAATGGACTTTCAAGTTGT
The DNA here is from genome assembly GCA_000966675.3 of Picea glauca. Lineage (NCBI taxonomy): Eukaryota > Viridiplantae > Streptophyta > Pinopsida > Pinales > Pinaceae > Picea > Picea glauca. Next base: position 391,933 of record JZKD02S1679432.1, read on the forward strand.
CCAAGATAACTGTAGTAGCAACAAAATAAAAGTAATGAAAATTGTAATAAACCTTCAGAAATGTACTTTTTAATGACAATTCAATGCATACTTTAACTCTAATTGATAATACTTTGTTTCATGCACATTTATGGGTTGTTTTGGTTAGCTTGTAAGATTAGGTGGGCTGTTAAATGATGATTGTACATCAATGATAACAACAACAACAACTTCAGAAATTCACTTAGAATAACAACAAGAAGTGGTTCAGAACCTTAAGATGATAGTGCATGGGCTTGTGCAAGTTTTGGGTTAGTTCAATCAAGTTGGTAGGGCTAGGTAGGTTGTACAATAAAGGGATGTAACAATGATTGTGACAGCAACAAGTTAGTTGTAGGTGATCCTATATTAAGTTAGTGGGTTAGATTAGGTTAGCAAGAGTGGCAAGTAGAAGTCTGCATTTTTAGGTTGATTTCTCAAGGAAATAGCGTTTGAATATTAGTGCCTTACAAGGGGGTGATGGAGTCAAAGGAAGCTTTCTGTTTGAGGCTGATAACAAATGATTATGTTTAAGTCTAAGAGGGAAAATAAGCCTAGGAAGAGTAGTACCTTCAGTCCTCCTAGGTTCTAGACCTTGAGAGGGGGTGGATAGGGTGTAGGCTCTTCTAGGCCCTAGTGCCTCCCTCTTCTTAAACTTATTTTGGAGTAGAATTTTATGCAATAATAACTTGATCACAACCTCTAAAGAGATAGCACTTTAGGGATTTAGAGGTTTTAACAAAATACTAGATCAATTTAATGAAGCTTGGAAAATATAAAGCAAGGAAGTAATACCTTACATTCCTTAACTTATAGCATTAATTAGGCATGCAATTTCATAATCTTATATATGCAAGTAAACCATACCATAACCATTCAAATAAATGACAAAAGCAAAATTTACTTACTTGCACCAAGAATAATCATGCAAAATAACACTAGATTGCCACAAAACCTCATGAATTCAATCCAAGTTGCAAGAAAAAGGCCTCCAATGGAGGTGCACCTCATTATTTCAGCCAAACACTCCTCAAGAGGGCGCCAATTTCAGTCCTCTCCTCTTGTGTGAGGAGTTGTGGTTAAACACTCAAACACTCTTCTCCTAAGTTGTTACTAACTATCTCTAACCCTAGTTTAGCCTAGATCACTAACTTATTTGTTGATGTTATAAATGTTTTCTACAGCCATCTAATTGCAGCAAATTTTATGCATACTCAACATTAATTGTTATCCAACCATTTCAGAAATTGCTTATGACAAGTTATTATCATACTACTTAGTCAATGCTATCGTTTCATTGTCTTTTCCAACTTTTCTTAGGAGTATTTGTTGCAGCTGTTACATTTTATCAATTGTTGTTGTAAACTTATTAACTATTGCAATTTTATATCAGCTAGCACTTACTGTCACTGTCCATTGTCTATTCAAGTGTTATTATCATTTTTGTACTTAGAATTATTGTATACGCATGATATATTGTCTTGTTCTGGGAAGGTACATCAAGCACTTCATTAACCTCATCTTTAAGAAATGGATTTAGTGATTTTGGTAACCAATGAGAGGGGGGAATACATCTTGAACATAACCTTAATTTTCCATCCCTTTAGGTTACCAGGGATGCTTCCCCTGGGGTAGACCTTGCCTACCCCTATAAAGTGGGGATTTCCTATTAAGGTGATAGTGATAGAATATCATGTTTGTTACTCCAATCTCCCTTACTTTCCTTGGGCTTTGGGCAGGTACAAATTGTGTGATAACAAGACCTTTATGACACCCCTCCCATAATTAAACTTGGTCAATTGTATAGGGTTTTGAGATTTTGTTTAATTTGATGAGGTAGTTTTGGCACAAATGTTTAGGGGCCTTGATTATTAGACGTGGTTCGCACTTGTCATGGTATCTTTGACTTGAGATATTTTGAGGGTGTACCCTTTTGTTTTGTAGGACCTCTCTTGGTGGCCAGTTTTGGGAGAACAAGCTTAGCTTCAACTTCCATGGGGCAAGGATCTCACAGGTTGGATGTGGTAGGCCCACATACCGGATCACAGAGAGATGCCTTTAAAGGTTTACTTGACAACATGGAGGATCTTATCCATCCCCCAGCACCCAAACGATTTTCCTAGAAGAGGCAAAACGTCATCATTTGAGGGATGACGTCACGCATGTGGGTGTTTGATGGTGATGGAGTGATTTCACATTGACACTTGGAATATTTTCACTGAATGATGCATGGATAAGTCTTAGCACATGATGAGGAGGCTCAAAGATCCCCAACGACTTCCACATCTTCTCCAATGACTTTCTAGATTTCCAAAACGTCCCCTAAAGGGGTGACATCACCTTGTTCTAGGGTTTCTTTTGTGTAAAAGTGAATTTTAAGATGAATTGTTTAATATTATTTTGATGCAAGGGGTAAGATAAGGGTTGTTTACCCATTATATTATGTTTTACCCTTTCTAAGTAGACAAAATATGTGATAGACATTTTGTATAAATAGAGATCATGAAATCGCATTTTGAATCATAACTCTCCCATTGTGAAGAGCTAAGGACTGAAATTTTCTCTACCTTGGAGATTTTTTTTCTTTTGTGCTATGGTATGGTTATTTCTTTGTTTATGGAGTACATGATGATGATACTCTAGCTCTTGGAGGTCTTTTATAGCTATTTTGGTGGTTTATCTTGGCATGTTATGGTTTATCTTGTTGCTATTTGGATTGGTAAGGCATTTTACTTGTTGCTATCATTTGTAATTTAAGCTCAAGGTTGATTTTTTCTATGGATAGGTAGGGAGTATAAGTGCATACACCCCTACTTTATCTCCACCATAATTTTAAGCATAGAATTATTTTTTTCAAGGGTTTGCTAAGGAAGTATAAGGATAAACACCTCTTAGTTTAAACCCTAGATAGGTTACTTGCCTTGGGGAATAAGAGGATTTATACCCCAAAGGAGGTAGTATCTCTATCTCTTTACTTCTGACCCCATAAACCCATTAATCAAAGGCATTATTCATTGCATTGGTAAACATGAAAAGTTGAAGTTTTGAAGTTCTTTCACTTGGATATTGTTCTTTGATCCCCAGGCTATCTTGCCTCATTGAGGAATCCTTTTTCACCAACTAAAACTTGTTTCTTTAATAAAACTAACCTACATCCATTAGAGTTGTATAAATCTAACCCTCTAACCCTAGATAACTCCTAAACTGACCCTAGAAAATAGCTAGAACTTTTTCCTAACAAACTACTAACCCTAGCGAAAATTAGGGCTAGTTTGAGGTGATTTTCATTGGCTGAATTTTCCGTTATAAGGCTTGGTTTGACACAGCCATAAGGCTGATAAATATTATTTTATTAAGCTTTTTGTGATAACCTGGCTTTTATGCTAAAGTCTTGCTCTTTTATTCTTGAGTTAAACTAGTCTTTACTAGATTGACTCTTGCTTACTTAACTAGACTTTTAGCACTTATTTAGTTTCTCTTACTATATTTTACATGATTATATATATCATTGATTGTTTCTGCAATTAGGGAAAACAAGATTAACTTGCTTTTCCACCTAACACATTGCATTGTATACTTGGTTTTCATTGTGTCTCAAGAAGGTATTTTCTCTTGGCAGGCCACTCAAAGAATTGGAAACCTTAAGAAACCCTCAAGACTCATTAGCAAGTTCCATTTACCATCTATAGAATTTAACTTTAGGGGAATCCATTCATACATTCCATTTTTCATCTCAATCCCCCCTAGGATCGTTGGGATTCCCCCCTTGAGGTGACTACCTCACCTCTAAAGTGACGGGAACACATGCCTAAGGTGAAAGTGGGTATGTTCTCTCTAAGTTGTCATGAATTGGTGGTTGGGTCGGGATTTTCCCAACCTAGAACCTGTGTGATAACATTTTGGCACCGTTGTTAGGGAGGATTTTGAACCCTTTTCCGAACCCTAATGACACTTTAGCAAGCCATCCCATATCCTTTTTCCTAGTTTTCTTAGCGACTTCACACAAGGGACGCTCCCTTTTCACCTTTTTGACGAGATATTCTTAAATCTCATCAAGTGAATCCACCTTCCGTGAACCCACCTTTCCTTGTTTCCCGTTTTCCATCCTTTGATGATCCTTGAGCTCATCTGGAAAATCCCTTGATTTATTATCCTAAGTGATGGAAGTATGTCTCTGTGGCGCTTACATGAGGCATACAAGGTCCTGGATATCGAGGATGTTTATTGGTATCCAAACAAGTGCCTGATGGATTGGCTCGAATCCATCCCAAAGTTTGATGGTGATCCCTCATTGGACATTGCACAGATTTTCATGTTCACCCAACTTATCTTCGACTTATATTGTGATCAAGATGATGTAATAATAAGGTTTTTTCTCTTGTCACTTGAAGAGAAGAAGAGAGACTAGCTCATATATTCTTGCAATCCCATAAGTATATCTTCTCCAACGACCCTTGTCCGATAATTTCTTAAGCATTGGTGCCCTAGAACTCATAATTTTGAGGATACTATTCAAGATCTCGAGGACACCTTTCTATGTAAAAATATTCCCTATGGCCTTATCATAGATTTGAAGGAGACCCTCCATCTGAAGTCCAATGAGATAACAGTTCCAGAAAAGGAGGATAATAGTAGTGAGGAAAATTTTGAGTGCCTCAAGGAAAACATACAGGAAGAAAATGAGTTATGTGAAAAATTACTTGAACATTGCCATGATAAGGACTTCCTGGTCAAGTTTTGTGTGCAAAGAAAGAAAGAGTACATTGTTATCCTCCACAATTATAAGGGGAATCCTACCCTCAACATGGCATGGGAGGTTTCCATTAACTATTTCGGACTAAACTCATTGTGTAATGTTTTGAAAAAAAGGTATGGCTACCAAGAAGGTTTCCCAACTCATGATCGATCATTATTGATGCCTGAATAAGTTTGAAAACTTATTAGAGATCAAGATCACAATGGTGAATTCCTTGATTCTATTGAAAATGATGAAAACTTGCTTGAACGACATATATGTGAAGAAAGCCACCAAGAAGATCACAATAAAGATCCATATGAGACATTTGATGAAGATGAAGTGCTCATATCTTCCCTTCCATTTGATGAAGACATCCAGGCCTTTGTTCCTCTTGCACATCAAGAAGAGAACATGGTGAGTTGTAATCCTTTTGAAGATCTTGATGATAGTGTATTCCATGACTTTGGAAGTGAAGAAGTATTAGAGGAACCCTCAGATGTGACAGATCTTTTTGAGAGGAGGAAAACAAAGCACTTTGTATTAAGGATCAAACCTCTTGTGATGAAGAGGCGATGGAGGGGCATGTGCATAAAGAGAAAGAAGAATTTTGAAGAATCACAACATGTTGATACATCATTATCTTTTCTCTCGCTCGATGAAGGTGAGGTTGTCCAGCCTTGATTTCCTCATGTGCGTGAAGTTGAAGAAGAAATTAGTCTCAATGATGAATAAATTGAAGATCCAGTTGAAATCGTCCTAGCCTTTGTCCTTCTTGCACACAAAGACAAAGAGATGTTCATTTTCAGTCATGTTGATGGTCTTATGGAAGAACCTTTGGATACAGTTGATGAGCATATAGACACTTTCATACAGACTGGCAAACGCAGGTGGTATTTTGGTCATCTCATTTTTTATAGAGACCCCATTTACGATATTGAGGGTAGGTGTCAAGAAAGGGGTTTGAGTTGTCATCTTCAGAGGACTACTTTTCATGCGTATATGATTCATATGTTTGGAAGACTGATGGTGACATGATTACAGATTTATTCGAGGATGATCGATCACAACATTTTCAGGATGACTTTCAGTCATCCCTTGGGACTTGTAATGCATATCTTTTTGGGGATGTAGACTTGTTGTATGAGGAATCGCAACCACCTTCATCCCCAATTTTGGAGGAATAATAGGACATGTCCATATCATATCAATTATAGGTTCACTCTACAAAGAGGAAGTATTTTCATATTGAGGATTTCTACAGGGATTCCCAGATAAAGAAGGAATGCTTTTATTTTCCTATAACTGAGCATGTCCCTTACCTCATTTCCTCTTCTCAAGGAAATCATGAGGTCTTATTGGGATCTCTCAGATATTCCCAGTATTTAGGAAGCAGTGATCATACTAATAGGGACAAAGATGAGCCATCGTCTACATATAGTAACCCTCTTCAAATATGGATTGACTGGGTTTGCGGTTACACACTCTCATCTAGGATGATCAGGATAACGATTTCTATTTCCAACAGGATTTGCTCCCTCTCACCCATCTCCATGATTTTTATTTCATGATCGATTATATGTGTATTTATACTCATGATTATTATGTTCTTGAATTATCTTTGTTGTATTACATGATTAAGCACAAGGGGAGATACTTTGATGAGATGATCAATTGGTTGCATTGGTTGTATGACTTCACCTAATATCACCTATCACTTGATCTTTAGGGCCCCAAGGAACCTAGGTAAGTAGGTAGGTCATCTTTATTTCCTTGCATTTGAATCTTGATTTCTCATATTAGTTTAGATGCATTTTCATTTTTCATTTTTCTCTACTTGCATATTGATTTCATGCTTAGTTTATAATTTTTTGAAAAAATTCTAAAATTTACTTTTCTAGATTAGTTTTCATTTTTATTTTGATGTATATGAATGAAGGGTGATAGAACCACCCTAGATTTTACGGTTTCTTATTTCAGTGTAGGCACAAGTCTACCAAGATATGATGCAGTTCTCATGCACTCTACGGTGAGCACATGTCCCCAAGTAGGAGCCAAATGTTATCCCCATTTTGTGTGATAAATAAGGAGATGATGTCTTGAGGCCCTCAGGTTGCAGATATGGAGTGTCAAGAGACTACATGACCACCAGTGTTCACTTGCACATATATAAGCCCACTCTATAACCACATTTGATCCATTGTAAGAGAATCCACCACACCATCTAGCTTCTGGAAGGTAGGAGGGTATTGCTCAATGTGGTACAAGTCATGTATTGTGGCAAGTAATCACCCTAATATTTGAGGCATTTGAACATTTTGTATTTAAGCTACTTTTTATTATAGAATGTATGCTTGGACATTATTCCTTTGACCATGTTTCACCTTGGTGAGTGTCATAGATTTCCTAGTAATTGGACAACCTTTGGGGAAGGTTTGTGACTGGGGGTCCCTTGAGGGGTTATCGTACCATTCTCGACCATACATACCACTTTCTGCTCATTACATTCCCATCATATTTCCCTCTTCTAGGTCCTTTGACTTTAGTCACCCAAGAAGGTCATGTACCTCATTTAATGGGAAGAAGGGGCTGAAGGCCCAGAGGGATTGTTGTTGGCTAAAAAGATAAAATCCTAGATATTAACCTTCCAGATGCTTCGCCCATGGATCCCCGAGAAAGCAACGAAATGATTCTTTGTAAAAAAAGGGGGACCCACAAGAATAATAATGAATGCTTAGGGGGTTAGTTGGAGGATGGGAGATCTCATCAAGAGCCAACCTATCATGATCATGAGTATTTAACGGTATGACATTACCATCATCTGGTCACCAAGCCAGGGTAGTGGCTCTCAGTTACACAACTGAGAGAAATGGGGTCTCATCACGAGCCAACCTTCTCATTTACACAAGGTATTTGTGAGTGACATTGTCATTATTTGGACACCATGCTAGTATAGTGGCCTTCAATGCATTCTTTAAAACATGAAAGAAACAAAGAATGGAAAAAAGATGGGCTTGGAAAAAATGCATTGCAAACAAAGGTGCCACACACCCTCTACAAAGGCACCCATGAATGAGATAATATGATCCCTTGTATGACATGAGTGTCATCGACCTATGAAGTCTAGACCCCTTCCACCTCATCATCTACTACATAACCTTGAAAGGCCATCCTTGGGAGCATCCCCTTCTTGAGGGTTTTGGTCTACCCAATAGGACCTTTATGACACCCCTCCCACACTTAAACTTGGTCAATTGTATAGGGTTTTGAGCTTTTGTTTAATTTGATGAGGTAGTTTTGATGCACATGTTTAGGTTCCTTGCTTATTAGACGTGGTTTTTACTTGTCATGATATATTTGACTTGGTATATTTGGAGGGCGTACCCTTTTGTTTTGCAGGACCTCACTTGGTGGCCAGTTTTGGGAGAACAAGCCTAGCTTGGGATTCCAGGGGGTAAGGATCCCACAGGTTGGATGTGGTAGGCCCGCACACTAGATCATAGAGAGATGTATTTGGAGGCTTACTTGACATCATGGAGGATCATATCCATCCCCTAGCACACAAACAATTTTCCTAGGAGAGTGAAAACATCATCTTTTGAGGGATGGCGTCATGCATGAGGGGGTTTGATGGTGATGGAGTGATTGCACATTGACACTTCACATATTTTCATCGGATGAGGCATGGATAAGTCTTAAAACATGATGAGGAGGCTCAAAAATCGCCAACAACTTCCACATATTCTCCAACGACTTTCTCAAGTGTCAAAACGTCCCCTAAAGGGGCCACGTCACCTTGTTCTAGGGTTTCATTTGTGTAAAAGTGAATTTTAAGATGAATTTTTAAATGTTATTTTGATGCAAGGGGTAAGATAAGGGTTGTTGACCTCTTATCTTATGTCTTACCCTTGCTAAGTGGACAAACTATGTGATAGACATTTTGTATAAATAGAGATCATGAAATCTCATTTTGAATCATAACTCTCCCATTGTGAAGAGCTAAGGACTGAAATTTTCGCTACCTTGGATTTTTTTTTCTTTTTTGTTATAGTATGGTGCTTTCTTTGGTTATGGAGTACATGATGATGATGTGCTAGCTCTTGGAGGTATTTTCTAGCTATTGTGGTGGTTTATCTTGGCATGTTATGGTTTATCTTGTTGCTATTTAGATTGGTAAGGCATTTTACTTGTTGCTATCATTTGTAATTCAAGATCAAGGTTGATTTTTTCTAAGGCTAGGTCAGAGTATAAGTGCATACACCCCTACTTTAGCTCCACCATAATTTTAGGCATATAATTATTGTTTGCAAGGATTTGCTAAGGAAAGGATATACACCCCTTAGTTTAAACCCTAGCTAGGTTACTTGCCTTGGGGAATAATTGGATTTATACCCCCAAGGAGATAGTATCTCTAGTTCTGTACTTATGAACCCATCAACCCATTAATCAAAGGCATTAATCGTTGCATTGGAGAAATAAAACATTGCATTGGTAAACGTGAAAACTTGAAGTTTTGAAGTTCTTTCACTTGGATATTGTTATTTGAGCCCTAGTCTATCTTGCCTCATTGAGATGTCCTTTTTCACCCACTAAAAATTCTTGTTGTAATAATACTAACCTAGGACCATTAGGGTTGTATAAATCTAACCCTCTAACCCTAGATAACTCCTAAACTAATCTTAGAAAATAGTTATAACTTTGCACTAACAAACTACTAACCCTAGCACACTTTTTGGGCTAGTTTGAGGTGATTTTTATTGGCTGAATTTTCTGTTATAAGGCTTGTTTTTATACAGCCATAAGCCTGATAAATATCACTGCAGTAAGATTTTTGTGATGGCCTTTCTTTTATGCTAAATTCTTTCTCTTTCATTCTTGAGTTAAACCAGTCTTTACTAGCTTGTCTCTTGAGTAAAAGTCTTTACTTAACTAGACTTTTAGCACTTATTTTGATGCTCTTATTATCTTTTACATGTTGATATATATCACTGATTGTTGTTGTAATTAGGGACAAAAATCTTAACTTTCTTGCGCACCTAACATACTGCATTGTATACTTGGTTTTCATTGTGTCTCAGGAAGGTATTTTCTCTTGGTAGTTCACGCAAATAATTGGAAACCTTAAGCAACCCTCAAGACTCGTTACCAAGTTCCCTTTACCATCTAGTGAATTGACCTTTAGGGGCATCCATTCATACATCACATTTTCCATCTCAATCCCCCCTAGGGTCACCAGGATTCCCCCCTTGAGGTGACTACCTCACCTCTAAAGTGAAGGGAACACCTGCCTAAGGTGACAGTGGATAGGTGCTCTCTAATTTGTTGCCAACTGGTGGTTGGGTTAGGATTTTCCCAACCTACAACTTGTGTGATAACAGAGCCGACCTTTTTTTATTGTTATTTTTTGAATTGACCTTACTTTAATATTTTTTAATGTAATGGTATCTAACAGAACGATAACGTGACAACATATCCCCCATATTGGGTTGTAGAGCACCTCACTACTCTAGGTACAATTAAAAGGAATTAATCCTAGTAAGAAAGAAAAGAAAGAATAAAGTGCTTGAAACCTGGAAAAAGGGACTTGGAATGCATAAAATGAATATCAAAAGGAAAGAAAGGGGTTTGGAATACACACACTACTGAGGAAAGGATAACTCAAGCAACAAGTGCTCACTCTTCAAAGACGCCCATGGAAATGGACCAAGCATGGTGTATTGCATGTTAATGACTCTATCACCATGAAGTAATCCCAAAATACAATTTATTCACTATAATTACATTTTGTTGGGTATTCTCAAGAACTATTCTTCTACTTGGGTACTGGCACACTAGATAGGGTTTTTCTATGGTCCTCCCATACCTAAACTTGCCAAATTGCATAAAGTCTTGAGCTAATGTGAAGTTTGAAGAAGATACCTAATGTGAATTGCGTATTTGGATTTTTCATTAAATGATGGCTTACTTTGTATGATTCTATTGACTCTTGTATCTCATCATTATTGGTCTTACATGATTTTGTGAATTTGTTTGACCATTGTGCACTTGACGGGTCTTTTGGAGGACGTTTTGATCATGACACCTAGGACATTATGCATCTTTCATAGGACGTTTCACACTTGACACAAAGCATTGGGTCCTTTGATGGCTAGGCATGCCCTAAGGAACCTTTCCACTCCTCCTAGGCCTTGGACATTGAGGAGATAGGCTTAGATATTGCATATACAACTTGATGGTCACTTAGAGGGAAATAATCTCCTCACCCTGGGAAGGATACCTCAGAGCATATTAGGATTTGGTTGGATAATGTTGCACTTGGAAATTATGTCACACCTCTTGGGAGAGGTTATGGAGTCTTCTTCACCTATGACATCACACCCTAGATCATGGACATTCCATTTATGGATATGATGTCATGTTATGATGATGGTTGATTCGACTTAGCATGGAGGGACCCTTATTGGTGATAATTTGACACTTGATGGTGATATGACATGACTCTTCGGGTGAGGGATATGACCTTTGAAGTTGCTTGCACCTTTTCATGGAGGGATGTGGCCTTTGGAGACACCTTTTCACCTTTGGAGGATGATGTCATGGCCTTTGGAGGCTTTCACACCACACATGTCACATTTTTGAGGGGACATTTGTTATATTTTCATTGTATCTTTGCATGAGAGGCTATTTGAGGGGTTGGCCTTGACCTATCCCACTTGTATAATGAATAATTTTGTATTTTTGAGGCTTTGAGGGGTTATGGCATTAGGTTTTCCTTACATAAAGAGGCTAGTTCTACCTCAAGGCTAAATCGTAACTCACCATTTGTGGAGAACCACTTATATTGCTCTCTTCTCTTATTTTCTACTATGGATTACTTGTGCGTGCATTTTGGAGGATGATCTTGTGGATGCTTCTTTGTTTTGATGGATGATCTATGAAACTAGGGTTTCCTCATGCACATTGACTTGGTTTAGTAAGTGTTCTTTCCAAGTTCAAGTTTTTTTCTTGGTATATTTTGGTGAAATTCTCTATTAGATGGTTAATAATTACATGTTATCTTATATCCTTGATTCATATTAGAAACCCTATGGAAGGATTAAGATTGATTATCATCTTCCCTTATTTTGTCCATATAAATTTTGTTGAATCATTTAGGATCAAGTTAGGGATTAAGATTGTTTATCCCCTTGACCTTGTCTCTTTTATTGGTTAAAGTCTAGGGTGGATTGCATAAATTCTAGGATTTCACCTAGTTCACTTGATCCTCTTTCTAAATGTCTTAGAAGAAGTAGGACAACACCTAGGGTTTATGATGGTATAAACCTTAAGTTTTCCTTCCTAGAATTTCATTCCTAGGCCTATGATGGTATAGCCCTAGGGTTTGATTTTCAAATATTCTTATGCTCCTAGCCTCCATTAAGTGTTGCTGCATAGACTCCATTTATCCAAGAAGAGAAAAAAACACTATAGTCTCTCTTGTTTGCAAGTGATACAAAACCCTAGATTAACTCTCTCTCTCTCTCTCTCTCTCTCTCCACCAACAATTTTTTATTAGCTTTAGGATCTTGCATGTGCATCCTCATCTCTTGCATTTATAGTCTAATGGCTTGCGCTAATTGCTTAGAATAATCTCTAACATAGTCATTGCTGCAATTTCTACATTTTTAGCCACTAGGGTTGCTAACTTGCATCTAATTAACATAGTTGCATGCTCTTTTCTCATGCAATTATTGGTTAATTGTGTACAAGTATTTTACATGGTATTTGGTGCATTTCCCATTTGTTATATTGTTGATTTAGAGCTAGTTCATTGTTGATGTTATAAAACTTTTGTTTTTGAAGTATGCTATCTCTATTTCTTAAGTTTTATTATATCAATCTTTTTCTTTGATAGCTAGAGTATCAACATTTTTCCCTTTTCTTTTAGCTAGTGTTTTGGGGAATTTTACTTACTTTTCATTATTGATTGTCACTTCTTTCACACACGTACAATCTACTTGTCTTGATTAATTCATCCTAACATTGCCCTTAACCCTGACCTAGCTAATCAAGTGACCAAGATAGGGAGCCACAAAGTTTCCTTTAGCTTGTTATAGGATCCATTGAGGTTGCAAGAGAAGCCTCCCTTGTGTTGGATCTCGATCCATCACTAAAACGAGGGAAGTACTTGCCTAGGTGATAGTGGCAATCACTTCCATATGTTACAATGGTTTAACATATTGTGAAGGATTTATAGAAGTGTTAGATTTTGTAATAACAATTACCACCATCAATAATGTACCGAGCATGAGAAAGCCAAGACCCAATCACAAGACAATCAAAAAGTCAAAACCCATAACTCTAGTGCAATTTACAAATGATTAGACTGAAAATGCGATATCAATTGTATTTGACGGTTGGACAAATGTTAAATGTAGGCCATTGATAAATGATACAATTATCACTATCAACAATGCTCCTAAAAGACACAAGGGCCTTGAGTATGAAAAACAAAAAAGTTGGTGACTAGATAAGGAAAAAGAAAAAGTCCATAGTGCTCTGTAACAATTTATAAATGATTGGACCAAATATGGTTACTCATTGTATTTGATGGTTGGAAAAATGTCAAAGGTAGGCCATTGCTAAATATTCTTGGTGTTTTCACTAGTGGTATGGTCTTCCTTGTAGTGCATGACTACTCAAATTGTTACAAGATTAATGCTAATATTTCAGAGCCTTTACTAGAAAACTGTAGATTTTTCGAGGTCCTATGAGGCTGCCATATAAGGTATGTCCTTGACCTTAGTATGTCTCTAAGTTTCAACTGTGTGGGTGTCTTTTCTTGTTGTTTTTAGGACAACAAATAGTCACCAAACTTTCTTCTCAATATTTGATGGTTAAGTTTTGTTTTAAGGTGCCCTTGCAAGTGTTTTCTTTACTCAATGTTAGAACATGAAATATACATTAAAACACATAACACTACCTCTAGATCTTGAACTTTAAAATAATGATCTACACTTCTAAGCATGCATAAATTTGACACATAGATTTTTGGTCAACATGACTCTGGAAAACCCCCCCCATGGGGAAAACTAGTTTGGAGCAGATATATATAGAAGGCCTCAAAGAAAAATGTACAACACAGGAAACATATACAAGTGAACTTGGTACAATAGCAACCACTCGTTGGTGCCTTGGAGTTCCTCAAAGACTTTCCCACAAGCCTTGTGAAGTAAGGTGCCCCTTGCCTTCGTGATCCTTTCTTCCTCTTTCTTGCTTGTCTTTATCATGATCCTTTGCTTTAAGCTTGCCTTTGCCACTGAGATGCCATTATCCTTTACCCACTTGAATGTTTGAGTGACCCTTTCCCTTTTCCCTTGAAGTTTGCGCCCCCTCTCTCAAAGTGCGCCCTCCTCCAAGATGTGGTGCGCAACTACCTTTGGTGTTCCCTCTCCTCTAGCAAAAGCCTCCCAATGAATGTGTCCTTAGTGCTCCTCACTAAGACTCCCTCTCAACAAGTGCACACACCCTCACACAAATCTCTCGTGCAAATGGGTGTGCCTCTCCTTAAGGAATGCACCAATCCTCCTCCATGTGCACCCTTGACCATAGAACACGCCCTCTCTCAAATTTAAGCCTCCTCCTCCATGGAAGCTCCTCCTCCAAGCAATGGCACCCTCTCCTCACTCTATGGGAAAACCATCATGCAAATGTGCCCATATCTCCTCAAGAAGTGTGCCCTTAACCATAGAGTGTGCCCTCTCTCAAATGTAAGCCTCCTCCTCTTCTCCTCTTCTCACAAGTGAAGAATGAGTCTAAAAAATGCACTGTATCCTCCTTTAGCCTCCTTTGGACAAGCCCTAAAAGATCAATGGCCTTGATCCAATCTAGCCAAGTCTAATCAGTGAGTGAGATCTAATCCAAAAATCTCACTAAGGAAACCCACTTTCCTCAGTTGCTTTATGTCTATTAATTCACCCACTTTGTGAATTAATTGTCACTTTAATGATTAAGTGACATATTTCACTTTTGACTTAAATCTCCTAAGTCAAAGTGAAATTAGAATCATAAAGTAAAGTACAAGGGTAATAGTCTCCCCCTTTGTGTTTAGAGACTCATAAACACATCGGGACCACTTTCCAAGGTACCCAAATCTCAGCACTCCCTCTTACCGAGGAAAGTGCTCGTCACCACCAATCTCATCCCTGCAGAGGACATGGTTGCCTCCTAGCATATACTCGGTGAGTATGGTTGTACCCTGATCACTAAAAGTAGTCTCTCTCACAGATCTACTCAATCTGTGTGATCTATAGATGGAAGTGTCTCTCGACCTATCTAAGATCACCTAGATCTCAGCATCACACCAAATATCTCCACCTTGGTCTCCCACCAAGTATTTCCACCTCCTAGCATCTCGCCAACGGTCACTACTCTTGGCATCTCACCAAGATTCAGACTCTTGGCATCTCACCAAGAGTCTCCCCCTCTTGGTATCTCACCAAGAGTCATCAACTTGGCCTCTCTCCAAGTAACTTCCACCTGAAGTGGATCAAGAACCTGATCTTCCTGTCTCTATAGCCAAGTGAGGCTCAAGCCTCTGTGGTGCCCTGTCGCTCCTCCTCATCAATCTTTGATGCTCTGAAGCTATAGTACCAACTCTTTGTCTGCTCGAAAACTTTGAAACTGGAGCTATCATGGGTGGACCAATCACCCCCTCTGATGATGGCCATGGACACTGAGTCTTCTCTCCCTTTGAATCATTGTTGTGAGTCAGTCGATCCTCATCAACTCGGTGTCCCCATCTAATGCTGGATGGTGTAACAACAGACAAAGTAGTCACAAAATCACACTCTCTCGCAAACTTCTCCTTGAAATCTATCTCCTTTGTTGTCATTTCTGACCCACCCTGTTGCTTCTTCTTCTTCTTCTTGGGACATTGTCCTGCATAGTGACCCATCTCTCCACAAGCAAAGCATCTCACTGTGTTCATGTCTCTCTTCTTCCCACCACTGTTGCTCTCTCCTCCCTGTGGTGGGGCCCCAAACTTGGGACCCTGTCAACCTCCATGGTCGGTCTTCTTTGTTCCCTTTGTCCAAAGAGCAAGGTCCTCACCTGGAACTGACTCTTGTTGTTTTTTTCCAAAATCCTATGCCATTAGTCTAGTCTCCTCCTAAACAAATTCATCCCACATCCTCTCCCACTTAGGCATAACCTCCCTGGCAACAATGTCGCATACAAATGGACCCCATGGTTTGGTAAAGTTGTTCAAAGTCGTCCTCACCATAGATTTGGGATCCACCACCTCTCCAATGCCTCCAAACTCGTCTTTGAACTGGATGCATCTACCAAGAAATGAAGTAACTGACTCATCCTCGAGCATGTGAATGCCCCTCAGTCGATCATGAAGAGCCAACTTTCGGTTCTCATTATATCTCTCGTACAACTTGCATAGAGATTCCCACATCTCATATGCATAAGTCTTCCCAGTCAAGTGGAGAATAATATGATCTCTGACTGCATCATAATTGGTCCTCTTTTCCTTATTTTTCCTCTTCCTGAAATCTGCCAACAAGACTGGAGCAGTGACAGGAAGAACCGGAACATGCGCCTCAACTATATCACATAGTTTGAGGTCCTATCAAACAAATACGATCCTCTCCTTCCAAGGAGACCAATTGCTAAACCCGACTAGCCTGTCCTCAACACGCAACTGAGATGCTGACATGTTTGTCAAATTGCACTCACTCTGATGCTCCAAGTGCAAAGGAACGATGTCTCACTCATGTCAACACAGGTGTGAAAAGAGGCAAGCGAACACCAACCTCACTCCTAGCAAATATGTGTGAAAAGAGGTCATGAAATACAACCTCACTCTTGTTCACGCAGGTGTGAAAAGAGGTTATCCACAAGTGTCAAAAATCAGCCCAACAAATCTACCCATAATTGTCCAGAAACTCTGTCAACAAGCTATCCAAAATCTTCCCTGAACTGTCCAAATGGCACTAAATGAGAGGTACCTTTAGATCTGAAATTTACTCACTGTTTTGGAATGTAAACTTGTTGTCCAATAACAACCAATAGATCTGATATAAAACCTCACAAAATTGCCCAAAAATATGCTTAAAAATCAGCAAGTCTAAGCCACTTTTGGCTCTGATACCATGTAGATTTTTTCAGGTCCTATGAGGCTACCATCTAAGGTTTGTCCTTGACAATAGTATGGCTCTAAGTTTCAACTTTGTGGCTATCTTTTCTTGTTGTTTTTAGGATAGCAAACAGTCATCAAACGTGTTGCTCAATATTTGATGGTTAAGTGCTCTTTTATGGTGCCCTTGCAAGTGTTTTCTTTACTCAATGTTGGCACATGAAATACACATTAAAACACATAACACTACCTCTATATCTTGAACTTTAAAATACTAATCTACACTTCTAAGCATGCATAAGATTGACACGGATTTTTGGTCAACATGACCCTGGAAAACCCCCCCATGGGGAAAACTAGTTTGGAGCAGATAAATATAGAAGGCCTCAAAGAAAAATGTACAACACAGGAAACATATACAAGTGAACCTGGTACAATAGAAACCACTCTCTGGTGCCTTGGAGTTACTCGAAGAATTTCCCATAAGCCTTGTGAAGTAAGGTGTCGCTTGCCTTGGTGAGCCTTTCTTCCTCTTGCTTGTTAGTCTTTATCCCGATCCTTTCCTTTGTGCTTGCCTTTACCACTGATATGTCATGATCCTTTACCCACTTGAATGATTGAGTGACCCTTTCCCTTTTCCCTTAATGTTTGCGCCCTATCTCTCAAAGTGCTCCCTCCTCCAAGATGTGGTGCACACCTAGCTTTGGTGCGTGCTCTCCTCTAGCAAAATCCTCCCAATGAATGCGCCCTTAGTGGTCCTCACTAAGGATCCCTCTCAACAAGTGCACACACCCTCACACAAATCTGTTATGCAAATGGGTGTGCCCCTCCTCAAGGAATGTGCTAATCCTCCTCTAAGTGCGCCCTTAACCATAGAGTGCACCCTCTCTCAAATGTAAGCCTCATCCTCCATAGAAGCTCCTCCTCCAAACAATGGTGCCCTCTACTCACTCAAAGGGAAAACCCTCATGCAAATGCGCCCCTATCTCCTCAAGAAGTGTGCCCTTGACCATAGTGTGCGCCCTCTCTCAAATGTAAGCCTCCTCCTCCATGGAAGCTCCTCCTCTTCTCCTCTTCCCACAAGTGAAGAATGAGTCTCAAAAATGCACTATACCCTCCTTTAGCCTCCTTCGGCCAAGCCCTAAAAGATCAATGGCCTAGATCCAATCTAGCCAAGTCTAATCAATGGATTAGATCTAATCCAAAAAACTCACTAAGGAAACCCACTTTCCTTAGTTTCTTTATGCCTATTAATTCACCCACTTTGTGAATTAATTGTCACTTTAATGATTAAGTGACATATTTCACTTTTGACTTAAATATCCTAAGTCAAAGTGAAATTAGAATCATAAAGTAAAGTACAAGGGTAATAGTCTCCCCCTTTGTGTTTAAAGACTCATAAACACATGGGGACCACTTTCCAAGGTACCCAAATCTCAACGCTCCCTCTTACCGAGGAAAGTGCTCGTCACCACCAATCTCGTCCCTGCAGAGGACATGGTTGCCTCCTAGCATATACTCGGTGAGTATGGTTGTACCATGATCACTAAAAGTAGTCTCTGTCATAGATCTACTCAATCTGCGTGATCTATAGATGGAAGTGTCTCTCCACCTATCCAAGATCACCTAGATCTCGGCATCACACCAAAGATCTCCACCTTGGTCTCCCACCAAGGATTTCCACCTCTTGGCATCTCGCCAACAGTCACTACTCTTGGCATCTCACTAAGAATCACTCTGTTGCCATCTCACCAAGAGTCTCCCCCTCTTGGTATCTCACCAAGAGTCATCAACTTGGCCTCTCGCCAAGTAACTTCCACCTAAAGTGGATCCAAAACCTTATCTTCATGTCTTTGTAGCCAAGTGAGGCTCAAGCCTCCGTGGTGCCCTGTGGCTCCTCCTCATCAATCTCTGATGCTCTAAAACTGTAGTACCAACTCTCTGTCTGCTCGGCAACTTTGAAACTAAAGCTATCCTGGGTGGACCAGTCACCCCCTCTGATGATGGCCATGGACACTGAGTCTTCTCTCCCTTTGAATCATTTTTGTGAGTCAATCAATCCTCATCAACTCTGTCTCCCCATATAATGTTGGATGGTGTAACAATAGACAAAGTAGTCACGAAATCACACTCTCGCAAACTTCTCCTTGAACTCTATATCCTTTGTTGTCGTTGTTGACCCACCCTACTGCTTCTTCTTCTTCTTGGGACACTGTCTTGCATAGTGACCCATCTCTCCACAGGCAAAGCATCTCACTGTGTTCATGTCTCTCTTCTTCCCACTATTGCTGCTCTCTCCTCCCTGTGGTGGGGCCCCAAACTTGGGACCCTACCGACCTCCACGGTCGGTCTTCTTCTTTCCCTTTGTCCAAAGAGAAAGGTCCTCAACACCCGGAATTGACTATTGTTGTTATTGTCCAGAAGCTTCTGCCATTAGTCTAGTCTCCTCCTGAACGAAGTCATCGCACATCCTCTCCCATTTAGGCATAACCTCCCTGGCAACAATGCCACGTATGAATGGACCCCGTGGTTTGGTAAAGTTGTTCAATTTGTCCTCACCATAGAGTTGGGATCCACCACCTCTCCAACGACTCCAAACTCATCTCTGAACTGGGTGTATCTACCAAGAAATGAAGTAACTGACTCATCCTCGAGCATGTGAATGCCTCTCAGTCGATCATGAAGAACCGAATTCTAATTCTCATTAGATCACTCGTACAACTTGCATAGAGATTCCCACATCTCGTATGCATAAGTCTTCCCAGTCAAGTGGGGAATAATATGATCTCTGACTGCATCACAAATGGTCCTCTTTGCCTTATTTTTCCTCTTCCTAAAATCTGCCAACAACATTGGGGCAGTGACAGGAAGAACCGAAACATGCGCCTCAATTATATCACATAGTTCGAGGTCCTCTAAGACAAAGACAATCATCGCCTTCCAAGGCGACCAATTGCTAGCCCCGACTAGCCTGTCCTCAACACGCATCTGAGATACTGACATATCTGTCAAACTGCACTCACTCTGATGCTCCAAGTGCAAAGGAACGATGTATCACTCATGTCAACATAGGTGTGAAAAGAGGCAAGCGAACACCGACCTTACTCCTAGAAGATACATGTGAAAATATTTCATGAAATACAGCCTCACTCTTGTCCACACAGGTGTGAAAAGAGGCTATCCACAAGTGTCAAAAATCAGCCCAACAAATCTACCCACAATTGTCCACATACTCTGCCAACAAGCTGTCCAAAATCTGCCCTAAACTATCCAAATGGCACTAAATGAGAGGTACCTTTAGATCTGAAATTTACTCACTATTTTGGACTGTAAACTTGCTGTCCAAAAACAACAAACAGATCTGATATAAAACCTCACAAAATTGCCCAAAAAAATGCTTAAAAATCAGCAAGTCTAAGCCACCTTTGGCTCTGATACCATGTAGATTTTTTGAGGTCCTATGAGGCTGCCATCTAAGGTCTGTCCTTGACCTTAGTATGGCTCTAAGTTTCAACTGTGTGGCTATCTTTTCTTGTTGTTTTTAGGACAGAAAACAGTCACCAAACTTGTTGCTCAATATTTGATGGTTAAGTGCTCTTTTAAGGTGCCCTTGCAAGTGTTTTCTTTACTCAATGTTAGCATATGCAATATACATTAAAACACATAACACTACCTCTAGATCTTGAACTTTAAAATATTGATCTACACTTCTAAGCATGCATAAGATTGACACGGATTTTTGGTCAACATGACCCTGGAAACCCCCCCCCCCAATGGGGAAAACGAGTTTGGAGCAGATATATATAGAAGGCCTCAAAGAAAAATGTACAACACAGGAAACATATACAAGTGAACCTGGTACAATAGAAACCACTCTCTGTTGCCTTGTAGTTCCTCGAAGACTTTCCCACAAGCCTTGTAAAGTAAGGTGCCCCTTGCCTTGGTGAGCCTTTCTTCCTCTTGCTTGCTTGTTTTTATCGTGATCCTTTGCTTTGTGCTTGCCTTTACCACTGATATGCCATGATCCTTTACCCACTTGAATGCTTAAGTGACCCTTTCCCTTTTCCCTTGAAGTTTGCGCCCTCTCTCTCAAAGTGTGCCCTCCTCCAAGATGTGGTGCACACCTATCTTTGGTGTGCACTCTCCTCTAGCAAAAGCCTCCCAATGAATGCGCCCTTAGTGCTCCTCACTAAGGCTCCCTCTCAACAAGTGCACACACCCTCACACAAATCTCTCATGCAAATGGGTGCACCTCTCCTCAAGGAATGCACCAATCCTCCTCTAAGTGCGCCCTTGACCATAGAGTGTGCCCTCTCTCAAATGTAAGCCTCGTCCTCCATGGAAGCTCCTCCTCCAAGCAATGGTGTCCTCTCCTCACTCAATGGGCAAACCCTCATGCAAATGCACCCCTATCTCCTCAAGAAGTGCGCCCTTGACCATAGAGTGTGCCTTCTCTCAAATGTAAGCCTCCTCCTCCATGGAAGCTCCTCATCTTCTCCTCTTCTCACAAGTGAAGAATGGATCTAAAAAATGCACTATACCCTCATTTAGCCTCCTTTGGCCAAACCCTAAAAGATCAATGGCCTAGAT
>JZKD02S1679432.1:493433-510817 GCA_000966675.3 Picea glauca
TACCTATAATCACACAAATATTTAAAAAACAAATGATTTCACCTCATACGCATATAAAGAGCCCAGACAAGTCTTGAGATCTTTGAATCCTCCAAAGCATTTCCTTTTATTATCCGAATGGAAGAAGTTGTAGCAACTAATTGCTACAAGTTCTTCAAGAGCCACACCAATGAAGAAACGTGAAAATACCAATGAGAGAGGAAGAGAATAAGATGGTGAGAAAATAGTAGCATAACAATGCAATAATGAAAGGTAAGTAAAGAGTGAGGGAGAGGTTTCTTAAATAGCAAAAAAAACCAAGGAGACCCCCCTCAGATCATTGACAAATGTCAAGATCTAAATTCATGAGGAAACTCAAACCAATGAAAGGGTGAGGGGAAATGGTAAGTAAATGAGTTGAATAGGGAGAAAGAAAGGGAAGAGGAAACGTATGAGCTAAGAGGAGGCCCACATATCAACTAAAAGGGAGTTGCACGCTTTCATGGAGGATGTTTCCACCTTCCATGAGCTTTATCCCATTTACAAGAGGGAAAAGCGTGAGCTAGGAAGGGAAAGGCATGAGTGTGGATGAGGGCGTGTGGGAGGAGTGTATGGCACATGCCTAAAAGCATGTGATTGGTGGAAGAGACCCACGCACCATTGAAAGCAACCTTCCAAATTAAAAAAAAGGAAGTTTCCACGTGAATTAAAGGAAGTGCGTGAGGTTGACTTGGAGGCATGCGTGGGAGTTGAAGTTGGAGTGTGGAGGGAGTGTGGATACCACACTCTCCAAGATAAGGTGAAGGGATAGGGAGGGCGCACCTCATGAGGAGGGGCCCACAACTCTTTATTAAATGATTTATTAATTAAGTGCATAAGAGGGTTGTACTTTTTAAGAGGGGGCGTGAGGTTTAAAATTAAAAGGTGGGTAAATTAAATGAGTGGGTAAAGTGGGTAGGTAAAGGTTAGGAAAGGTGTGGGTAGTTTAGGTGGGGCCCTCTCAACATTATTTTCACCTTTACTTCACTTAGTTTGGTCCATTATTACAAAATTTACATTTTCCCATGTTCTGGGTTTGGCAATTAAAACCACCATTTTTCCAAAAAACTCCTAAGTGGACAAACAACCTAGCAAAACTTGTCCGACTAAGTTGAAACTTGGTCCACGGGTGTAAGAGGTCTCATTAGCTTTCTTTCGAGTACAAATACCGTTATCAAAAATCCTGGGACCTAAGTTTTACATTAATTACCCAGAATTAATTAATTAATTAATTAATCAATTAATTAATTCGGAACCTTAAAAAAAACGTAGCTATACTTGACGAAATTCCGCGAAATTTTGTTTGTTATCTTACATGGTCATTTACAACATTCCTAAACACTAGCTACCTAGGAATGACTTCATTAGAACGTCTTTCACCACTTCGGAGGATTTATTGGGTGGGAGTGAAAAACTCAAGGGAGATTAACCCGGCTGGTTAGGCCACATTAACCTCCTGAGGATAAAAAACACTCGACAAAAGTAACTCTCCTAATAAAGAAACCCTAAGGCAACTGACCTAACATGATCCATGTAGACCTATTACATTATAAACCCACGCAGGGGTGCGGTAATCCCGCTTACAAAACTGTGTGTTGGAGCAAAAAAAATGCCCTATAGAACCAATTAGTCTTCGACATGTTTGCATCTATTGATGCATATCTTCATGGTACATGGAGTTGACCCCCTAGTTGAAGAGGCGGTCAACAAGCACCATATTCAAAAAATTAAATGCACAAAGATTTTTGGTCAAACTTGACCCTGGAAAAACCCACAAGGGGAAAACCAGTGAGAGAGGGACTTTTATTATTTCAAAGCTCTGAGAAAATGCCTTTTACAACAGTCATTAATTTCAGAAATTAAATATAGAGTTATCTCGAAAACCATGCCAAGCTTCCACTTCAAAATCTGAGCCAAACTACTCAAAATTCGTGCCCGAATTTCTTGTACATGTGCACAGGTCAGCTCCTCGATTTTTGTGCACCTTCTTGTTGTACGGATACCTCAAAATTCATGCCAAAAGCTACAACACGAATTTTGTGCAATAAATGTTGTACGACCACCTAGGAAATTGTGCCAATCTCCCAGAAAAACACACAGAATCACTCATCGATTTCTATGAAATAAAAACAGCAGTACGGCCTTCAAAATCCGTACGGTGCGGCCTCAATAAATGTGTTGTATGTTTCCTTGAAATCTGTGCCAATAATCAGCTATACGGTCTACTCAAAATCCGTACAGTATGGTCTCCATTAATGTTGTACTTTTCTCCTCGGTTTGCGTGCACAAGATTGCCTTGGAATGCATGCCCTATCAGCAAAAATGCTCCTTCTCTTAGTCTGCTCGACTTCTCTCTTTTCCAGCTCTCTCAAAAAAATGCTTCAACAACCCTCAAAGGGTGCGCCCTCCTTACCCTAATCAGCTCGATGAAGAGAAGGTGAAAAGTCATCTCATCCAATGGTTGAGATTAGACGAGATGAATGGTGGAGATTAAATCACTTAAGTCACCCACTTTCCCTAAGTTCAAAAAGTCACTTTTAATTTACATCTCATAAATTAAATGACTAGCGTCCACTTTAGGCATTTTCTCACCCCTTAGGTGCCTAAGTGATGAGAAACACTTGCCTAGTTACTTTTTAATTATTTTTAACACTCCCTCTTACCGAGGAAGGTGTTACTCACCACTCCAAGCTTGTCCCTGAAGAATACAAACTTGCCTTTGCCCAAGGCTTTGGTGAGTATGTCTGCAACCTGCTCATCTATAGATATGTATTGTAGCTCAGCTGCTCCTCTCTGAACATAATCCAGGATGAAGTGATATCGAATCTCAATGTGCTTAGACCTGTCGTGAAAAACTAGATTCGCAGAGAGTTTGATACAACTCCGATTATCACAGTAAATCATAGTGGGTCTCAACTGCACACCAAATAATCCTACCAACAACTTGCGAAGCCAAAGGGCCTCACAATTGGCCTGACTAACAGCGATATACTCATCCTCTACAGAACTCAAAGCCACTGACTTTTGCTTCCGACTGAACCAAGACACCACTGTTGAGCCCAATCCGAAACAACATCCAAAAGTACTCTTCCTATCACTGACACATCCTGCCCAATCTGAATTTGTATAGCCCACCAATCGAACTCCATCCCCTCTCAGATAGTTCAGACCATAATCCACTGTACCACAAAGATACTTGAGCACATGTTTTTCTGCCACCCAATGCACTCTCCTAGGCTCCACCATGAACTGACTAAGAGTGTTGACAGCAAAACAAATATTTGGTCCGGTATTGACCAAATACATCAATGAACCAATCAAGTGACGATATAAGGTGGAATCAACCAATTGTGACACAAAAGCATGAAGCTTCTTCTAGTTAGTAATCATGGGTGTGGTCATGGGCCTACAATCCTCCATCTGGAATCTCCTCAGAATGTCACAAGCATACTTCCCTTATTCCAGGAAGATGTGTCCAGGCTCCTGCCAAACCTCCAATCCCAAAAAATAATGCATCAGTCCAATATCTGTCATCTCGAACTCTGAAGCAAGGCTCTCTTTGTAGCTAGTGATGAGTCTCTCAGCCCCTGTAATGAATAGATCATCAACATATAGCAAGAATATGAGAGGATCCTCTCCAACCACAATGAAGTACAGGTGGGGATCCACCTCACTCTTCTCAAATCCCAACTACTGCAAGTAGGCATCAATCCTAGAATACCAAGCTCTAGGAGCTTGTTTCAGCCCATACAATGCCTTCTTCAGTCTGCACACATGAGACTCTCTCCCATGCACCTCAAAGCCCAATGGCTGCTCAATGTACACCTCCTCCTGTATGAGACCATTCAGAAATGCAGTCTTCATATCCATCTGATGGATCTTCCAACCCATCTCTGCTGCAATAGAGATCACTGCCCTCATCGAGGTATATCTAGCAACCGGAGCAAAGGTCTCATCATAGTCAACTCCCTCAACCTGTCAGAACCCCTGAGCCACAAAACGAGCTTTATACTTCTCAATGCTGCTATCTGCAGCATACTTGAGTTTGTAGAGCCACCTAGAAGTCACCACTGACTTCCCCTCAGGTCTAGGAACAATCTTCCAAACATCATTCTTCATGATGGAATTGTACGCTTCCATCATGGCATCTCTCCAAACCTGTCTGCTAACAACCTCCTCAAAAGTGGAAGGCTTAGACTCCCTGATGTTGCTCACCATCGCAATGTAGCTGCAAAATCTCTCAGGAGGTTTACTCTCCCTCACAGCCTCCCTGGGATTCCGCACTAAACCCTGCGCCTCCCTCAAAGTGTCTTGAATCCACTTGGGCTTCCTCCTCTCTGAAGTAGTGTCCCGTGGAGGGGACTCCCCCTGCTCAACCCCATCACCTGAAGACTGTGAACCTAAAGTAGAATCTGAAGCACTCTATCCTGAAACCTGTGGACCAGTAACCTGTGATCCTGACATCTGTGGCCCTGTAACCTGTGGACCAGTCGTCACCGAAACTAGTGGACCTGAACTCTGTTTCACTGAAGTCTGTTGTGGACTCATCTGAATCTGAGGTGATGACTGTTCACCCCTCTTAGTCCCTCATGACTTCCTAAAGGCTCTATCCTCCTCAAATCTCACATCCCTTCTCAAAATTGTCTTCCTCAAGGAAGGGATGTATATGCGGAAAGCCTTTGAAGTCTCGCTATACCCAACAAAAATCCTCTTTTTTGTCGTGGGTTCTAGCTTTGTCCTCTTCTCAGAAGGGACATGTGAATATGTAAGGCACCCAAAAATCCTAAAGTACCCAACCTCAGGCTTCTTCCCAGAGAAAGCCTCCTCAGGAGTCTTATCCCCCAATGCTCTTTGTGGACTCTTGTTCTGCAAATAAACTATAGTGTAACATGCCTCAACCGAAAGAAAGAGTGGCAACCCTTGATCATGCAACATGGCTCTCATAGCCCCAACTATGGCCATGTTCTTCCTCTCAGCAACCCCATTCTGATGTGGGTTGTAAGGAACAGTCAACTCCTTCCTAATGCCCTCTCCTACACAAAAGTCATTAAACTCCTTGAAGGTATACTCACCCCCATTATATGTCCCTAGTACTCTGATTGTCCTCCCAATCTGGTTCTCCACAAGAGCTTTAAACTCTTGGAACTGATTGAAGACCTGTCATTTGGTCTTCATGAAGAAAATCCAAGACTTCCGAGAGAAGTCATCAATGAATATGACATAATATAAACAACCACTCAAAGATACAGATGACATAGGACCACATATGTTAGAATGAATCAGATCAAGTATACCTGTTGCTCTGTTGTCACTACTTGGAAAAGCAATCTTGGTGTACTTTCCCAAAGCACACCCCTTGCACAACTCCTGGTGCTCTGTACTGAACTCTGGCACTCCAGTTACAATCTCCCTCAGTATCCTCAGAGCCCCATGATGCAAATGGGCCATCCTTCTATGTCATAGCTCACAAAGATCATTGTTGCTGGTAGTATGATACAATGCACTGGCAGGATGAAACATGAGCTTGTACAGCTTCTCATGTCGAGTCCCAATCACTTTGGCCGAAGTGATACTGGACCCCTTGGGAAATAGGAGCACCTGTCCATCACGGAACAACACCTCATATCCCCTCTCCTCAATAGTAGAAATTGAAATCAAGTTCTTCTTCAAGTCAGGAACATATAGGACATCTCTTGAGTCTCAACAACATGGGAGGTAGAGACTCCCTCTGAAATGATATTGTCCCACTACCAACTGCCTTGACCACCCGGTCATCTCCAAGCACTACCTCAAGATCAACAATCTATGTAAGATCTGTCAAATGCTCACGAACACCTGTCATATGGCGGGAGGCACCACTATCAATATACCAAACACTAGAATGAGTGGCTCTAGTGGAAAGACATACCACCAAGGAAAACTCCTTATCGAACTTGGTGGAAAACTCCTCCACCTCTCCTGAAGCTGTTGTCTACTTCTTCTTATTAGGGCATTGTCCTGCATAGTGCCCAAACTTGTGACATGCAAAGCACTTGACTTTGCTCATGTCCTTCTTGCCTTCACTCTTCAATTTGTTTCCTCTCGTAGGCCCCTTTTTGAATTTCTTCTTGTTGTTGGCAGCAACAGCCACATTCTCCTAATCATGACCAGTAGATGAACTGCCATGCACATAACCTCTTCGGATTTCCTCCTAAACAAAGTCATCCCAAAGACGTTCCCACTTGGGAAGATTCTCCCTCGCTACAATGCCCTCAACAAAACAAGCCCATTGTTTGGTCACCCCATTCAATGTTGTCCTCACAAGTTCACTGTCAGCAATGGCCTCCCCAACAACTCCAAGTTCATCTCTCACCTGTGTCAACCTGGTAAGATATGTGACCAAATTTTCAGCCTTGGTCATTTTAATGCTTTTCAGTTTCTCTCTCAAAACCATCTTTCAGTTCTCATTTGTACTTTGATACAACTTCGTCAAGGACTCCCACATCTCATAGGCATTTGTGTTCCCTGTCACATGAGGAATCAAATGGTCCTCGATGGCATCAAGGATGATTCTTTTAGCCTTGATACTCTTCTTGGTGTAGGCTGCTAGAAGAGTAGGATCTGTAGGTACATTCACTGGGTTGGTTGTGGAGTTCTCAACAATGTCCCATAACTCATTCTCTTGCAGAATCAAAATAATTCTCTCCTTCCAAGCACCAAAATTTACTACCCCATCAAGTATGTCCTCAACCCTTAAACCAGTGGCCATTGAACCTTCTGAACTAAAAATAAAAATTCAGAATTATGTCCAGTGAAGTAACTTTTGTCCCCTTCTCTGTCTTGTTGATATAAATCTGCTCTTTTCTTTAACTCACTGCTGATACCATGTAAATTTTCAGACCCAAACCAATTTCAAGTCTCGTTGATTTTTATTAGTGTTTAATGCCCAAAACCCAAATTTATGACAGCCATAAATACTCAGCAAATAAACGATATTTCAGAACTGAAACATGAGGATTATGAATAACATTTAATGCAGAAATAAAATTATATCAGCAGCACCATATTCATAAAATTAAATGCACAAAGATTTTTGGTCAAACTTGACCCTGGAAAAACCCACAAGGGGAAAACCAGTGAGAGGGATTTTTATTATTTCAAAGCTCTGAGAAAATGTCTTTTACAACAGTCATTAATTTCAGAAATTAAATACAGACTTATCTCGAAAACCATGCCAAGCTTCCACTTCAAAATATGAGCCAAACTCCTCGAAATTCGTGCCCGAATTTCTTGTACATGTGCGGAGGTCAGATCCTCTATTTTTGTGCCCCTTCTTGCTATACGGATATCTCGAAATTCATGCCAAAAGCTACAGCACGAATTTTGTTCAATAAATGTTGTACGCCTAGGAAATCATGCCAATCTCCTAGAAAAACACACAGAATCACTCCTCAATTTATGTGCAATAAAAACAGTAGTACGGCCTTCAAAATCCGTACGGTACAGCCTCAATAAATGTGATGTACCTTTCCTCGAAATATGTGCCAATAATCAGTTGTACGATCTGCTCAAAATCCATACAGTATGGCCTCCATTAATGTTGTACTTCCCTCCTCGATTTGTGTGCCCAAGGTTGCCTTGGAATGTGTGCCCTAGCAGCAAAAATGCTCCTTCTCTTAGTCTGCTCAACTTCTCTCTTTTCCAACTCTCTCAAAAAAATGCTTCAACAACCCTCAAAGGGTGCGCCCTCCTTACCCTAATCAGCTCAATGAAGAGAAGATGAAAGGTCATCTCATCCAATGGTTGAGATTAGACGAGATGAATGGTGAAGATTAAATCACTTAAGTCACCCACTTTCCCTAAGTTCAAAAAGTCACTTTTAGTTTACATCTCATAAATTAAATGACTAGGGTCGACTTTAGGCATTTTCTCACCCCTTAGGCGCCTAGGTGATGAGAAACACTTGCCTAGGTACTTTTTAATTATTTTTAACAAAGAAGGATGGTACCATGAGGATGTGTATAGAATATCGGGCTTTGAAAAAGAAAACCATCAAAAACCGGTACCCTATCCCACGCATTGATGAGTTGATGAATGAACTGCATGGGGTAGTTTTCTTCTCTAAGATTGATCTACGCTCTAGATATCATCAGATCCGCATTCGAGAGAAGGATATAGAGAAGATGACATTCAGATGTCACTTTGGTCATTTTGAGTTTTTGGTTATGCCATTTGGGCTAACCAATGCACCAGCTACATTTCAGTCTTGCATGAACCATATTTTCGGGGATCACTTGAGGAAATCAATATTGGTATTCTTTGATGACATCTTGGTCTACAGCAAGACATGGTAGGAGCACCTGAGGCACTTGAATGAGGTACTTAGCATCATGGAGTCCCAGTCACTATATGACAAGGAGTCAAAGTGTGAGTTTGGCATGACGGAGTTGCTTTATTCGAGACACATTATCAGCGCACATGGAGTACAGGTGCACCAGGAGAAGATCAAGGCCATTTTGGATTGGCCAACGCCCAAGAACGTGACAGAGTTGAGGAGTTTCTTTGGGCTATGCAGCTATTACAGGAGGTTTGTAAGAGGTTTTTCACAGTTGGGGGCACCATTCACCGATCCCACCAGATAGGGAGCCTTCATCTGGACCGACGAGTCACAAAAAGCATTTGATCACATGAAGGAAGTCATGGGCACATGTCCAGTATTAGCATTGTCGGGCTTCACGTTGTCGTTTGTTTTGGAGTGTGATCTAAGTCACCTGACAAAGGGACACGGGAAACGGCGGACACGGAAATACGAGTATCCGACACGGGCAAGATGACAGTGGGAAACAAGACACGGAGGACATGTTATATATATATATATATATATATATATATATAAATTATGAATTACACATACAAAAACGAAATAATTAAATTGTAAACATTTACATGATGATGATACAAATTCAATCATAAAACTAGTACTAACTTAGTAACTACTAAGTTACTAAGTTACTAACATAAATGATGACATTGCCAATTCAACATTGTTGTCCAAACACATATCATCAGGAAATACATCCCACATCTTTGTCTTTCCCTTCAACCACTCTTCTCTCTGCCCAGTGCCTACATATAAGACAGAGGTTGGTGTGCACATACACCACTAAGTCACTTGACACGATGACAAAGAGAAGAGTTCAATAGAAGAATTTATACTTGAGTGAAGGGTACATTTTTACTAGGGTCACGACAAAAGAGTTCAACAATCAATGCCACCAACATCAAGGTACATAAAGGGCTTGGTGCCCTTGATTAAATGCTAGTTCCATACCCTCATACATGATAGAATCCAGTGGAAACATTGCAATTCTGCCAATCTTGAAATCCTGAAAACCATTAAGTCTGTCGAATTTTGAATGGGACCTGTTATCCATCAAGTTGCACTAGCTGGATTTTCAGGTGAGCCGCCAAAGATTGAGCAGTTAGATGCTCATATGTCAGAGTTCACAAGTTCAGCAAGTCTTTCAAAAGACCACTTTTTCTGCATTTCCATCCCTCCGAGGGCATTGTAATAAATGACA
The DNA here is from genome assembly GCA_000966675.3 of Picea glauca. Classification (NCBI taxonomy): domain Eukaryota; kingdom Viridiplantae; phylum Streptophyta; class Pinopsida; order Pinales; family Pinaceae; genus Picea; species Picea glauca. The sequence goes on from JZKD02S1679432.1 coordinate 503,012, forward strand.
TGGGCATGAAATATTGTAAAAGACTATTGGCCACCTAAGACCTAGGTACGAGCATGTACTCTAGAGTGTTTTTTTTCACTTGTTATTTATTTTTTGCCTACCTTAACGGGCGATTAATAATTTCTAAGTTTTTTCACTCAGAGACTGACTCCAAAGCTGGAGTATGTGTTGGTGGTTAGGCCTTGGCATGGTATAACCAATGTCTAGTATCTAAATGTATATGAGTTCATGCTAGGTCATGTCTATTGAGTCATATGGAAGTTGCGGCTAGGTTTGATAGGTTTTTTTAACGTTTTAGTGAAATAATAAAATTCCCGCAAAAATGGAATTTTTTAATTGTAAATCAATAAATTGTAAAAATATGGCATCAGTCATTGTCAGATGCCATATTTATGCTCGTTTTCCAGTTCAGAGTACCATGTAAACCCCTATTTCCCTTCTGTCGAGGCAAAAAAGTGATTATTATCACGAAAAAATGAAATTTGCTTGAAAAATATGGAAAAGGGGTCATTTAATTAATTCCCTATTTTTTAGGGAAACTGGGGAACATGTTGAAAACATGTTTTTTCCTTGTCCCCAGTCAACTAGAGGCTTGGGCGAATTTAGTAAAGAGGGAGACGACTTCAACTAGAGTGACATAGGCGTGGAGGAGATCCCAATGAAGGGACTCGACCCCACTTGCTTAAGTGGCGCACTTAGGAAGGATGGCACACATCCCAAGGCAGCGAACACGCCCTCACACTCCCACACACCCACACTTCATCTCAATTCACCCCCTCATACCCCTACTTCACTACACTCCATCTCCTCTACACTCCACACATCTCCCACCTCACTAGTGCGCCACTACCCTTAGCTCATGCGCATCTCCTCCTTAACCTATGTGCATCTCTCTTGAAGCTATCACCCCTTTAGCTATATAAACAAGGCTATCCTCCTCCCATTAAAAGGTTGAAGTTTGGGCGAGCTTGTACATCATTGTAATATTTTCTCATGCTATGGAATAAAAATTCTTTGGAGTTCACATCCATGGTGGTGTGGCTCTCATTTTGATGAATGTGGTTCATATGAGTTGATCTCTTTTCATGCATTGCTTTATACCTTGTTATTATTGGTCAATATAAAGGAATATTGTTATTCAAATTGAATAGAATTGTTAACTAGTTTGTATTTCAATTCTATTGATTATTTACATTTAAGATTGAATATGCATGTGACGTTTATGCTAAAACTAATGTGCTATTCTAAGTCTTGTGTGTAGGTAACACCTTTGTTTAACAAGTTTATTGCAAGGGGTTTTGTGAATTAGACAGGGTTACCTCATCTAGAAGAAGTGAAGGAGCTTGCTTGCATCCTTCATTCTTCAAGGAGTTGGACAGCCTTCTCATTCTTGCATTGCCATCAAAGTGACTCCATTGTTCAAGGGTTCCAAGCATTTCAAGCTTCTCTCTTTCTCCTTTCTAAAAAAATCTTTAAAAAAAGGTTTTCCAGTTACTTGGCTGCTTGCATGCCAAGAGTAAATCTGATCTTAAAGTTATTATTTACTTTGCATGTGTACTTTTCTAAATCTACTAATTGTTTATAGTTTCACATCTCAAAAAAGGGTAGATTTAGCAAAAGTTTAAGGTATTTTTAGCTAGTTTCAATTTTTACTTCTTGAAGCTAAAAGTGTAGTCATTATTGTGCTTTCCATTTTAATATTTGGCAAATCTAAAGTGCCTTTCTTTGCTGTCCTAAAAGTAGTTTTACAGTGTGAAAAATTTCCAAAAAGTTTCAGTTTGCAAGTTACTAGTTAGTTTGCTTTCCTTTTTTGCAATTTTTCTATAAGATTTGATATACCCCCTAAGCTGTCCCAAAGTGATTTTGGGCATCTTTTGGGGTACTTTACTTGCTGTTTTTTGCAGGACATTGGACAGCCAAGGGAAGATTCCGTCGATTTTGGCGAAATCAAAGCTTTTGGAGCATCCAGGAGCCTCCTACTTCATCAAGAAATAATTTTTTGTTCCAAGTTTCTTGTAATCCATAGATCCAAAAGTTTATAAGGATCCCAAAAAAGTTCTAAAGAGGAAAAGAGAACTTGGTTCTCATTGTAATAGGTTTAATAAAAGCGGGCCCTTTAAGCCCAGTTTCTCTATCCCCATTAGGGGGATTTGTGTGTCGTGTGTTTGGCTTTACTTTCTTTCTGTGCAAATTTCAACTTTTGATCTTAAACACACATACAAACATAAGCTAATCTAACACACATAACACTCACATTTCACATGCATATTTTAAAAAATTACTTTCAATCTTTATGCATGTTTATTTTAGAGCTTGTTTTCCGCTATCAATAATAATTCTTGCAAGTTTCAATTTTCAAGTTTCTTGCAAAGCACATTTTCAGTGTTCAAAGTTTATCTCTTTCAAGCTTGCAAAGTCAAAATAAACCTTGTTTGTAGTTTAATTAGGGAAATCCTAAAACAATTTCGCTTTAGTAGAAACGTAAGAGAATCTGTGAGGTTATCTAGCAGGAACTTTGAGATTCAGGTTCTCCCTGTTGGATCCCCCCACATTTTCTTGAGCTTGTGTGTAAAATCAGAGGCTTTCCCTGTTGGATCTTCGGCATTGCTCAACCTCCACTTTAGGGACCTTTTCTAAAGGGCCAAATCTAGTTTAGATAAACATTTATTTTTCATGCAAACAAAATTCTCTCATTAATCTACCTTTAATTTACCTTAATAAAACATGCGATCAACAATTGCCCACGGATCCTTTTAAGGCACTAGTACTATTGGTTTATCTTTATGTATGTGAGCAATTTACTTCATTCATGCAATTGTCTAACTAATTTCGTTAATCTTGCAAATCTTGTATCCTACTTGATATATGCATGCTCATGGACAAATGATTTATATATGATTATCTCAAATGATGAATGATAAATGTTGAATGCCCTTTGTTTTATTTTGCAATAAACTCCTAGAAGTAGTTCTTTTTGCTTATTCTTAGTTTAAAAGAGCCTTAGTATTTTGTTAGGGACTACCCCCCTTGGCTTCGCTAGGAGTTGGCCTAGACGGAGGAGTTGAGGATCATGTGACAGCACCTTGACTCGAAACTTGCCCCCAAGGACACACCAACTGGATTGAAGATTTCTTCCATGTTAGCCCAGGTGTGTATAAGGCGGCAACAAGACCTAAAATTCTACTTTCTCCATATGAAGTTCAATGAGGCTAGAACCACTCTCAAACATCCTAAAACAAATAATGGTAATGCTAAAAATTTAAGTAAAAGGATGAAAATGAAAGATAAAGGAGAATGTCACTTTTACTAGGGTGGGTGAAATGGAGGGGGTGTAAACCTCTTTAAATAGCATTAGTAAGGACAAATAACCCTTAGTTGCACACAAAAACACCTCACAACTCCAACTTGCGTGAAAAACATGAGCCAAGGTCCTTTCCTGAGCAGAATATGTATCATGTTTACAGGACACGCGTGTCTTGTGAACATGACATGTTTTAAACAAGTGTCGGACACGAATTAGGTCAAATCGTGTCCGACACGCTGGACACGCGACACGGCGGGGTATTTGGACGTGTCATGTGACTTAGAGTGTGATGCCTCAGTAGAGGGGATCAGAGCAATGTTGATGTAGGGAGGACACCCCATTGTGTTTGAGAGTAGGAAGCTTAGTCAGCCCAAGAGGTTGTACTCGATCTATGACAAGGAAATGCTTGCAATCATGCATGCCTTGACCAAATTCAGACAGTACTTGGTGGGCAGCAAATTTGTGGTCAAGACAGACCATAATAGCTTGATGTATTTCCTTGAGCAGAAAGATCTCAATGAGCGTAAGCAGAAGTGGGTGACAAAGGTCCAGGCCTTTGATTTTGACATAGAGTATGTCAAAGGTAAGAAGAACATTGTGGCAGATGCATTGTCTAGGAGACCAGCAGCTTGCTCCCTAAAGGAGATTTCAGCAGATTGGAAATCCCACTTGTTAGTGGAATATTCCAAGAACAAGTTCGCTTGTGAGATTTTGGATGGGCAGGTATAGGACGACAAGTACAGAGTCATTGACAACGTCATCTTCTACAAAGATTGAATCTACCTAGTGCCAAGATCGGGTCTCGGGAAGAAGATTTTGGTTGCGGTACATGACTCACCACTAGCAAGCCATCAGGGGTTTTTCAAAACCTACAGGCAGGTCAGAGAGAGATTCTCTTGGAAGGGTTTCAAACAGGATGTGATGAGACATATCAATGAGTGTGTGACTTGTCAGCAGAACAAGTCAGAGCAGACTCTTCCAGCAGGGTTACTTCAGCCACTTCCCATTCCATAGTTGAAATGGGAGAGCATCTCCATGGACTTCATTACAAGCCTACACAAGGTTCAAGGTAAGGATTGTATCTATGTGGTGGTCGACAGATTGACCAAGTTTGCACATTTCTATGCCATTCCAACATATTACAGCACAGTACAGGTGGCCGAGCTATTTTTCAGAGAGGTTTTCAAGCTTCAGGGGTTGCCACAGAACATCGTCAGTGACAGGGACAGTCGATTTATCGGCATGTTTTGGAGGGAGTTATTCAGATTGGTAGGGACAGAGTTGACACCCAGCACCAGTTACCACCCTCAGACTGATGGACAGACAGAGATAGTCAACAAGTGGGTTGAGGATTACTTGAGGAACTATGTGAGCAGACAACAGAGAGCATGGGTGAGGTGGCTACATCTAGGAGAGCATTGTTACAAGACCACCTTCCACATGTCCATCAGCATGACCCCCTTCCGAGCATTATATGGGTATGATGCTCCCACATTGATTGACTTGGTGTTTGGAGATAGTCGGGCTCCCAAAGCCAAAGACTGGATCATAGAGAGTCAGAAGATTCTCAAGGTACTCAAAGAGAATCTATAGACGACACAGAATCGACAGAAGGTGAGTGTAGACAGACAGAGGACAGAGCGTAGCTTCGAGGTTGGGGATTTGGTATTCCTGAGGGTACAACCTTACAGGCAGTAATCTCTGAAGAAGAGTGGGGCGAAAAGCTCAAGCCCAGGTTCTATGGGCCTTACAGGATCATACGTAGGGTAGGTGAAGTTGCCTGCGAGTTAGATCTTCCAGATGGGAGTCGGATTCACAATGTGTTCCACATTTCTTGTCTCGAGAAAGTCATGGGACAACTCATCAACACTTCAGAGGAGATTCCACCTTTGGATGAGGAGGGGCAACTAGAGTTGGTTCTGTAGGAGGTACTGGAGTTCCAAGAGAGGAGATTGAGGAGTAGGGTCATCAAGGAGTGTTTGATCAGATGGAGAGGGTTTCTAGTGGAGGATGCTACTTGGGAGAGTGAGGAGATTTTGCAGCACCATGGATTGGTATTGCTTGAGGACAAGCAATCTCGAGAANAGGAGATTCAACCTTTGGATGAGGAGGGGCAACTAGAGTTGGTTCTGTAGGAGGTACTGGAGTTCCAAGAGAGGAGATTGAGGAGTAGGGTCATCAAGGAGTGTTTGATCAAATGGAGAGGGTTTCTAGTGGAGGATGCTACTTGGGAGAGTGAGGAGATTTTGCAGCACCATGGATTGGTATTGCTTGAGGACAAGCAATCTTGAGAAGGGAGGACTGTAATGTCCATTTTCGAATAGGAGCTCCAGAGAGGAGGGCTTAATAGTCTAAACATCCCCGTTAGACTATAGCCAGGGAGAAACAAGGGAAAACAGATTCAGTTGATGTTACTTTACTAGAGAACATTATAATTTGAAAGTGACATTAAGTGAAAAGTGGGTAAAAGCACCTTTATGTGATTTTGAGCTGAAAATAGAATGGCACATAAGTGAGGGAGCTAAATTTAGAAGTCAACAGAGAATTAGGGTTTTGGAAAGGTATATGAAGAGAAAAGCGACTTAATTCCTCATTATGCGGAATTATGATTTGACATATGAGCTCTGAGGAGAAAACACAGGTTCAAGAGAATCAGTGACTTTGTGGATTCTGGAAGGAATACACCCAGAGGTTGATTTCGGTGTTGAGAGACATACCCTAGTCATCGGGGAGATCATACAGATCTTCCATCAATCTTTAGCAGCAGTTACACAGGTTGCAACAGCAAGGGCGCACTTATTCAGGGTGAGGGCGCAACTTCTGAGGAGACTTAGAGATTCGACTTGTCCCAGCTAGGAAGAATCCAAGGATTCCCTTCCAACCCAGTAGAGAGGAGGGCACAGTGCATCTATTGACTAGTTTCTCGTCAGATTCCAACGGAGAAATCATCAGTGGCGCAGGAGTTGTCCAATGAGGGCACAACTCTTGAGGAGACATTCACAGGGTTCCAGAGAGTTCATCGGACCTGAGCTGGGGAAACCCTCCCGACCCATTACAGAGGAGCTTAGGGCGCTCATTTTGAGACTATCATAGCCAGATTCCGACGGTGGAATCTCTAGGGCGCAATTATTGGCAGCAATTAGGGTGCACTCCCCTAGACTTGTCCCAGCCAAGAAAAATCCAAGGATTCCCTTCCGACCCAATAGAGAGGAAGGCACGATGTATATATTGACTAGTTTCTCGTCATATTCCAACAGAGAAATCATCAATGGCGCAGGAGTTGTCCAGTGAGGGCGCAACTCTTGAGGAGACATTCACAGGGTTCCAAAGAGTTCATCGGACCTGATCTGGGGAAACCCTCCCGACCCATTACAAAGGAGCTTAGGGCGCTCATTTTGAGACTATCACAGCCAAATTCCAAAGGTGGAATCTCTAGGGCGCAGTTATTGGCAGCAAATAGGGTGCATTCCCCCAAGGGGATTCATTCGGGGTCTGTACAGATCAGCAGAGGGCCAATCTTCAGGCAAACAGACACCAAGAGTGTGTACGAGATCAGGGTGCATTGTTTGAGACAGGTTCCAGGCATATCCGAGGAGTTTAGCCACCAGGGTGAACTTTCCTGTCTTGCAACAGTTGTCGTAGCATGTAGCAGATCCCACAACTCATCTGTTAGAATTAGAGAAGTAATGCAGAACAGAAATGTCTTTTTGAAAATTTCAGTTAGAAGGGCAACTAGAACACATCCATAGATACTGAATCTTAGGAAGAATAACCAATTTTCAAGTACACACAATACTCAGGTCTGAACAGACTATAATTAAACTCAACCAGTGATCTATTTCTTAGTTAGCAAAAACATTAGATTATCAAAGCAAAAACTAGTTCTGATACAAACTTATTCATCACTGGATCTGATGCAAAATTAACTCAAGAACAGATCTAATATAGATCTAAAGGAACAGATCTAAACAGTGGATCTGAAAATAGATCTAAGCTAAAAGCAAGATTCAGATAGAAAGAACATATAGATCTAGGTTTCAGAAAGCAGATCTAATCAATGATCACCTTTATAATTTAAAGAACAACATATAGATCTAAATAGTGGATCTTACCTTGAAGACTTACCTCAGATCACTGAAGGAGTGCATGCCACACATAAGTGATGAAGAGCCACTGAATATATGCTCAGAAAAAGTCCAAGATCATGGATCTACCTCATCGATGAGATCTCTTTGCCAAAGAGAATTATAGGACAATAAAACCTCCACCAGAATTTCACTTCACAAACCCTCAAGCAAGAACAGAACAACTAGGATGTGGGACAATTGTCCTAAGGATGGCCCAACCACCTTTCTTAGAGTGCCACAGCCCTCACAAAAGCACTCAAATATGAGATGGTAAACAGTGAAAAGGGTTTTGTTCCCTGACTGGTTACAACACCAGAAATCTCAGCAATGAAAGACACTCCTTACACTTTCAGACAGCAAAACAAAACAGCAAGA
>JZKD02S1679432.1:542922-556302 GCA_000966675.3 Picea glauca
CCCAGCAAAAACTTCCTTATCATAAATAGCTTATACAATGTTCAAGAGATAACTCAAACCAATACAGATAGTCCTCCCCAAGAGATGCGCCACTCTTCTTGTCCTCTCTCTAACTAGTAATTGCAGCTTGCCTCATAAGATAATGAGCAAGTGAGTTGTGTGATAAAGTGAGGCGCTAGCCTCCTATATATACAAGACTGGCACGTGTGAAAGGGTTTCGCTGGCAGGGCCGACCTCTCACTCTGGGTGGGTAAACCCAACTTTAAATTAATTATGGGTCTCAATAATAACTGCTGGGGCCGACTTCTTATTCTGCCCATTATAATTGTCCGATGACCAATCCGCAAAAGGGCATTTGGTCCTAATACAATTACCGACATGATTAATCCACAATGGGGATTAATCCTAATAATAAAATAACAATAATAATAAGAATGCTCTTCGCAGTTACATTATTTCAACAGGGACTTGTGTCGGGGCTTTGGCATAAGTACAAATCCCGCGATCACAGGCTCTTCTTCTTATTCAACCTTGGACTGCAATTAATTTCCCTGTAAGGACTTCTTCAAGTGCCCCCTTGGGCCCTTCTTGTTTAATAAGAGAAATATCCTACAAAGTAATTTTTTTTATACCAAAGCTTCAAAAACTTCTTCTACACATTAATATTAATTGAACCAACTAAATCCATCCAAGGATATCCCAAAAAAACATCTACATCATCCCTATATATAGCATGAAAATATGAATGCAACACATTTATCCATGGTAAACTTCAAATCTTTAAAAATTTGAATAGTCTCACCCTCAACCTATTTGCTTTGAATATGCTTTGCGGGAACTTGCAATCTTTTAGCCAAGTTAATATTCATGAAATTATACTTGTAACTAGTGTTACTAGAAACAAGGACCTTCTCTTGTTGAATACATCCATGTACCCTTAATACGAAGGTTGTGCATGAAAACAAACCCTTGGTGCTCTCTTTATCTTTCTGCCCAACATAAGAACTGATGTCTAAAAGTACTTGTTCAAAGGCTTCATCTAAAATAGCCATCAGCCTATCACAGTTAAGCAACTTCCACCATAGGGCAGCATCATCTTTAAAACTTGCACAAAATTTCCACTCATTTCTCATATTGACTTCCTTTCTTTTATGTATTCTTCAATAGTACGACCATCATCTTTTCTTGTAAAATATATCTTGTTTTCTATAACCCAAAAATAGAACTAGGGTTTACAGAAATAACTTACTTTTTAATGGAGCTCCTTCATGCAGCTAGGGTTCGAGGAAGCTAATGTAAAAAGATCATAACTTGGGAAATACTTTTTTGATTGGTTATTATGACCCCAATTATGAAATGCCATGGCCATTCTGCATCTACTAGCACTGATTTCACTGAAATATGGTCACTCTATCAAACGATATTTGATCTGCAATCCACACGGTTGTCACCGGAAATACCCTAAAACCACTGATTTTAAATCAACAATAACTCCACTTCTCGGACTCCGATTTGGAAGATTTGTTTTTTTCACTGGGGTATTTTTCCAAGAGACTCAAATCTACAACTAGTTTCTTCAAATTCTACACAAAGAGTTTCAGAAATCGATCTAAATGAGGCCGCCCTCTTTTTCCCTTGAAAAATCTGCCAAACAAATATTCTTCCCTTTTTTTGGCCCAATAAAGAGCTCGATACCAATTGTAGTGCAACTCAATAGATTTGCAAATGAAAGATATACGTTAACTTGAACATAACAGATCCACACAATAGATAACAAAAGAATGAACACAAGAATTGTGGAGAAAACCCTTGAGATAGGTTAACACCATTAATTATTCCTTCCTTAAGGAAGGAAATCACTCCACAAGCAATTCTTGCTAAAATTACAATATACTTCACAATACACCTCATTACATTGCTTCTACTTCTTTATATAATTCTACCTGACCTCCTAGGATATTTCTAGTGAAGGAACCTTCTAGTAAGCCTTCTTACAGTGATTTCTTACACTATGTGGCCACCTATCTATTATTATTCCCCTTGGGTACCTCCCTAGGTGCCCCATATTATCGTCCCTAGGTACACTAAACACATACCCAAGAAGGTTATTATCCTATATATCAAAGTTGACTAGGCCAACCTTAAGCACACCTAGTAATACAATAAAATAATAAAGTATGGCCTTAGCCATGATTACAAGTACACTAATAAGACATATGAATGCGTCGTGGCCATATGCACAGATTACACCAATAATTCCAACAACAAACAAAATAAAATAATCAAACAAATATAAAACATGATTATTAAATTTATTATTATTTATGGATGAACCAGCTACGAACAATGCGATAGCTCGTTTTCTCTGAAGGATTCAACTGATTATTATCATAGTAATGGGAAGTTGCAATGTTGCGTTTCGCAATTAAAACACACTTAAATAGTAAGCTTTAAAATAACAAAACAAGATGCAAGGAAGGAGGATAAACCAAGAAGAGAGAGTTAGCCGCAAGAGTAGAATTTGACATAGGTGTTTCAAGAAAAGAAACATACCATATGATAATCAAAAATGCAATAACTCCCCAAACTCCCAGAAGGTATGTCAATAGGATAGCCTGTCTGAATAAAAATCTGCATCAAGCCACAGCCAACAAAACAAGATTTCAGTTATCCATCTTCAGCCTGGCTCAATATAAGCAAATTTGACTATCTGAAAAACCCAGATTTGATCATTACTTTTTTTAAACGAATCAAACAGTAACGAAACTTCAAGAAATATTAGACACCCAAGCACACCAAATATGAAAGAAAATAATATTGTGAGGCAAGTAATTAACCTCAGGTGTTTTCTCCATTTCTCCAGTAAGAGCGCCAATTGATCCAGGATGAAATCTAACATCATCATCCAAGAATAGTACATACTTGCTGTCTTTATGCATTCTCTCCACACCTGCCTATAGATAGAAAATAATCCTCATAAAATTACATTACTGGTACGCATACATTTGAACTTCAATGCACTAATGTGGCAACCCTCAAAAGTCTTCATTGTTTGACCTTTATATCAAAAGTTATTAGCAATGGCCCAATTTATTAAGCAAGACAAAACGTCCTAAAGAGAATCCCCATAAGGTAAATAAGCAAGGGTGCAAAAAGCAATAGCAATTAGTCGTCAGATACTTTACAGGTCAAGTCCCCTAATAAACCACTATTGATTTCTTAAGACTTTATTTATGCTCAGCCAAGGGTTCAGATAAATATTTTATCTGAAACATGGTGTTCAACTCTCCCACATTGTACCATTTCACTGATGCACTCATTAGTCCCGTTGACCTACTTTTGTGGTCATTTGTTGGACATTAACATACTTATCTCATCTCACTAATTCTGCTATCCCTTTTTTTTAAATGTCTAAAATGAACTAAGGTTAACCTGGAAGAAACTTAACTTCAAAAAACCTCAGAAGAGCACAGAGCATAGGTATACTTTGAACCCGTGAAGAAAAAATTGCTTAAAAAAGGGCAATTTCATGATTTTTTCTGATAATTTCCCCATGACAAGAAATCAGCAAGAAAATATAGTGATCCTTTCTGACTTTTACAAAATTCATGATTTTTTCTTAAAACACTGCTGGTGCAAAAAATAAAAATCCTACATGAAGCAATTTTGGGTCTCAATTGGCTCCTTTCCACTCGCTGTATGACAAAAGAGTGTTCCAGCGTGATTAGAGGGGGAAAACTTGGTGTTTAATCAATTTTAGGTTTCAACAAATCTTTTGAGGACTGGTAAAATTGAAATATTTTGCAATGCTTAATGCTTGCCAGTTTTTTTCTGAGTCATAGTCGATTTAAGCAATAGCTTTTACAGCTTTTAATTTAAATGTACATCCCAGCACCATTGTCAGAACTTAGAAGCACAAAACTATCAGGGAACAAAAGCCATCCCATGGACAAACTCACTAAAACAGATGAAAGGCAAAAGCCAAATTCTACTAGAGATGAAAATTATGATGGACAGAGTACATTCCCACTACAAGACAGCTGACAAAATGCCGAAGATAAACTTAGACTTGTAGTAAAATGACATGCAGGAACATTGGTCCTGTTAGGGGGGAATGTAGCAAAACAACAAAAAGGAATATGATGAGATATGGACTCTAGAGATTGCAGAAGATCAATTAACTGGAAGACAAAAAGACTGGTACTGTTACAGAAAAAATAAATAGGGGAATTGTGACAACAGAAGAAATTAGCAAAAACAAAAAACAGAAAAGAGAACAAAACCAGAAATAGCAACAGTGTGAGAGGAACAGTTGCAGAGTCCCTGAGAGAAAGAGAAGGATCCTAGAAAACAAAAAGGAAATTTGAACTGGAAATTTCTGTACCATACTATTATTAATGAAATACAAAATACATTGAGTTTGGCGTCTGAAATTGTTGGAATGTGTTCTGTGAATTGTTGCTACCTAACTGTTGATTTCAGGATGCTGAGTAGAAGGCCTGAAAAGGGTGTCATTGCGTGGAAATGGTGTCACAATACACGAGCACTCCAGGTGATCATCATTTCCTTCTTGCAGAAGATGACATTGTCCCCAATTTCCTTTGTAAATGAGGTAATTGTTGCTTTCTTGTTTATTAGGAGATCAACTAAGCTTGCAAAGGCAGGCCTCCTTCTCTGTCAAGCAGGTATGTTGTAGTCTGTGTGTTTACAGTGGTCCTCATCCCAACATCTAGCAGTGTGTCTTCTCAAAGAGAAGGCTATAAATCTAAAACTGGAATAGTTTAGTAAGGGTTCAAAACCCATAATTCCTCTTCTAAATGCCATGGCTTATAAAATTTGAGGTTGTTGACATTGACCACATCTTTAATGCTGAGACGAGTCATGTTACCCCCCTGAAAATGCATGACTTATTTCACATTTTCATTGGCATCTTTCTCTCACCAACTAAGTAGGGATGATTGCAGGTTGTGAGGAGACACTTGGAGGCCATGCACCTTGTTCTATATTTGCTCGAGCACCATTCATCATCCAGGGCAAGAACAAAGGGGTAAAGGGTTTATATTGTTGGTTTGATGGAGGCTCTTCCATAGGCATATTTCACCATGGGATTTCCATTTGGGCATGTTGACACATGTTTGTTCGGATGGCCTACATCCCCATTTGGTTGCATCATTGATGGAGTGTCTTGCAAATGGATTGTACAGATAGTCATGTACCACATGGATGGACGATGTGAGCTAGAAAAGAGACTTAGAAGATGAACACCATACCTTATTAGAGGCCCAAAGCATGACACATGACAAGAAGGGGTGAGAAATAGCCCTTATGGAGGAGCTTCCACGTATTTGGAGCTGTATTTCACCTTTGAAGAGGTTCCTTGGGGCATTACACATTATTCGAGGCATATTTCACCTTTCAGCTATATGGGGCATTATACATTGTTCAAGTTTCTACATATTTGGAGGACAGCCCTTTGCATGAGGAGATGCAATGTCGCATTGTTGATATGGTCCAAGCCCTCAAACGAAGAATAAATGCATGCTTTAAAAGGAGTTCATGGAATAGAAAGACGAAAAGTAGAAATATGAACCTATTCAAAAGGGAAAAGGGTTCCAAGTCAAAAATAGACCTATAACGGTCAAAAGGGGATAAAACAAAACATAAATGCATGGAAGAAATGCGCTAGGATTGAGGAGGTCCAAACCCTCAAATGAATAACAAATGCATGTTTTAAGAGGAGTTCATGGAATAGAAAAATAACAAGTGGCAATATGAACCTATTCAAAAGGGAAAAGTGTCCCAAGTCAAAAATAGACCTATAAGGGTTAAAAAGGGGATAAAACAAAACATAAATGCATGGAAGAAATGCACTAGGATTGAGGAGGTCCAAACCCTCAAATGAAAAAAAAAATGCTTTAAGAGGAGTTCATGGAAATTGGAATAGAAAGATGACAAGTGGCAATATCAACCCATTCAAAAGGGAAAAGGTTCCCAAGTTAAAAATGGACCTATAAATGTTAAAAAGGGGATAAAATAAAACATAAATGCATGGAACAGATGTGGTAGGCCATTACACATTATTCAAGGCATATTTCACCTTTGAGCTATATGGGGCATTATACATTGTTCGAGTTTCTATATATTTGGAGGAGAGCCCTTTTCATGAGGAGATGCAATGTGGCATTGTTGACATGGTCCAAACCCTCAAACAAAGAACAAATGCATGCTTTAAGAAGAGTTCATGGAATAGAAAGATGACAAGTGGCAATATGAACCTATTCAAAAGGGAAAAGGGTCCCAATTCAAAAATAGACCTATAAGGGTTAAAAAGGGGACAAAACAAAACATAAATACATTGAAGAGATGTGCTAGGCTTGAGGAGGCCCTAAAAGCATGAAAGGGATATGCTAGGGTTAAAGAAGCCCTAACAACTTGAAAATATCACCTTGGGAGGTGCACCCTAACTAGGGGGACACTTTTGTGGATTTAAAATATCTTTTTCTCACTTTCAAACCCTAAAAGTGGCCAGCCCTAATTTAGGGTTTGTTGACCACCTATTTCAACTAGGTGTCAACGTCATGTATCATGAAGATATGTACCTGGTGGTACGACAATTTTGAAGACTTATGGCTCAGCTGGGCAATTTTTCCCCCAACACATCTTTTTGTGTCCATGGAATGTTCGCTCCCCTGCTTGGGACAATTTTGTAATATGTTAGCATGGGTCAAGTTTTATTTAGTTGCCTAGGACTTTATCATTATGGAAGTCATTTCATCAAGTGTTTTTTTTCCTCGGGTAATTAATCTTGCTTTTCAGCAATTTTAATTACTCTTGAGTTTTTCACTCAATAATCCTCCAAAGTGGTGAAAGGCGTTGTAATGATCGAGCCCAATGGGTGACTAAGGTCTAAAGATGTTGTAAATGACCATGCTAGACATCTCCTAGAGTCTTGCGGAATCTCGTTAGGTTTTGATAGGATTTTTTAATAATTAAAATTTTCTGTAGATTGGAAATTTTAATTATTTTTTATAAAAAATGTAAAAAATTGGTCCTTGTGGATTTTGTATAGGGGTGTGAGTACTCAAATCAAATGGCTTATGACCTACACCTTTTAACCAAATTTCAACTCAATTGGACAAGTTTTGCTAGGTCATTGTCCATGAGGAGTCCAAGTCAGTCAAAAGTCAGCAAATAATTGGCTAAGGTTAAAAAAACAAAAATTGTAAAAGTGACTAAAGTCAATAAAAGAAGTGGGGAAATGTTTTCTAATGTATTTCCTAAGTTGGAAAAGTGAAAATCCACTTAGAAGAACCCCCCCAAGTCAAGTTAACAACTTAAGTTGAGTCTACCTAGTGAGAGGGGCTCCCCCCTTCTTCATGACCTTAGGGGAAAGTAAAAATTAAAGTGAAAAAGTGCCTGAAACCCTAAGTGCGCCCTTCCTATAGCCTAACCTCATGTTTGAACAAGAGGAAAGGGGTTTTCCCCCTTCACACCTCACCCCTCAAACCCTAACTCACTCCAAAACCTTAAAAGTGCACCCCCCTTGACTTGTTCTCTCTCTCTCTTGGATGGGTGACACTTGTAACTCATCCAAGAGGAGTCTCTCTTCTTTCCCTCCTTTAAAAGGAAGCCCCTTCCCCTCATTTTGACATGAAGTTTTTCACAGCAACTCTATTATGCCAAAATCTCCCTCCACTCTCTCTCATTCTCTCCCATTTTTCTCATGTAATTTTGGTGCAATTTTGCACCCACTCTTTTGAGCAATGAAGTGAAGTTTTGGAAGATCTCTTGGTGTTCTTTGGTGTTCTCTTGGTGTATTCTTGCTTCTCTTGTATGGTATTTTCTCTTGGTGAGGTAACATTGTAGATTTTTGTTTATTTTTGCTTCACATTGTTTTACTTGAAGAACCCTAAGCAAAGTATTTTGTTAGGGATAAATCTGTAGTAGTATTGTTATTGGTTTATGTGATTTGTTTTTATTAATGTTTGCAAAGTATTTTGTAGGCCTTTTAAAATATCTCACCTTCTTGCCTCATCGTGTAGCAAGGGTTTACAGATTTGCAAGTTGCCAAAGCTTGGAGGAGGAACTCCAAAGGCTTCATTCTATTCCATATAATTTTCTATTTTAATTTCAATCTTCTATTTACTTATTTTCTACATATATAATCACTTAAATCTTGCTAAAAAATCAATTTCCAAGTTCAGATTTTTATTGTAAAAATTTATGTACATATGCTAATTCAAAACTAACATTTTGTGGTGATTTTTAGCATTTTCCAGCAAGCTTTGTTGCTATTTTATGCAGATTTTCACCATTAAAAAGGGAGGTGCTGCCCAAATTTGGCTACTAAAACTCAAGAAAACATCTACAAGCTTTGGTGCAAAGACCCTCTCTCTCACTTTCTAAAACTATTGTAAGTGGCCCAAGAGAGTCTCTTGGGCTTGCAGTTTCTTTTTATTTCGAAGTTTAAAATCTGTAAACTAATTTTAATTGTTTGCCCACACCTTGCATTGTGCTTGGCTCTACCATCCTTACAAAATCGTGTCGTCTAGGATTAGAATTAATTTTCTGATTATTGCTTTAGTTAATTTTGTCCACCTTTACCACAAAATCGAAAGGCTTTGTCCTCCACCTTGTGCCAAAGTAGTGTGGTTAACTTGTTTAAGTTATTTATTTTAATTTTTTTTTGTTTGCCCACACCTTGCATGTGAGTGGTTATGCCATCCTGCAAAATCGTGTTGACTAGTGCTTAAAATTTTATTTTGTGCAAAGTAAATAAAATTTGCCACGCATTTGCCCAGTATTCCCTCCCAGTGCCACTTTGTGGATCTTGGGTAATAAGAAAGGGCAAAGGATTGAGTGGATAGTTTAATTAAGCACCCACTCTCCATTATTGTTTGGCCACTAAAATAAGGTGACTTGTGGAGGCTAGAAGGGGTTGAAGTCGGGGATGGTTTCACGGCACAAGTGTCCTCCTTGTTGAGTGCCCAAGCACTTTGGACTTGACCTGTGGAGCTAGGGGAGAGCCTTGTTGTTCTTCTTATTGAGCACCCAGCATTTCATCTTTGGCTAAGGGATAAGGACTTGGGGTAGTCACATAGTTTAGGCTTGCAACTCCTCACATCTAAAACCACTAAGTTAAAAAGAAACTTAAAATTAACTAAAAGCAACTTAAACACTTACAATTTTTATTTCAGCAATTCATTTTCAAGAATTTACATTCCATTTATTTTCTACAAGTCATTTACATTATTATTTATTTCTTATTCAAGCATTCTTTAATTCTTTGGGAAGTAATTGTTTATATGTAAAGTTATTTAGTAAATAATTGTGTGGATAAATTTATTCTTTTATTTCAAGTTGTAAAGACATTTTTCTGTGAATATTTGTTCAATAAGTGGAATTTAATAATCTTTAGGCACTGGTCTAATTGTTTATAAAATAAAGGTTTGCTTCGAAGGTGTTATCCGAATAATCCACAGTTGGTGTCTTTTTTGTCATCGACATTTCGAATCTGAATCGGGATTCATCATCAGGACTAATCGTCAAATGAAAGCTTGTTGATCTTCATCATTTAATACTTTAGATGCAAAACAAATCATAAATTATAAATTTTAACCAAGTCGGCTATCTATAAACCCTAATTTTAGAGCTAAACAAAAAGGTTTGTTTGTCATTGAAAGATTGCATATTGCATTGGTTGCTTGTCATTGGGTTGCGTAACACTAATCAACAACTTAATTAACTCCTAGAACATTTAATAAACCAATGCATAGTATAATAGGGTATACCCCCCTTAGCTTCCCTAGGAGTGAGCCTAGATGGAAGGAGTCCAGATTGAGGTGACAGTGGGTCTGGATTCAGGTTTGTGCCTCCAAGGACACACCAAGTGGGTTGGAGACTTCTCCACCTTAGTAGGTGTGTATTAGGACGGCAATAGGGTTTATCAAGGTGGAAGCCTATAAATAAAAAGACAAATTCATTTCTAGGGCATGGTTAGAAGATAGGGATTTACCCTCCAAGCACTTAGTTGAATATCTTTGCGAGGATTGCAAGAAGGATGAGTTTAAGTTAAAGTTTTCATCTTTTTCATTGGTTGATTTGATGGCTGGAAATTACTCTTACAAGCTGCTGGTGTAATCTTTGAAGAAGGGCAATTTTGCTCCAATAAGAAGACATTAGGGTAGAGGCTTCACCCTCACTATCTCTTGCTGTAATCATTGTTCATTTTATGGATATTGCTGCTGTCATTTCTGCATATTGAGAGGCCATTGCTGTCCCTTTTTTGTTCATGGTTGCATGAAATTACTTGGTTGTTTTGTAATTGCTGATTCAATTGTTGTAATTGCATGAAATTAATTGGTTGTCTTTGGAAGGGTCCTCTAATTTTCTGCATGTTGAAGAAGATCCATGTGGTTAGTTAAAGTGTATTGTTAATAGCATAGATATGCCTTTTCATCACATTTAAATCCTTTTGTTCATTGATCTTGACTCCATAACTCAATTGAATAGGCATTGGTCTTTGTAAATTCCACCATCCATCTTATTCTAAAGAAAATATCAAAAGCAATCTTTTCTAGGGTTTCACCCCTTGTGCCAGAAAAAAACCAACCTAAAGCGAGAGAAAGTATTGATGTGGTGACATTGGGCAATCTTCCTAAGTGCTCCTAGGGTTGCACTCAGTTAAAGGACTTTCTCACACTTGAAGTGCAAGTTTGGGAGGTAACAAGTCATAAGGTCAAGACAGAAGGAAATTGGTTTTATTTTCTGCAAGACAGTACACAAACCATATCTAATAGGATTTAACTTGCGATGTCATTGGTTCTTGAACATTTGTCTAAGTGTGGCTAGACTCTGTCTCCAACTTGAAAGTAATGTTGAGCCCTATGTTTTCTTTATGGATCATTATATTTAACATGTTCCTTAAGGAGAATATCCTTGATTTTGGCATTTTCTTGACTTGAGTCCTCTACAAAAGACATGGCTTTGTCCTACTCTTTTTCTCCATGTGAGTAGTAGAGTAGGCCATTGGGAGCCCATATGGGTGCAAGAGGTTGAAACTTGTTACAAACCTCATAAAATGAACGACTAGTTGGAGGCATTTGATGCTATACCATAAATATTCTAGATGTTGTGGAGGGATTTACTCCATTGTCTGCTATGGTGATCTATTCATAAGGTCAGCACAAGGTTGCTATTAATGACTTCAATACAGCCATCAGTTTGAGGATGAATCTTGAAAAGCAGTAGAGAACTACAACATATGTTGCACCAAGACATATTACTTTGACAACATTTAATGCCTAAGTAGCATAGAGAGAATAAGCCTATATGAGCATTAGAGTAGAAGTAGTTTTGTCCTTGTATGTGTTCTCTTTGGCATTTGGCTCATGCCTTATTTGTAGAGCTTCTAGATGAATAAAACTCTTTGAATAATTGAATAAATAATGTGGGATTACAGGATGTGAAGTTTGGATCCATCCCGCCACTGTTACTCAACAATGTAGATGTGGGTTCAGCAGGAAGCAGAAGATTCTGGAGCTCTCTTACACACTACAGGAGAGTGTAGTCTCCATATGGAGCAAATTATTACTACTTGGAGATTTAATGTGCAAATTGGAGAATGCCCTTGCTGGGGTGAGCATAAAAAACCCTTGACTTGGACAAAACCCACTTCAACAGCATATTGGAAACAAGTAAGGGGCAATAAATGACTTTCATGGAGAAATGCCCGAGATTAAGAGACATCAGGTGCACTTGGAATAATGAATTAGGGCCACAACTTGATGGAAAGTCATTATTAAAGAGAACATTAATTAGTTGAGAGGTCAGCCCTGACACAATAAAAAATAGACATACAAGAGGTGTCTTGAAGGAGAAAATGTTCATTTTGGTGGAGTGCTCATGAGGAGAGAAGAAGAAGTGCACTAGGCCTATGGAGGACTCTCGGAGGGTGTGCCCTAATGGAAGATGCTTCCACATGGCATTAAATGGGCTTCACAAACCCTAAATGGCCCTCATGAAAGGTGCACCCTAATTAGGGTTGATCTAGGTAGAAGCATATAAATAGAGTAAAGCTCATTGGCCAAAAGGGTGTGAAAGAAGTGTGAAGAATTCCAAGGGCATACTTGAATACCTAGCTGGAGCAAAGAAGTTATGGGCATTTCAATGTGAGGTTCATCATCTTCTGTGTCTTTTCATGAATGAATTTGATTGTTGAAGATACTTTTGCAAATCTGTTGTAATGATCTTTTAAAGAAGTGCAATTCTGCTCCAAGAAGAAGGAATAACATTGAGGTGAAACCCTCCTTGTTACTTGTTATATTGTTCAATACTTGGTTTGTTGTTGTCATTTTTGTATGCTGAGGAGTTGTTGCTATCTTTTATTATTCATGGTTGTACATTATTTACTGCTGATTTGTAATTGTTGAAGAGGTGCACCTTTGGAAGGGCCCTGCCTTTAATTTCTGCATGTTAAAGAAGTCCATGTGGTTGGTTAGAGCATGTTAATAACAACCAAACTATGTCTACTTCCATCTTATTCGAACCCTCTTGATTGTTGATCCTAACTCCATCACACAACTAGGCTGACACCGGTCCATTCTTTCATCCATTCTGTCTCAAAGAAAACCTTAAATAATCTTTCCCGTGCTTTCCCCCTTGTGATGGAAGGTAACCGGCCTAAAGCAAGAGGAAGCATTGTTGTCCTAACATTGGGCAATCTTCTTAAGTTCCCCTAGGGCTACACTTGGTGAAGGAACTTTACAATATTTGAAGTGCAAGTTTGGGAGGTGTTATCGCACAATCTAACTTGCCCAAAGCCTAAAGGCAAGTAGGCATAGATTGACGTAACACGGAGGTAGTCCTATCACTGTCACCCCAATAGGATACTTCTTTCTATTTAGGAGGAGAAGAAACTTAGTCCAAGGGAGACGTCCCAAGACCTAGTTGGTTGAAGAAGGGTAAAAAAACCAGGTAAAACCCACCCCTCTCTCTAGGTCACTCGAGGAAAGAAATCACTTGGTAAAGTTTAAGGGGGCAAAAGGAAAAGTAAATGAATGGTACCTGCCCTTTACCAATGAAACAACAAATGTTAGCAGCAATAAATGATATCGATGTTTCAAATTAGTGACTTCAATATAGAAATATGCTGCTAAAACACTTAAAAGATAAAATGTATAACAGCAGCAATATATCCAGAAATTGCAAGCTATGATGACAAAAATGATATAAAGACTTTGCAATTTTGATAATACTTTGTCACTCACAATTTCAAGATTTAAAACAAGTCAATAAGTGACTTCAATAGGCTGTCAAAACACTTGCAACAGCAGTGAAATAATAATTATGACAGAAGCAAAACCACTTCAGAAAATACTT
>JZKD02S1679432.1:573084-583361 GCA_000966675.3 Picea glauca
CACCCAATAGCAACCCATCCTAAAGGGAAATCAACTTACTAGGGCACTGTGTCACCCTTCCAGATTTGAACGAGGCAAAGAGCATAACTTCCAAGAAAACGTCATGAAATGAAGAAGGATTTAATACAACATGTTCAAGTGCTTCAAAAATCAAAGTGATACATACCACAATACCCAGACTTATTACTTCATGAAGCAATACTCACTGCTACTTTAGGACCAAGCTCGTGCGATGGATACTACTGCCGGTGATATGTGGACAACACTGAAGAAAAGAGGGGCCATGCTTAAGTCATCTGGCTCCTGGTACTCCATGTCTAGGACCTGTGGGCCTCAAGACGTGATCTCCTTAGTTATCCCTAGGCTAGGGGATAACAGGAGGTAACACATAGGGTGCTCAATCAAACTTGTAGAATACTAACTAGAGAGGTTGTATGGAAATTTATAAATCTCTATAATACCAATTGATATAAACCAAAAATGGAGCAAGGTGAGGAAATCTAATATAGAGATCCTAAAGTGACAAGCAACACAAATGAAGGTGACAGCGTTATCCACAAACATTTCACGGAAATCAGAAGGTTGGCTCGTGATGAGACCCCCTTTCTCTTGGCTATGACACCAAGAGCCACTACCTTGGTTTGGTAACCAGATAGGTGGTAGTGTCATACCGCTACATGCCCATGGTCATAATAGGTCGGCTCATGATGAGACATGTTATCCATCAACTAGTACCTTGAGTGTTCATGTTATCTTATGGGTCCCCTTTTCTTATTGAGAAGCTTTTCACTGCTTTCTCAGGGATCCCTGGGTGAAGCATCTCGAAGGTTTAAACATTGGCCTTTAACTCTTGCCAACTACTTTTACCCTCTAGGCCTTTAGCCCCTTCTTCCCACAAGGTAAGGTACAACCCTTCCTAGTGTAGCCAATCCCAATGCCCAAACAAGGATAGGGTAGATTAAAGGAATAAAAATGGAAAGTGGTAAGTATGGAGGGAACGGACGATGACTTTTCACATATCCACCCAGTAGCAACCCATCCTAAATGGAAATCAACTTACCAGGGCACCATGTCACCCTTCCAAGTATGAACGAGGCAAAGAGCATAATTTCCAACCAAAGGTCATGAAATGAAGAGGGATTCAATACAACATATTCAAGTGCTTCAAAAATCAGAGTGATACATACCATGATACCCGAACTCATTACCTCATGGAGCAAGACTCACCGTTGCTTCAGGACCAGGCAGGTGTGATGGATACGTTGTTGGCGATATGTGAACTGCACTGAAGCAAAGAGGGGCCCTCCAGGGCCATGCTCAAGTTGTCTCACTCTCGGTACTCCATGTCTAGGACCTGTGGGCCTTGAGTCGTGATCTCCTTAGTTATCCCTCGGCTAGGGAATAACAGGTCCCATCAATTTTTTATGAGAGACGTTTCATTGTCCTTGGGATCCCCGGGCGAGCATCTAGAAGGTTAATGATTTGGATTTTATCTTTTTCCAACTACAAGCCTTTGGGCCTTCAGCCCCTTCTTCCCATGAAATGAGGGACAACCCCTTCTTGGGTCAGTACACCCAAAAATCCCAAAAGGTAAGGAAATGAGGGGATGAAGTGTGGAAAGTGACAAGTATGGTCGGGAATGGAACGATGACTCGTCAAGAGGACCTCCCAGTAACAACCCTATCCCTAAGGGTGACCCACTTACTAGGGCGCAATGTCAACCATCAAAGTGAAACAGGGCAAAGAGCATAATGTCCAAGCAAACGTCACATAATCAAAAGCAGTAATAGATGCAACAAACTCAAATGCCTCAAATATTGAAATGACACTCACCATAATACCTGACTTGTACCTCATGGAGCAAGACCCAATGTCTTTCAGAGGCCCGCTAATGTGGTGGATACCGTCGTGACGAATCTGGAGCTATGGTGGTGAGGTGGGTCTCTGTCTGTGCAAGTGGACACTATTGAACAAGTTGTCTCTCGGTACTCCATGTCTGCAACCTAAGGGCCTCGAGACATCATCTCCTTAGTTATCCCTAGGAGTTGGGGATAATAGACTACTCTAGGGTTATTCTTGTAGGTTAAAATTCTAGGGTTTGTAGTGGACTACTCTAGGGTTTTGACCAAAGTCCATTTAGATCTCTTGCTCAAGGTTCTTAGAAGACATAGGACGGCCTCTTGGGGTTTGTAGTGGACTACCTTAAGTTGTTCTCCTAAAAAATCAATACCTAGGGTTTGTAGTGAACTACCTTAGGGTTTGATCCTTGAGTCTTTATTTTCCTTTGCTCTCCATAGAAGTTGCATTTTGACTCCATATGCCCAAGGAAGCTAGACGACACTAGTCTATTCTCTTGCAAAGTGACCTTTAAAACCCTAACCCTCTCTCTCCTTGACGTCTTATGGAAGATTTAGGTTTTAGTGTAATTTTTCTTCAATTTTTAAACTTTCATAGCCTAACGTCTAGGGTTTGTAGTATTTTTCACCTTAGAATATTCTTAAACATCATTTATTGCATCATTGTTGTAGTTTTCAACCAACTAGGGCTTGACCTCTTGCATAATTAGGAGTTGTTTTATGTCATTTTATATTTCGGCAATCATTAGTTGTGTGATGTGTTATCACAGCATTTGTACTTGTGGAAAGCCCTCCACAAGATCCCAATCTTGTGTAACAATTGGAAGTTTCTACCACTGTCACCTAAGTAGAGACTTCCCTCGTTTTAGTGATGGACGAAGGTCCAACACAAGGGAGGCTTCCTTGGTGACCTCAAGGGATCAAATAGCAAGATTAGTCAAGCCTACAGCCCCTTATCTTGGTCACCTAAA
Source organism: Picea glauca (assembly GCA_000966675.3). NCBI lineage: Eukaryota > Viridiplantae > Streptophyta > Pinopsida > Pinales > Pinaceae > Picea > Picea glauca. Next base: position 575,912 of record JZKD02S1679432.1, read on the forward strand.
GGTTAGTTCTAGGTCTAGGAGAGGCAAGAATGATAACAAGGTAATGTTAAGTTTTTAGCTATTATTAGGTTTCTTTTCAATTTACTAGATAACAATAGCATAGGTAGGATTACTGAGAGAAACACAATCACAAGATACACAGCATTTATCCTGGAAAACCTTCATGGGGAAGAAAACCCAGCAAAAAATTCCTTAATATAGATAGCCAATACAATAACAAGACGATAAAGCAAACACTAGAGAATATCCAATATTGAGCAATGTGCCTCTCTCTCTTCCTTCTTTCAGCAACTAGCAGCTGCAGCTTCCTTCAAACTTGCACACTAGATGACTAAGCTGAGTGAGTGTGATAATGAGGCGTTGGCTTCCTTTATTTATACAAACTGGCAGGTGCTCAAAAGGTGTCTCTTCACTGGGTAGGGTCGACTTGTCTTCTTAGTGGTTAAAACCACTTTAATTAGCCTGGGGGGGGGACTTCTTAATTTGCATAATATATTTAGGGTTTGACCAATCCGCAAAAGGGGATTTGGTCAATTACAATGTCCGACATGATCAATCCACAAAAGGGAATTTGATCTATAAATAAATGACTCAAATAATAATAATAATAATAATAATAAGTAGAATACTCTTTCCAGTTACAATATTTCAACACTCCCCCTTAACAAGAAGGGTATTCTACAACATCATCATGAGAGAGAGAGGGCAGCAACATCAACAGCATCTGGAACACTGACTGGCATATCTATAAATCATCGGAAGTTTTTCTCATCATCGTCGTTCACAGCATGGAGCTGGAGTAGCATCATCATCCTCATCAGCATGAGGCTAAAGTAACATCATCATCATCATCAGTGTGAGGCTAAAGTAACATTATCATCATCTTTAGCGTGAGGCTAAAGTAACATCGACATCTTCATTAGCATGAGGCTAAAGTAATATCATCAACATCTTTATCATGAGGCTAAAGTAACATCATCATCTTCAACATTAAGGCTGAAATAACATCATCATCTTCAGCAAGAAGTTGAAGTGACATCTTCATCATCATCTGCATCAACATGGATTAGTATAACACTAATACATCATCATCAATAACAGCACAAGGTTGATACAACATCAACAACAGCAATATCATAGCACAAGGTTGATACAACATCAACAACAACAATATCACAGCACAAAGGCTGGAGCATCATCAACAAAAACAGCATCGCAGCACGAAGGCTAGAGTATCATCAACATCAGCACTAGGCTGGAAATCTTCAGCACGAAGCTGGAAATCTTCAGCATGAAGCTAGCATCTCAACAACATCAACACGAAGCTGGAAATCTCCAGCACGAAGCTGGCATCTCAAGAACATCAGCACGAAGCTGGAAATCTTCAGCACTAGGCTGGCACCACAACAACATCAACACGAAGCTGGAAATCTCCAGCACTAGGCCGGCATCACAACATTTTGTGGTACTCTAACAGATCCAAAGGATTTGCCCAGGAATCAAAAGATTCCCTAGGATATGAAATCCTAACGGAGATACCACATGGTACTCTGACAGACCCAAAGGATCTGCCCAAGAATCATAAGATTCCCTAGGATATAAAATCCTAACGGAGCTACCACTACTGATCAGGATACCATAGTATCATCTGCACCACTCCCCCTTTCGAGGGAGGTCCTTTCTAACCATACCAAGCTTGTCTCGAAAGTGCTCAAACTTTACACGAGACAGGGGCTTGGTCAACATATCAGCAACCTGTTCATCAGTGCCAACACATTGGAGATTTATAGCTCCACTCTGCATCATATCACGAGTGAAGTGATATTGGATCTCTATGTGCTTCGACTTATCATGGAACACATCATCTTTATACAACATTGGTTGTCACATAGGATCACAATGGCTTCCATCTCCCAATCAAATAGATCTGTCAACAACATCAGAAGCCATATGGCTTCACAACTAGCGGAACATGCAGCAATGTATTCCGCTTCTGTCGTGTTGAGAGCAATACTTGATTGCTTCCTACTCTGCCATGAAGTCATGGCTGACCTCAGACTGAAACAACATCCTGAAGTGATTTTTCTATCAGAAACACTTCCAGCTCAATCTGAATTGATGTAACCACTCAGTCTGAAGTCATGATCTCTAGTATAACAGAGACCAAAATCCAACGTACCCTTAAGGTATCTCATCACACGTTTTGCATCATCAAGGTGAACACGTCTGGGTTCTACCAGATACTGACTCAAGGTGTTCACAGCAAAACATATATCTGGCCTGGTGTTCGTCAAATACATCAACGATCCAATGATTTATCTGTACAGCGTAGCATCAATCAATTTTGACGAAGTGTCAACCAAGAGCTTCAACTTTGTTTCCATGGGTGTATTCATAGATTTGCACTCCAACATATCAAATCTCTTCAGTATTTCAACTGCATACTTCCCTTGGTTAAGGAAGATCTTCTCTGGGATCTGCCAAACTTCAAGATCTAAGAGATAAAACATTAGGTCTTTCATCAAACTCTGTAGCGAGCTTCTTCAGCAAACTGTGATGAGCTTTTATTCATCTTGTTAAGAATGCATCATCTACATATAGTAGTAATATCACTGGCTCATCATTCATAACCTTGAGGTAAAGGTTAGAAACAACTTTACGCTTGGTAAATCCCAAGCTCTTCAAGAAACTGTCAATTCTTCCATACCAAACTCTAGGAGCTTGCTTCAACACGTACAGAGCTTCCTTCAACCGACAGACATGAGTCTTTTTATCTTCAATCTTCAAATCAAATTTTCTCATTACATTGTACCAATCTGGTACACTTGCTCAGCTGCAACTCAATCTGCACAATCATGTGCTAGCTCTATGTGCTCTCTGCAAAGCACTATCTATCTCACTGCTTGAGAGTATGTCCTCTCCTCTTTCTGCAATTGTTCCTTCTGGAACTGGGACTCTGCACCTGAGCCTGCTCTAAAGCTAAGAATGGTTGCTCCATTCTTACTGTGACTGTTGAAATCTGGGAGGAACTCCTCTACTCCATCATGGCAACAAATTCATCTAAAACTGAGAGTGGCTCATTAACTGATACTGAAAATAGCTCTTCTTCTTTCATGGAGGTAACGCTATCTTTTATTGTAGTCATGTCTCCATGACCCAACTAATGTACTACACCAACTGCCACTCAATTTTAAATATGGGGATTGCTCCCCCCTGCATCTCATACTATATATGAATCATGGTTGTTCTGGTTGTCTTCATAAATACTGGAACTATTTCTTCATTAAGTGTCTCGTCATAGTCTTCTCCCTTTTGTTGGGAGAATCCTCTAGACACACATCAAGCTTTGTACATCTGCAACATGCTTGATATGTATAGATCAATCTTGGAAGTCAATATTGACTTCTCTTCTAGTCTCACGAAGGAATTCATATCCTAGTCTTTCTAATTGGCTTCCTTCTTTGTCACTGAAGCAAGGGAATCTTCCAGGAGATTTCATATCTCCTAGGAGTCTATGAAGTTACGATCTAGTCTTCTCATGGCATCTGTCTCCCAATCCTGGAAGTTGTCTCTTCATCTGATCCTTTCTGAGATCAGACTTACTCTCGATTTCTTCTGAGTGTACAAGGACTTCATCATCTCTTATGGGGTATACTTGGTGTTGAATACCAAGTCTAAATATGAAAAGTTTAGTTAGACTTCAAGTGAATTCTGCTTCCTGTCAAGGTGACTTCATTATCCTTTGAACAAGTCTACTGTGAGTTCTTGTCCTAATGTTCGGTCATCTTTGGAGTCTTCTGCTCCTTACAATCAATCTCCGTATGAGATACTTTGGATCTCAACAAATAGCTTCTTCTTCATCTTCTTTGGTACATGAATGTATATGGTTATGTACATAGTCTGCTTCATGTCTCATCTAATATGTTTCCTTTTGCAACCTTCACTATAGCTTCCTCGGGGTTATCACATGTGACCTGAAACAAGGTCAACAAAACAGCAAGCAAGAATAATACTCTTTTGATAATAGTAAATAAAACAATAGCACGAATAATCGTCACAGTAGCTTCTTTAGAGCTTTCATTTGTGACATGTTTGAAACATGGATCAAAAGTAAGAAATACAATACGAAATGAGATCAACACTCTTCTAGTGTTGTGATCAAACATTCATCCAAGGTAACCTGGAATCAACATAAGAAGTTTCTCCTAGAGGAGATGTTAGTTGTATCTAGTAAATGATTACATTAAGCATTTATCTCAATATGCTCACATGCTACCAAGCATAATGTTTTTCAAAGACTGCTACCTCAACTATAGTGTTTACTTGTAATGGGGTAGTTATCAACTTGTCATGTGCAACTTTGAATCTTATCAACTTAATTAATCAAACCTAGAACCTGGAGTCTTGTCCTCAAGAATGAGTGTGTGTTGCTTTTCTTCCAAGTGTCCTTCACTCAAGATGACAAGTGCTTTCTTCAACATGTCCTTTGTACTAAGACAATATGCTATCTTGATAGAAGGTTGGGTTAGAGAATAAATTCTATGATCTCAACTTTAATCCATCTAATACCTTGACTTTACTTTTGACCAAAGGTTAGTATGATGGTCATAGCTTCAACATGCAACCTAGATCAAAATAATGTCATAACAAATAGATGCATATCAGAATAATCAAACCTGGGTTGCATTATTCCTCTGAATGTGTTGGATCTTGAGATCCTTCTGGATCTATGGCAAGAGATCCATTCTCCCTTAGAAACTTCAAGGGTGACTGCAACTAGTACTGCAGTTGATACTTCAACTGATACTGCAACTAATTCTGCAGTTGATACTTCAACTGATACTGCAACTAATTCTGAAACTGCAACTACAACTGCAATTTAGGGTTTTATGAGGAAACCCTAATTTTTCAAACTTCAGATTTTGAAATTCTAATCCAGGACTAGATGCACTGAGCTGAGGCGAGTAAGCTGGTGTATTCAGATTTTTGAAAATCCAAATTTTACCCCTTGAAATTGAGCTTGCGGAAATCTGGACTGGTACTTCTGGTACAGGTTCTGGTTTCCTGGTTTTTTGGTACTTCTGGTTTTCTAGTACAAGGAAAAACTAGGGTTTCACTTTCCAGGAGTTCTATCCAATGAAAAGGTGTGCTCAAGATGCCAAAAGCTTCACTAGGGTAGGGCGCACCTTTCTAGATGGGTTTTAGGCAAAAATTCCTCTCCAGCAAAAAGCCCTAATTTTCTTGTACGACAACAGTGACGTTTTTCATTATCCAGTGAAAGATGCTCTCTTCACGTTAGCTCTGATACCATGTTAAGTTTTGAGCTATTATTAGGTTTCTTTTCAATTTACTAGATAACAATAGCATAGGTAGGATCACTGAGAGAAACACAATCACAAGATACATAGCATTTATCCTAGGAAACCCTCATGGGGAAGAAAACCCAGCAAAAACTTCCTTAATATAGATAGCCAATACAATGCCAAGACAATAAACCAAACACTAGAGAATATCCAATACTGAGCAATGTGCCTCGCTCTCTTCCTTCTTCCGGCAACTGGCAACTACAGCTTCCTTCAAACTTGCGCACTAGATGAGTGAGCTGAGTGAGTGTGATAATGAGGCGTTGGCTTCCTTTATTTATATAAACTGGCAGGTGCTGAAAAGGTGTCTCTTCACTGGGCAGGGCCGACTTGTCTTCTTAGTGGTTAAAACCACTTTAATTAGCCTGGGGGTCGACTTCTCAATTTGCATAATATATTTAGGGTTTGACCAATCCACAAAAGGGGATTTGGTCAATTACAATGCCCGATATGATCAATCCACAAAAGGGGATTTGATCTATAAATAAATGACTCAAATGATAATAATAATAATAATAAGTAGAATACTCTTTGCAGTTACAATATTTCAACAGGTAATTGGTTCACTTGTACGAGACAATAAACAATTTGGAGCATAATATAGACAATCACCAAGTTATATAGCTCATAAATGACCTCTTAGACACTAGATAATCAATGAATTCAATGGCTGTTGCAAAATTACAGCAGTATAGCAATGTATAACAGCAATTAGTGCTTTGGAACAGCAGCAAGAAAAAGTACTCAGAAATGTAGCAATTTAGCATACAAAGCAAGCCTTCAACATGTACAATAACATCCAATTGCTAGATGTGAATTATGAGTATCTTAAGCCACTTTTCCAAGTATGTATGCAGCAAATTAAAGTAAAAAAACTAGTGCATGTAGCAAACTTTTGTAACAGCAGCAATAAATATCATTAGTTTGCTAAAGTTAGGGTTAGGGAAGTTAGTAAAATCACTTTGAGAGAGAGAATGTTATTCAAAATGCAATTTTCACCGTAAGAAAAGCTTTAGACTAGTGTTGTTGTCTTTTAGGACTTATGGAGTCGAGCATGCAACACCTTGAAGATTGAACTAGATGATAAAGAAGAATGACGTTGAAACCCTAAGGTGCAAAGCCTCTTGGGCCTTAGGACTAAACCTTCAAGAAATGATCCCTAGGGTTCAAAGCCTCTTGGGCCCTAGGCATCGTTTTCTCTCTTCTAGATAACCTAGGTCAAGGATCAAAGACTAGGATCAAAACCCTAAGGTGCAAAGCCTCTTGGGCCTTAGGATCTTAACCCTAGCAAAGAATGCTTTCACAAAACTTGGACAAATAAAGCGTATGGAGGAGAGAAGACTTATGTCTCCTCCCTAGGGTTTCACCAAGACAAAGTAACATGCAACAAGATAGCAATTATAACCTTAAAACATTAACAATGGCATAGAATTGCAGCAATTACTTATCCAAAATGCTAGGCTAGAAACCCTAGTTGCAACAATACATCATTCAAGAAAAGCATAAGCATCCACAAAGATCCTCCTCCAAAAGTAGCGCATGAGATCCAAGAGACAAAAAAGGAGAAATAGCGAACTTTTCTAAAGTTGCACTCCCACAAATGTGAGAGGAAGTGATGATCCAAATGAATGGAGAGCTAGCCTTATTTATAAGGAAGCCCTAGCTCTCCAAAAGTCATAAAAACTGAAAACGTCATGTCTCTCAGTGGGGCCTGTTGACCGCCTATGCAGCACAGGGGTCAACTCATGTATCATGAAGTGTTCATCCATGTTGAAGACAGTATTTGGTTCTACTTGGCATCTGATGTTCCAGTACTAAAATTTTGTAAACGAAATTTCCGCACCCCTGCGTGGGTTGATAATGTAATGAGTCTGCATGAGTCATAGTTAGGTCAGGTGCCTGGGATGTTGCCATTAAGGGAGTTCCTTTCACCGAGGGTTTTTTATCCTCAGGTTGTTAGCCAGGCTCCCGAGCCTGGTTGACTTCCCTTGAGTTTTTCCCTCCTCACATGCAATAATGTCCTCCAGAGTGGTGAAGGGCGTCTTAGTGGTTTCGTCTTTAGGTAACCTATGTCTAGGAATGTTGTA
>JZKD02S1679448.1:6051-18578 GCA_000966675.3 Picea glauca
GATGCATTCAAAAATACAAAGAAGTTATGAAGAGGAAATCACATTCATTGATTTGGGAGGACGATTAAGAATATGCCAGCATCTTCAATTGTTAGCCATTAGATTAGAATTTTAGATTAAAAGGTGATTAATTGTGCTCATTGTCAATAGGTATACGCCTTTCAGTGTAACTAGCACGGCCACTCAAAACCGTGGTTGATGAACGTCAAAAGGCGCAGACAGAAAATGAAACACACATCCAGAAAATGAAACGCACAACCAAAAAATGAGCATCTACAACCAGCGTGCTAAATCCAAAGTTTAATCATTTAAACGTGGCAATCATATAGTGCTACAGTAATTTCTTAATATGATTAGGTAAATGTTAAAAGGTAAACAGGTTAACGGATGCATTCAAAAATACAAAGAAGTTATGAAGAGAAAATCACATTCATTGATTTGGGAGGATGACTAAGAATATGCTAGCATCTTCAATTGTTAGCCATTAGATTAGAATTTTAGATTAAAAGGTGATTAATTGTGCTCATTGTCAATAGGTATACGTCTTTCGGCGTAATTACCTTGACCAAGTTTGACACCTATTTGTCAATGTGTTAAACAAAGTACGTTGGGAAGATCGTCCCGTCCATTTGATTCGAGCAGAAGTTGGAGAGACTGTTTTTTGAATGCCATACAAACTTTGTCGGACCCCATTACATCGTCATGCGAAGAATCGATCTGTAATATCATGCAGCCGAACAAAATTTACAAGTGGGAAGAATCGATCTGTAGTATATCGTCCTGCCGAACAAATGGAAAGAATCAATCTGTCATTAACGCTCGGCACGGCAAAAAGTGGAAAGAATCAAAAGTGACGGCGACAGGTCCAATTGGTTTATTTCCTTTGATCATTGGTTGCCTCTCTCTTTTTTTATCGTTAGGTTTTGCTCATGTGACATTGGCCCCAGCGAAGTCATCCTTGCCTTTGTACAGAAGGTAAGAGATTTGATCCTCCCTCTTTTATCTTCTTTCAAAACAAAAAAATTGCCAAGTTGCCCGGAAAAAGGTCGTTTTGTTTTAAAATTCACAAAGGACGTTTCGCTGTCAAATTATGTAGTATGTCTGGAGGAAAGGAAAGTATTTCGATTTTAAGGTGAAACAATGACGATGGTTGAATTGATGAATGTATAAGAACATGGTAGGAGTATTGGTATGGATGTCACTTTAGAAAAAGTTGAATTTGTTCTTAAAAGTTTCGCTAAATCTAAGAGTCCTGGTTCGGATGGATGGTCGGGTGAGTTCTTTTTGGGGATTTTTTTATATCTTTGGCAATGACCTAGTTGAGTTGGTGGAGGAGGCTAGAAGACTTGGGAAAGTTTCGGGTTTTATAAATTTTACCTTTATTGCTCTCATACTCATCCTTTGTCCTTTAAAGATTTTAGACCCATTGCCCTTTGTAACCTTATTTATAAGATCATTACAAAGATTCTTGTCAATAGAATCAAGCATGTTTTGGCTACATATCTAAGTAAGGAACAATTTGGGCATCTTAAGGATCGTCGCACAAGAGGGGATTCACTCTATAAAAACAAAGAACTTGAAGGCCCTAATTCTTAAAATGGACCTTCTAAAATCATATGATAGGGTCAACTGGACTTTTCTCAGATTAATTTTGTTACAAATTGGACTTCATGTGGAGGTAACTAATTGGATTATGGGTTGTTTTTCTACTACTTGTTACTCTATTCTAGTCAATGGAAAATCCACTAGTTTCTTTAAGGGTGGTAGAGGCATTCGACAAGGTTGTCCCTTGTCCCCATTCCTTTTTCTCTTGGTGATTGAAGGATTGAGTCTTCTGATTAATGGAGCAAAAAGATATGGGAAGCTGGATGGTATTGAGATTTGTTCTAAATCTTTTCTTACACATTTGCTTTTTGTAAATGATGTGTTTATATTTGGGAAGGGAAGCATTCGAGAATGGCAAGAACTCTTTGAAATAATCAAATTATTTTGTGATGCTTTTGGAATGGAGGTTAGTACATCCAAATCTGCTTTCTTGTGCCATGGTATCTGTGGAGAGGTGGCGGATCAAATTCAGAATTTTTTGCCCTTTGTTGTTGCTGATGTGGAGATTGGTTTTAAATATTTGGGATACAAGTTAAAGCCAAACAAGTATATTGCCACAGACTGGACTTAGCTTATTAAAAAGGTTGATTATAGAATTAATGTGTGGTGCTACAGGTGGCTATCTCTTAGTGGTAGACTTACTCTTATCAAAAAAATTTTAACTAGTATCCATGTGTATCGGTTCTCACTTGTAGTGGTACCGGCTTCTACTCTTAAGGTTATTCAAGGAAAAATATTTAATTTATTGTGGTCGGGTGTTGTAAATTCTAGGAACAAGATACATCTCACTGCATGGGAGTCAATCTTCAAACCTAAGGCTTTGGGAGGTTGGGGTATTAAGCACCTTACTTGTTTTAATATTGCACTCATGCTCAAGACAATTTGGAAAGGTTTAAGTGGATGTGGCCTCTAGGGAGACATCCTTAAGAAAAAGTACTTGAACAGAAGATCAATAGTGGATTGGATCAGAAATACAAGTCAAAGAAAGGCCACGGGATCCATCAAATGGAGAGGGTTTGTTAAAAAAAATCATTGGATCGGACATTTGCTTTCATGGAAAGTGGGTAATGGGTGTTCGGTCTGTGTTGGAGTTGATCCTTTTATTGGGGGGAGGAACATTACAGTTTTCCCAGATCAATGGTGTTATGACTAAACTACTTTGGCTTGTCCACTCTAGATCATTTCAGATGTCTTCCTATTTTGTCTAGTAGGTCTCCAGATTGGATCTCGACTCGAACCTTGGGATTGAAAGGTTCATGGATTACGTATTGGAATTCTTTTATTAAGCGTCTTCGCATGGCTGGTATTAGATTAAATTCTGAAGAGGATTTTTTTTTTTGTTAGGTCACCCTACAGGTAATGTTACTGCAAAATATTTATACAATGTGATTTGCAATTCTCTTTTTGATGCTTCGGTAAAATGGTGGATGGGGAAATTGTGGAAGTGGAATCTTCCTACAAAGATCAAATGCTTTATGTGGTTATGTCTAAATAGGAAAATTTTGACTTGGCATTCTTTGACTAGAAGAGGGTGGCAGGGCCCTGGTTATTGTTATTTGTGTCATTCTGTTGAAGAATGTATAGAACATCTCTTTGTGCATTGAGTTTTCACAAGGAACATTTGGCACAGTTTGAAATGTCTCCTGAATTTTACAATTGGTTGGGGTTTGGGGTCATTAGAGGACAACCTACAATAGTGGATAAGCCATAATAAAATCCTGAAGGCTCTCCCAGGGTTTGTATGTTTGGGTGTATGGACATTTAGAAACAACTTATTGTTCAACAATAAGGTTCTTCCGTGGGATTTATATGTTAGTAACATCGTCAACAACTTCAAAGAATGCCACAAACAGCCACATGTGAAAGTGGCCAGAATCCTTAATCCTTTGCCAGTGACAGAAATCCTTGTTAAAAGATGTTTGATGGTGTTGCACAAGGGGGAATATGTGCTGCGGGTTTTTTAATAAAGCTTAATTCTTCAAGATTTTATAGGGGTTGGATGGGGGGAGGATATAGTATAAATACTAAAGTAGAGTTGATGGGTCTATGGATTTTATTGTCTATGGTATCAATGTTGGATTTGGATAGTTTACAGGTCTTTGGAGATTCACAAGTCATCATAAATTGGGATGTAGGTAAGGTGAATTTAAGGAACATTGTTCATCAACAGTGGTGGCAAAGAATCTAGGATTATATTGTAGAATTTGATTCTATTGAGTTTTAGCACATATTTAGAGAATTAAACGTGGAAACTGATCAGATCTCTAAGAAGGCTCTCACGGGGAACACTGACTATTGATGTTATGAAGAAGTTAGAGAGGGGGAGGTGGTCTTTAATGGCCACTTTGAACTTTTTTAGTAGATTTCCACAATAAGTTTTTTAGATGAAAAATCTTATTTTTGTAATCATTGTACAATCAGTATTTGTCTAGGAAGTTATATATTTATTTGGATAGAACATAAATCAAGTCATCTTCTGAAGAAAGATAGGTCAAGGTTTAGTTTTTGGAAAACAATTTTTGAAGTTAACATAGTTGGAGGCAATATGTGGATATGTAATTTTTATTTTTGATTCTAATGGAATAACAAGATAAAAGGAGTTTTTTTTTTTTCGGTTGAAAAAAAAATTGAGACTTGTTCTAAACGCATATGTTATATTTGTCCTTATTTGAGACCAAGATACCTACTACAATGTCACTCACATGGGATCCTCGTGATATATGCAACTTCTCATGGTAAGATGAAGTTATAATCAGTCAAACATTTTAATTGATACTAAATTTTTATTTTTAATGAAAAGGGGATTTTTTTATTAAAAAAGAGGTGACTCTAGTTTCAAAAAACGTCTCAAAAATTGCTACTAACCCATCAAAAATTCCTTCTTGAAGGGACACTACCGTTGATGTCATCATCTTTACATTCTTCCCCTCGTACAAAAATTCATGCTTGCTTGTGTATAATTTATAAAATATGCCCAAAATGTTTATACAAAATGAAACATTGAGGAAAAACCATTGGAGACAAACCAGATTAGTACCATTACTCAATTCTGAGAGTTGGAGTGTTGGAGTGTTTAAGTCTAGTTGAGCAGGGGTTGCACTTGGAGAGGAGGCTTCTTTTGAATTCCTTGGTATGGCATTCTATTGAGGTCTATCATGAAATTCATCCCACTGTTGTCTAAGAGTTGTGCATTCGCCTTGTAACTATCGAATAATTTACCTCTCGGAGACTGATTCTTCCAGAACAGTGAGTAGATGAGTTAAAAGAGCATTGAATTGAATCTACAAGAAGAGAATTGTATTTCTGGAGTCTCCCATATCCTCTTCTAGATGCTCCACTCTTCTATAATTTCCATTGGCTCAAATCCATGGACGTCATTTCCTTACACCTGAGTTGAACCAAAGAAGAAACATACAAGACGAGAAAACATAGTTGAATTCTTGCACCCACACATAGAAACCAGACTGAAATCGAGCCATATCTGGTGTAAATAGATCCCCACATGCAATCAATGTCGCCACCTTCGGCAATAAATTTCCCACAAATAGACTGTGTCTCTATCCTCATATCTCCACCTTTGAAAATCATTTCCATGAGTTATGACCGAACAAAGTACAACCAAGTTATTCCCACATTGCAAAGGAGGGAAGGAATGTAGCTGGGAAAAATACGGATCCCAACTAGGAAGGTTAATGAAGGCTTGTGGGAATGCATGGTAGATGCGCGCCCATTGGAATGTGATGGTAGCATGATGACTCCCCTTGTTGATGTTTGATTGGGTGAGGGAGACTCTCAAGTGGGGTTCTCGAAAGGGGGGGCTGGGGGGGAGAGCCCCCCTTTTTCTAAATTTCTTAATCCACCAACAACTTTGATTTGGCCCTAAGCCTCTCATGGGGGGTAAGATCCAGTGGCCTCCCCTTTTCAAAACTTTACGGTGTGATTGGCATCACATGGAATTATTTCAGTGGATTGGGATCCATTTATGGATATGATTCTTTATTTTTATCTGATTGTAACATATCCAACCACCATTGATGGTCATGCCACACAAAAATTTTGTCTTTATCATCTCTGATACCATTTTATTAATGTACCTAGCCTCCAGCTAGAAAACAACACATGTGGAATACACATAACACAAAACTTTTGCTAATTAAAGCCATTCTTTTGTTGTTATCTGTTTTCCCATTGTCTACAACAACAATTTATTACAGATTTAGCTACAACAATAACCATAAAACATATGCATCTGAAGTATGTTAATAGTCAACAGGAGATACGAATAAGTCGTTCATTACAACAACATATAAGTCATAGTCATTCACGCAAAGTTCATGCACAACAATAACACATGTAAATAACTCAGTACAAGATTAAACACTTATCTTAAACAAGAATCGTGCAACCAGTTGCTTGGGACAAACGTTCCACCCAACCATAGACTGATTGTTCCAAATCTCAATAGCTAGTCACCCCCAAGCTAAGGCTAGCAATCCACAAAATAGGGTGGTCTCTCCCAGTCCACTCATAGCTCATAAATCTCTCAACCCAACTAATATTTTCCTAAATTTATCTAGACTTTCCACCATCTCTCTTACGCTTGACTTGCCCAACCCAAGGAATGCACCATTTGTTTATCAAGGTTATCCCAAGGGATGTATCGGCCTTTTATCAAGGATAACCCAAGGAATGATCTATTTGTTTATCAAGGTCTATATGGCACATGCAGCTAGGAATCTCTCAGCTGGGAATTCAAGGGAACATTGTTGCTAGGAAAACTATCAGCAAACCAACAACAACACTTGTTGTTTCAGTTCAACTCATGCAGGAGTTCACTCTTTTTTCCTGACAACTGGGGTCTTCATTTCTCCAGCTCCAATTCGCTCCAATTATGCTTCATTTATGCTCCAAATTTTGCTTTCCTCTCACTGCATCATCTCCTAGCTCTTCGTTCACTTCCCATGCACATACTTTACTAACTGCTCGAGTGTTCCAACTGCTTTTACTTCTCTCAGTGGATTGTACTCAACCCCATGTTCCCAATAACTTCAATATGTGACCGCTCACACCAACCCTCGTACATGTATTCAATGATTGATTTTGGAAACACTCAATCAGAAAGATGTGACCACTCGCACACACCCTCTTACATGTATTCAATGATTGGCTTTGGGAACACTCAATCAGACATCAAAAGGTTCATGTGCAATAGTAGATTTAGGAAAATAGGTTAAATCTATAAACATGGGTAACTCCCCCCCTTGGACCCCTCTTTTCCATTATCCTAGACACTCCCCTCTCTTGTTGATTAATTTAGCCCCATCTCTTTTATGTGTCCCCTGAGCAGTTGCCATCGCAATTTTATTAATAAAACAAAGAAAAACAATTCACATATTACATCACTTGGTCATAGCCACATATTATATCTACATAAGCATTAATTAAACTTGGGATTATAATGGGGATGTTACATTCCCCCTCCCTTACAATTATGCATCATCCTCGATGCATCTATGTCGCTATACATATATGAAAATTTACATCACAATACTAGAAATAAAATTTATGCAATTTAACAGCTCCAGCAACAGCTCCAACCAAAATCTCATGTTCCTCTCAACTCGCCGAACCAAGAAATGAACCATTCTTTTATCAAGGATACCCAACGAATGTTCCATTCGTTTATCAAGGTTCCCAGTGCAGTTGTCCAGGACTCTAAGATGTGGCTCTTAAACTCTAGTTGCGCAAAACCAAGTCTTGCATTATGTCTTCTTCAAATCTGTCAAAAAAATTTGGGTATTATGCCGGCATGTTTTCTTCATGCTCCCATGTAGCATCTCCAGGACTGTAGCAGGTCCATTGAACCTTTACCAACCCTATGGCTTTGTTCCTGAGCACTTTGACTTTTCAGTCTAGGATGTGTACCAGTTCCACTTGGAAATCCCCTTCATGCTCCATTTGGATCACATTCCAATCAATGACATGATTAGCATCATGTACGTACTTTTTAAGTAATGCTACATCAAACACATTATGAATACGCATTGATGGAGTTAAGGCCCTATATTTTATAATATTTCAAAAGGAACACAATATATTGCTACCAACTTCGGGCAGCTTCCTAATCTTAGTGAACTTCTCTTTGCCTTCACTTTCAAAAATTCATGTTCTCCCACTTTGAAATCTTTGAAAACTTTGTTTTTGTCTGTATAACTTTTGTACCTATCATGGGCAGCCTTCAAATTCTGCTTAATATTTTTCATATGATCTGCAATTATGTCCCAACAACTGCTCTGTCTACTGGATTATCCCAACTCACTAGGGTGTTACATTTCCTGCCATACAATGCGTCAAATGGGCTCATTTTCAATGAGGCGTGATATCCATTTTTGTAGGAAAATTGAACTAAATGAATGTAATCTTCCCACTTTGATGGTTGATCCATCACATACATTATAAGCATGCTCTCAATTATTATGTTAGTCCTTTATGTTTTCCCATCGGACTCTGGATGATATGTTGTACTAAGATTTAAATTTGTCCCAAAGCCTTTGAACAAATCCTTCCAAAAATTGGGATAAACTTTGGATCTGTGTCTGAAACTATTTCCTTAGGCACTCCATGTCACCTAGCAACATCTCTCATATAAATATCTGCAATATTTTCAACCTTGTGTGTAGTCTTTACTGGAATGAAATGTGTTTCTTTAGTCAACTTATCCACCACCACCATAATGGAATCATGTTGCTTCACTGTTCTGGGCAGCTTAGTAATAAAATCAACTGAGACAACTTCCCATTTCCATTTTGGAATGGGTAAAAAGGTTTTAGCAAACATGTTGGGTGTCTATGTTTTTTCTTTACTTTTTGGCATTCTAGACACCTGGCTATGTAATTAGCCACTTCTTTCTTCATTCCTGGAAAAAAATATTGGCTTATTACTGCTACAATTTTCTTATGATATATTAGGTGCCCGACATATGGCACATTGTTAATCTCATTCAGCACTGCATTTTTCAACTCACTAGAATTTGGTACATACGCCTTACCTTTGTACATGAGAATTACATCTTCTTTCAGCTCATAATAATTATATTTCTGCTGAAAAATGTCCTTGTTGTAATGTCTCTTTTTTTTTTAAATAATTCTGATATGAATTTGTTGTTGCGACGATTTTCTTTCAGATATGTCTTGTACATGTTAATGTCTACAATATGCACTTCATGATCTCTCATGCTGAGTGCACGGGCCACTTGATTTTCCTTTCCCTTTATGTGCTTAATTTTGAAGTCATAATCACTCATAAATTCCATCCATCTAGTTTGTCTAGCATTTAGTGTTGGTTGTCCAAACAAATGCTTCAGACCACAATGGTTTGTCCTTAGCTCGAATTTCTTACCCACAAAGTAATGCCTCCACATTCTCAATGCATGTACAATCGATACTAAATCCAAGTCATGGGTAGCATAATTCCTCTCATGCTCTTTTAATTTTTGGGACTCGTAGCATAACACATGATCCTTTTGACTAAGGACTCCACCAAGCCCTTCCTTGCATGCATCGGTGCACATAACAAAATCTTCATTTGGATCTGCAATCTTCAATATTGGAACACTTGCCAATATTCTTTTCAACTATTGAAAACTCTCTTCACACTTGGAAGTCCATTCGAATTTCACACCCTTATTTTGCAAAGAAGTGATTGGACTTGCAATCTTTGAAAAACATTTTATGAATCTTCGGTAATAACCGGCAAGACCCATGAATGATTTGACCTCTGTCACATTCTTTGGAAATCGCCATCCTCTAATGGCCTCTATCTTCTCAGGATCCACTTTTATCCATGTGGTTGATATTATATGCCCCAAGTACTCCACCAAGCCCTTCCTTGCATGCATCAGTGCACATAACAAAATCTTCATTTGGATCTGCAATCTTCAATATTGGAGCACTTGCCAATATTCTTTTCAACTGTTGAAAACTCTCTTCACACTTGGAAGTCCATTCAAATTTCACACCCTTATTTTGCAAAGAAGTGATTGGACTTGCAATCTTTGAAAAACATTTTATGAATCTTCGGTAATAACCGACAAGACCCATGAATGATTTGACCTCTGTCACATCCTTTGTAAATGGCCATCCTTTAATGGCCTCTATCTTCTTAGGATCCACGTCTATCCATGTGGTTGATATTATATGCCCCAAGTAGTGAATTGTCTTTTGATAAAATATGCACTTACTTAGTTTAGCATATGATCTGTGATCTCTCAAAACTTGTAACACCATTCTTAAATGTTGCTCATGTTCATCTTATGATTTGGAATAGATGAATATGTCATCTAAGAACACAATCACAAACTTGTCCATGTACTCCCTGAACACTCCATTCATCAAACACATGAAAATTGTTGGGGAATTTGATAGTCCAAATGGCACTACCGTGAACTCATAATTCCCATATCTTGTCATGAACGTTGTCTTGTTGATGTCTTATTCCCTTATCCTTACTTCATGATATCTTGATCTCAAGTCAATCTTTGAAAATATTCTTGCACCTTTCAGTTGATCAAACAAGTCATCAATTTTGGGTAAATAATACTTATTATTTATGGTAACCTTATTAAGTTGCATGAAATCAATACACATCCTTAAGGTTCCATCCTTCTTCTTCACAAACAGAACTAGGGGTCCCCAAGGTGACACACTTGGGTGTATATACCCTTTTTTTAACAACTCTTCAAGTTGCATCTGCAACTTCTTCAATTTTGGTGCACCCATTGTGTATGGTGTCTTAGAGACTAGGGAAACTCGTGGCACCAACTGGCACTAAATCGATAGAGAAATCAATGTCTCTCTTTGGTGGAAATCCTGGGACTTCTTTAAAAACATCTTCAAAATCCCTCAAGATCGGATGGTCTTCAATGCTTTTTGCTTTATCTTTGGTTTCCTCCTCCATATGGGATGCAAACACCTGACATCCCTTCCTGAATCCCTTCTTCAACTACATAGCTGAAATATCTCTAACAACTACAACTCTTGGAATTCCTTGAATCTTTCATTGATGCCCTTCCTCATCAAGAAACGTGATTGTCTTGTTGTAACAGTCTAGGATATCATGATGCTTTTCCAACCATTCCATGCCAATTAGACAGACATATACTCAATGGTATGATGTTTACATCTACCTTTGTGTTGAGTCCATTGATGTCTATTTGGCAATCTTTAACCAACTCATTGATCTTTCTCTTAGTCCCCATGGCTAACTGAACTAACCAATATTTCTTATGCTTACTTATTTTCAACTGAAATATTTCAACAATGTTAGCATTTATGTAACTATGGCTAGCTCTGGAATCAATTAAAAATTCTATGGGATGATTATCAATCTTACCTTCCACTTCGATCATGGGGATTGATATTATGTCTGCTTGTTGTCCAAGGCTACATAAATCCTTGGCATACTTCCTCCCATGTCTTCCTTTGTTTCGTCCTCCTGAATTGTGTGGACAGTCTTCATTCTTTCTCCTTTATGAGGGAAGTCCCCATATAAGTGATTTCCCCCACACCCCCAACATTGAACAGGTTGTTTCCTTGGATTTTTCCCAAATTAATCTACATCATTTTAATCATTTTGGGATGCTTGGCCTTGTTGACTTGCTTGGGAATTATTTCTAAAAGGGGGTGGCTTAAAACATTTTTGCCTTTGATCATTTTTCTCTTTCATCTTGTCATTCCAAGTCTTTTGGAACATTGGAATTCCTTTACTTTTCTCATAAAGGTGCCTTGCTCTCCTTAAGGTTTCTTCCAAGGTATTAGGGTTGTCATATTAAATCATGTCACTATAGAAAGAAGGTAACCCACTTAGAAACCTTTGGATTTTAACCTTCTCATCCTTGATGAAGTAAACATACTTCAACAATTCAAACAACTACTTCTCATATTCCTCCATTGTCATGGCTCCCAACTTGAGTTCAAAGAACTCTTTCATATTTCTCTCATAGTAATGCTAGGACAAATATTTCTCTTGGAAATATCATTTGAATTGCCTCCATGAGATTCTCTTCTCATCGAGGTTCTTGGCTTTCTTAATTTGATCCCGCCACATGGTTGTCTTTCCTTGCAAGTGGTAGTTGGAAATCCTAGCTTCTACCCGAGATGGGTAGTCATGCAGCTGGAAATATTTGTTCATTTCCAACAGCCAAGCCTCTGCCTCTTCTCCTTTCATGTGCTCACCATTGAAAGTAGGTGGCTTATTTTCCTGAGTTCACCTTGAAATATGTCTACCTCAGGCCTTCTTCTTTTTCTCCAAACAGGAGACACACTTGGGCTGCTTCCTGGTCCTGAACTTGCATGAGTTCTTCTAGTGAACTTCCTTGGAGAATGATTGATCTTTCTCATGATTCTTGACTGCCTATCATTCCCATGATCATCCATTTTTTTGTGATATCTAGAGGATGATACTTATCTAGCACTAGTTGCTTTCTCGGTGCAATAATCTTTGTTAACTTGCTTATGCAACATATTTAAACTCTGAAGTATCTCTTCTTGAGGCTTTATAATCCTTTCATTATCAGCCCTGTAACTCTGCACTTCCCTGTGCATACTTCTCATAGTGACAGTCTTTTGCATATTTCTTCTTCCATTTGACTATTTCTCAGCATTCCCCATGTTGATATGCAAACCTATGAACTCTTCCCCGTGGCTATAAGACCCTTGAGCATCTTCCATGACTTTAGTCCTCATATAAGAACTAAGTTTATTTATGTACCTCTAATTCTGCAAGATGTGCAGCCAACAAAATTTGTTAGGATAAAATAATTAACAAGATTCATGAAATTATGTACAATTATGTTTCCATATTGTATCAGAATTCTTTATTTCATCAGTTCACCTGAAAAGTTTCAACACTTAGATTATTTTTCC
>JZKD02S1679448.1:26529-43091 GCA_000966675.3 Picea glauca
ACATTCTTTCAAACAGTTTACTTGCAAACTCTGTAATTTTCACTTCTGTGTTCCACTTAATTTCCCATCCAGGCTCAATGTTGAAAACTGGGCTTTGATACCACTTTGTAACGTACCCAGCCACCATAGCTAGTAACGCCACACAAAAAAAATTCCTTTATCAGCTCTGATACCATTTTATTAATGTACCTAGCCTCCATCTAGGAAACAACACATGCAGAATACACATAACATGGAACTTTTTCTAATTAAAGACATGCTTTTGTTTTTATTTATTTTCCCATAGCCTACAGCTATAATTTATGATAGGTTTAGCTACCGCGATAACCATAAAACATATGCATCTGAAGCATGCTAATAATCAACATGAGATACGACTAAGTCGTACATTACAACAACATTTAATTCATACGCATTCACGCAGAGTTCATGCACAACAATAACACGTGTAAATAACTCAGTACAAGATTAAACAGTTATCTTAAACAAGAATCGTCCAACCAGTTGCTTGGGATGGATGTTCCACCCAATCGTACACTGATTGTTCCAAATATCAACATCCAGTCACCCCCGAGTTGAGGCTAGCAATCCAAAAAAGAGAGTGGTCTCTCCCAGTCCACTCACATCTCATAAATGTCTCAATCCAACTAATATTTTCCTACAGTTATCCCGACTTTTCCACCAATTCTCTTCCGCTTGACCTGCCCAACCCAAGGAATGCACCATTCGTTTATCAAGGTTATCCCAAGAGATTTACCATATGTTTATCAAGGTTAACCGAAGGAATGATCCATTCATTTATCAATGTCTCTCTAGCACAGGCAGCTGGGAATTCAAGGGAACACTATTGTTAGGAAAACTATTAGAAAACCAACAAAAACACTTGTTGTTTCAGTGCAACTCATGCAGGAATTCACTCTTCTATCATGACAATGGGGCTCTTCAGTTCTCCAACTCCAATTCACTCCAATTATGCTCCATCTATGCTCAAGACTCTACCTTGCTCTCACTACACCAGCTCCCAGCTCTCTATTCACTTCCCACGCACAGACTTTACTGATTGCTCGACTATTCCAACTATTGTTACTTCTCTCAGCAGATTGTACTCAACCCCCATGTGCCCAGTAACTTCGGGATGTGACCGCTCACACCCACCCTCTTACATGTATTCAATGATTGGCTTTGGGAACACTCAATCAGACATCAGAAGGTTCATGTACAATAGCAGATTTAGGAAAACGAGTTAAATCTATAAACATGGGTAATTTCCCCCTTTGGACCCCTCTCGACCATTATCCTAGACACTCCCCTCTCTTGTGGATTAATTTATCCCCCATCGCTTGTTTGTGCCCCCTTAGCAGTTGGCGTCACATTTTTATTAATAAAACAAAGAAATACAATTCACATATTGCATCGCTTGGCCGTAGCCACACATTATATCTACATAAGCATTAATTAAACTAGGGATTATAATGGGGATGTTACATCGATGGCCAGGTTGGCCTGCCTATTAGCTTCTTGGTTGTTTTATTGTAAGACATGAAAGAATTTGATTGCCTGGAAGGACTGCATTTTTGTTTGGATTCTGCAAAGGATGGCTTGAAAATGGATGTTCTTCGGTAAAGTGTTATGCCTTGCATGCTTAATAATCAATTTGCAATCGTCAACCATTGTGAGATAAAAAAATGTCTTGTTCCTTTGCTAGAAGCAAGCCCTGAAGTACAGCATAGACTTCATCTTAGTTATTTGAAGAATGGCCAATACTCCAAGTGAAAGAGAATTCCAAATGTCCTCTGAGGATAAACATCACCCTTCACACACATTGATTGTGAGTTGTTTTTTTTATTACAATAATAAACTTTTTTAATTATACCTAAAATTTCAATGGAGAATGTGAATAATCCTTATTATAATATTTGAGAGTGTAGGTGTGAAAAGTAATGCTTTTTGGTATATGCTAATTGTAATAGTGGATGTCCATCAATGTTCTCAAAAATTTTATAATTCGGTATTATGGTATTGTTGAACCTAAAAAAAATTGTTAAAACAAGACCTACAATTTAGATTTTGTTTCCCATCGTTGAATTAAAGAGAAATATGTTGATCTAACATAGTGATTTTGGGATAGAATTAAGTTATCAACGTAAACCCAAGCTAATCCCAACATACACTGGCACGAGACCTTGGTCATGCTAGAAAGAGTTAAATCATTGTCTTTGAGTTTATGAGCCTCCAACTAAAAGGAAAAGCAATCATAATGATTTGGCTTAAGCACAAGTGGCTCATCTAGGCCATTTATTAGTCTTCGTCCAAAATAGAAAGTATGTCATAACTCTCAAGCTTAGTTTTAACAAGATATTTAGGGAAGAAATTATTTAAAACACTGCAGTTATCACCAATGGAAAAATATATGCAATTAGATAATACAACCAATTAGTTATCATGCTTATTTTGAAAAGGTTAACATTAAGCATCATGCAATGAGCCAATCATTAAGATTTAATAATAAATGTGATAATAAATGAATAAACCTTAAACATTAGTACAAAAATAACATGTAACATAACTGAAACCCTTGCATTGCTAACCTATATATACTTTCATCACTTTACATTATATTCTAAATCATGAGATTTTTTTTTCAAGCACATAATAACCATGCCACCCATAAAAACCATTCAAATATATATCAAAAGAAAAGCTCACAACAAATCTCTATCATGGATCAAACAAGGGTGGTTCAACATTGGATTCTAGTGTGAAAGGACCTCTTGAACAAAGTAAAAGTAGTGAGAGGCATTTGAACATAATTCAAACAATAAAGATAATCAAACAAACCAATCAAATAAGTTGAAATTATCTGAAACACCTATCACATTAAAATCTTAAAACATATGAATGAGAAAAGGTGATTAAAAGCCTAAAACATATGAATGAGAAGAGGTGATTGATGAGTCTTAAGTAATTTGGAGGGTCCCTAGTCCCGAAGGCCCAGGGTTTGTTGAGAATTTCAACAAGGGAATGCAGATTTATACCCGAGCTAGTTTGTGACTACCATAGATTCATTTTATCTTTGATTCTAATAAACATTAAGAGGGATAAAAAAGTTGTGACTACAAGCCCAATTTTGAGACTCATTCCTCATGTTTTGATATTTATTTTTAGATGTTTGACAACACATAGCCTTTTTGGATCCTTTCCTATGCTAGAAAGTTGTGACTACAAGCCCAATTCATGTGCCATACTGGGAGAGTTTCTTTGGTGGTTTGAGTTGGTTCTGTGGTGAGAGTATTGTACTTATTTTAAAGGGTGTTGATCCTTATCTTGTGGACGTATGTCAGAGATATTTCTTGTTGTGAGAGTATTGTACTTATTTTAAAGGGTGTTGATCCTTATCTTGTGGGCATATGTCAGAGATATTTCATGTGGTGAGAGTATTGTACTTATTTTAAAGGGTGTTGATCCTTATCTTGTGGATGTATGTCAGAGATATTTCCTTAGCTTGAGATAGCAATCCTTATCTCGATTATATATTTCGTTTATCCAATGGGCATGGAGCAAATGGAAATCCTTATTTTGATTGCAGATTTCATTCATCCAACGGGCATGGAGCAAAGTCAATGAAAGACTCTACTCCATGTTCGTTGGATCAACAGAATCTGAGTTAAGTTCAGGTGCTTGAGATATGATGCTTTTGATCCAAGTAGGTGTGTTTTTCTTGAAGGATTCTTATCTTATTGTGAATTGATTTGTCTTATGTTGATTTTGTGTGCCATTCAGGGAGATTCTATGTAGTTAGAGATTGTTTATTTTGAACAAACTCCAGCACCTCATGAAGACGTGTGTATCATGTAATTTTTTTTCTCAGTAATAGAGTTTCTAGTTCTGTTTTGGGGTTTTGTTTAGGGATTATATTTCTTGATTCGTTTCCTTTCATTTCCTGCAATTTTGATTGGACCATCTCCCTACAATTTGTTCCAGTGATTTTATGTCTACTACTAACTCGAAGGAGATCGAATATCCTCTTTCAATGTTGTTATAGATGTGTGATAATTGTTCTTGGATTTTGGTGTTCCTTTTTAGCATTTGGATTCTTGAATGGATGCCACATTTGGCAAGCCTTATATATATGTAATGGGAAACTTAATGAAATTGACAACATTTTTATACCTCTTCTTGTGTTTTTTCTTACCTTCTAAGAAGTTCTTTTACAATTATTACCATTTTGAATCCATGTGAATCCTCCATATTTGGTTTAGTAATCAAGTCATTTGTTATCTCTTCTCCACCAATAGGTATTAAGGAAAAATCTATTCAAGTTAGACGCATGGCAGTCTTAGTTTATGGTAGATTTCTTCATTCCAGTTGCACTTTATTGTAGTCAACTATATAGAGTATGTTTAAGTGTCCTTTGATGATGATGAACGTCCACTGAGACCAATTGGTCTATCATATTTTAAGAAGGTAAGAGATTACTTCAATTTTTTTTAAATTGTACTTCTATGCTCAAAAGGCATTGAGAGAAGCATTTCAAGATCACCATAGTTTTGATGACTTAGAAGGTTAGGAAGGTCTATAATGTGGAAAATATTTTTAAATTGGGATTTAATATGGGTATGGGAATCCAAGAGGAAGTGCATTTCATCTTCTACTTTCTTAGTGTCACAAAGGTGACAAATTCTCTAGTCCCACGGTGTTTTGGGAGTTTTCCGACGCTCAGTTTCACTATGTAGCTAGTGAGAGTTTGTTCTTATTTTATCAATGTTGATTTTGTTCTTTTCACTTCTCAAAACTGAGAGGTAATTTTGATCTTCTAAATTAGGGTTGATCACTTCCTTATAGTATCTTAATTTCCTTTCATCCACCAATTATGTATCACACCACATATTCTCCTTAAATTTAGAAGTGATAATATTTGTATTATTATAGATATTATGCATGATAACTTGTTCTTCTATTCCCCAATGATTTAGCCAAGATTTGACATCTTTATGTCATCCTTTATCACACCACATATTCTCCTTAAATTTAGAAGTGAGAATATTTGTTTAATATTATAGATATTATGCATGATGGCTTCTTCTTGTATTCCCCAATTATTTAACCAATATTTGGCATCTTTATGTCATCCTCGAGTTTGAAGCAATTTTGGGGAGCCTCTTGTCATCCATATTGTTTATATTGTTATTTTGTGTTAGGTATATAATCATAGAAATTCTCTCAATGGAGGAAAGGCATGCTTCTATGAGGAGGATAACACAGGGCGTATTGCCCTTAATTTTGAGATTATAAGTTATAAAATTAGTTTGGATCTATTCTATCTTTCTTCAAGATTCTCTAGATATACTACAACCCCAAAATTCACATCCATATTAGATCATCAAAGTGATGAGAGTGTGAAAGAGGAGTTTTTCTTTATCCCAAAGCCAAAGGTCTACTTATTTACAATTGTTTTCAACCCATAGTAAGATTTCCACCCTCCATTTATCATTTTTTGAATGTTATAATTCCAATTGAGATTGTGGTGGATATCAATTCCAAGATACTTGTATGAAGGCACTTCCTCCAAGCTATTATTGTCATAAAAAAAAAGTATCCTAGGTGATCCTTTTGGATTTAATTATCATAACATTTGTTTTGTCAGTGTTCACAACCATGCCCATGCTAGAGCTGAAGTCCTTTAGTATTATTAGTTGCTTACGTAGGTCATATAAGAACAATATCATCAACATAAAGAAGGATGATGATGACTATATTAGCGAGAGTTTGTGTACATCCTTCCTCCTCCAAACAATCTTCTAACTTATTAATATAGATGTTGAAAAGGGTAGGGGATAGGGGACAACCTTGCTTGAATCCTATATTACATTTATGTCCATCCCTTAGTGTTCCTAAACTTGGAAATAACTTTCTCATATAGCCTTATTGCAGCAGCTCTTAACTCGAAAGGGACTTTAAGCTCTTCTAACCTATTCCGGAGGTTAGTCCTGGGCACACTGTCAAAAGCTTTTCTAAAGTCAACTAAACAACAAAGGAGATCATTTTTATCCTTACAACACCCCTTTGCAATGATCCTAAGTGTAACAGGGTGCTCCACATTGGCATGGTAGCCTCTAACCCAACGTGGCATCTAGCTCTTTTTCCATGGATTTCTAGCCATGTGTCGATCTTCTTTTCCAAAATGCTTATGTATAGATTAGCTAAAATGGGGATAATCATAATAGTTCTATAACTAGGTCTCTCTACAATATGAAATATTCACACTCAGTGTAGGATGAGTAATCATTGAAATGAGCAAAAAAAAATCAAAAAATTCAAGGAGATTTAGATCTCTATCCAAAATTTGGCTTCCCTCCAATGGAATTAAACATTTTTAAGTAATCCTTTTCTATCAAATATCTATAAGGTACAAAAGATCAGATAAATGATGCTTATATTGTGACTCGGTATTATTCTCTTTGATTTTAGTTTGCACATGGTTATATTTTACCGTCCTTTGATATCATTTTTTGCATTTTAAGATAGACAATTTTGAATTCCAAATCTACGGGTTCATACTTGCATAAATCTTGGGTGAAATTATCATTATCTACCATCTCATACTTACATAAATCTTGGATAAACACCACCCCTCACACACATTGATTGTGAGAATTTTTTTTTATTACAATAACAAACTTTTTTTATTTTACTTAAAATTTCAATGGAGAATGTGAATAATCCTCATTATAATATTTGAGAGTGTATGTGTGAAAAGTAATGTTTTTTGGTATATGCTAATTGCAATAGTGGATGCCCATCAATTTTTTCAAAAAAAATATTATTCGTTATTATGGTATTGTTGAACCTAAAAAAATTGTTAAAACAAAACCTACAATTTAGATTTTGTTTCCCATCATTGAATATGTTGATCTAGCATAGTGATTTTGGCATAGAATTGAGATATCAACGTAAACCCAAGCTAATCCCAACATACACTGGCACAAGACCTTGGTCATGCTAGAAAGAGTTAAATCATTGTCTTTGAGTTTAAGAGCCTCCAACTAAAAGGAAAAGAAATCATAATGATTTGGCTTAAGCACAAGTGGCCCATCTAGGCCATTTATTAGTCTTCATCCAAAATAGAAAGTAAGTAGTAACTCTCTCGCTTATTTTAACGAGAGATTTAGGGAAGAAATTATTTAAAACACTGCAGTTATCACCAATGGAAAAATATATGCAATTAGATAATACAATCAATTAGTTATCATGCTTATTTTGAAAAGGTTAACATTAAGCATCATGCAATGAGCCAATCATTAAGATTTAATAATAAATGTGATAATAAATGAAGAAACCTTAAACATTAGTACAAAAATAACATGTAACATAATTGAAACCCTTGCAATTCTAACCTATATATACTTTCATCACTTTACATTATATTCTAAATCATGAGATTGTTTTTCCAAGCACATAATAGCCATGCCAACCATACAAACCATTCAAAGATATATCAAAAGAAAAGCTCACAACAAAGCTCTATCATGGATCAAAAAAGGGTGCTTTAGCGTTGGCTTCTAGTGTGAAAGGACCTCTGGAACAAAGTAAAAGTAGTGAGAGGCATTTGAACATAATTCAAACAATAAATATAATCAAACAAACCAATCAAATAAGTTGAAATTATCCGAACACCTATCACATTAAAATCTTAAAACATATGAATGAGAAGAGGTGATTAAAATCCTAAAACATATGAATGAGAAGAGTTGATTTATGAGTCTTAAGTAATTTGGAGGGTCCCTAGTCCAGAAGGCCCAAGGTTTGTTGAGAAGTTCAATAGGGGAATGCAGATTTATACCCGAGCTAGTTTGTGAATACCATAGATTCATTTTATCTCTGATTCTAATAAACATTAAGAGGGATAAAAAAAATTGTGACTACAAGCCCAATTTTGAGACTCATTCCTCATGTTTTGATGTGTTATTTTTAGATGTTTGAAAACACATAGCCTTTTTGGATCTTTCCTATGCCAGAAAGTTGTGACTACAAGCCCAGTTCATGCGCCATATTGGGAGAGTTTCTTTGGTGGTTTGAGTTGGTTCTGTGGTGACAGTATTGTACTTATTTTAAAGGGTGTTGATCCTTATCTTGTGGACGTATGTCAGAGATATTTCCTGTGGTGAGAGTATTGTACTTATTTTAAAGGATGTTGATCCTTATCTTGTGGATGTATGTCAGAGATATTTCATGTGGTGAGAGTATTGTACCTATTTTAAAGGGTGTTGATCCTTATCTTGTGGATGTATGTCAGAGACGTTTCCTTAGCTTGAGATGGAAATCCTTATATCAATTGCATATTTCGTTCATCCAACGGGCATGGAGCAAATGGAAATCCTTATTTCGATTACAGATTTCATTCATCCAACGGGCATGGAGCAAAGTCAACGGAAGACGATGCTCCATGTTTGTTGGATCAACAGAATCTGAGTTAAGTTCATGTGCTTGAGACATGATGCTTTTGATCCAAGAAAGTGTGTTTTTCTTGAAGGGTTCTTATCTTATTGTGAAGTGATTTTTATTATGTTGAGTTTGTGCACCCTTCAGGGGGATTCCATATACTTAGAGATTGTTTATTTTGAACAAACTCTAGCACCTCATGAAGACTTGCGTATCATGCAATTTTGTTTCTCAATAATAGAGTTTCTCGTTCGATTTTGGGGTTTTTGTTTAGGGATTATATTTGTTGTTTATTTTCCTTTCATTTCCTGCGATTTTGATTGGACCATATCCCTACAATTTGTTCAAATGCTTTTCTATCTAGTACTAAATCGAAGGAGATCAAATATCCACTTTCAATGTTGTTATAGATGTGTGATAATTGTTATTGGATTTTGGTGTTTCTTTTGAGCATTTGGATTCCTGAATGGATGCCACGTTTGGCAAGACTTATATATATGTAATGGGAAACTTAATGAAATGGACAACATTTTTATACATCTTCTTGTGTTTTTTCTTACCTTCTGAGAAGTTCTTTTGCAGTTATTACCATTGTGAAGTCGTGTGAATCCTCCATCTTTGGTTTAGTAATCAATTCCTTAGTTATCTCTTCTCCACCAATAGGTATTAAGGAAAAATATATTCAAGTTACACTCATGTCAGTCTCAGTTTATGGTAGATTGCTTCATTCAAGCTGCACTTTATTGTAGTCAACTATATATAGTATGTTTATGTATCCTTTGATGATGATGATGAATGTCCACTGAGACCAATGGGTCTATCAGATTTTAAGAAGGTAAGAGATTACTTCAATTTTTTTTAAATTGTATTTCTATGCTCAAAAGGCATTGAGAGAAGCATTCCAAGATCACCATAGTTTTGATGACTTAGAAGGTTAGAAAGGTCTATAATGTGGCAAATATTTTTAAATTGGGATCTAATATGGGTATAGGCAGGGGAATCCAAGAGGAAGCGGGTTTCATCTTCTACCTGCTTAGTTTCACAAGGGTAACAGATTCTCTAGTCCCACGATGTTTTTGGAGTTGTCCAACACGCAATTTCACTATGTAGCTAGTGAGAGTTTGTTCTTATTTTAGCAATGTTGATTTTCTTCTTTTCACTTCTCGAAACTGAGAGGTAATTTTGATCTTCTAAATTAGGGTTGACCACCTCCTTGCAGTATCTTAATTTCCTTTTATCCACCAATTATTTATCACACCACATAATATTCTCCTTAAATTTAGAAGTGATAATATTTGTATTATTATATATATTATGCATGATGACTTCTTCTTCTATTCCCCAATGATAAGATTTGGCATCTGTATGTCATCCTTTATGACACCACATATTCTCCTTAAGTTTGTCATCCTTTATGACACCACATATTCTCCTTAAGTTTAGAAGTGATAATATTTGTTTAATATTATAGATATTTTGCATGATGGCTTCTTCTTGTATTCCCCAATGATTTAACCAATATTTGGCACCTTTATGTCATCCCCGAGTTTGAAGCAATTTTGGGGAGCCTCTTGTCATCCATGTTGTTTATCTTGTTTTTGTATGTTAGGTATCTAATCATAGAAATGCTCTCAATGGAGGAAAATCATCCTTCTATGAGGAGGATAGCATAGGGTGTATTGCCCTTAATTTTGAGATTATAAGTTATAAAATATTTTGGATCTATTCTATCTTTCTCCGGGATTCTCTAGATATACTGCAACCCCAAAATTCACATTCATATTAGATCATCAAAGTGATGAGAGTGTGAAAGAGGAGTTTTTCTTTATCCCAAAGCCAAAGGTCTACTGATTTATAATTATTTTCGATCCATAGTAAGCTTTCCACCCTCCATTTATCTTTTTTTGAATGTTATAGTTCCAATTGAGCTTGTGGTGGATATCAATTCTAAGATACTTGTATGAAGGCACTTCCTCCAAGCTATTGTTTTCATAAACAAGAGTATCCTAGGTGATCCTTTTGGATTTAATTATCATAACATTTGTTTTGACAGTGTTCACAGTCATGCCCATGCTAGAGAAAAAGTCCTTTAGGATTATTAGTTGCTTACATTGGTCATATAAGAACAATATCATCAAAATAAAGGAGGAGGATGACTATACTAGCAAGACTCGGTCGTCCAACACAACTTGCCTCCTCCAAACAATCTTCTAACTTATTAATATAGATGTTGAAAAAGGTAGAGGATAGGGGATAGGGTACAACCTTGCTTGAATCCTATATTACATTTCTGACCAGCCCTCATTGTTCCTAAACTTGGCAATAACTTTCTCATATAGCCTTATTGCAGCAACTCTTAACTCGAAAGGGACTTTAAGCTCTTCTAACCTATTCTGGAGGTTAGTCCTGGGCACAGTGTCAAAATCTTTTTTAAAACCAACTAAAAAACAAAGTAGATTGGTTTTATCATTACAACACTCCTTTGCAAGGATCCTAAATGTAACAAGGTGCTCCACAATGTAATGGTAGCCTTCTAGCTCTTTCTCCATGGCTTTCTATCCATGTGTCGATCTTCTTTTCCAAAATGCTTCTGTATAGCTTAGCTAAAATGGGACTAATCATAATACTCCTATAACTAGGTCTCTCTACAATTTGAAATATTCACACTCTACTTATGATGAGTAATCATTGAAATGAACCAAAAAAAAATCAAAAAATTCTAGGAGATTTAGATCTCTATCCAAAATTTGTCCTCCCTTCAATGAAATTAAACATTTTTAAAGTAATCCTTTGCTATCAAATTTCTATAAGGTACAAAAGATCAGATAAATGATGTTTATATTGTGACTCGGTATTATTAGTCCCTATCGTAGGCAAAGAGGGACTATAGCGATCGATAAATTGTTGACCTGGTATTAAATTGTACATTGACCAGCAATATTTGTATATTATCTATATTTGGAACAAGGGAAGTGAAAACATCGATTTTTATATAATAGAAAGTACCATGTTTGTCAATATCTTATTGGACAACGGATTGGAGGTGTTATTGTCGGCTTTGTTATTCCCAATGTTATATTTGTTGGCATATCCTAAGTATTTGAATCGTATAAGGTATTTTCGAATCATATATTTTCTTATGCATTGGTGGAAGATGGATTAATGCTAGCATTAGTTTGAATGTTTCCTTAAGAATTTCCTACTGGCTTCAATACATTGTCTACCATATTACTATGTCTGATTTTTTCTTTATTGTTGTGTGCTTCGAGAGAGGAGGCTTGCCACGCTACATTTTTTCATAAATGTTTGAACAAGGCTAGGCCCTTAGACGGTCCTGAAAGTCTTAAGTGTTCACCTAACAACTCTGGTAGTCTTAAATGTTTATTTTACAAGTGCGTTGGAATACAGTTTCGTTCCATTTTTTTTATGGTAGTCGGACATCTTCCGTCGATTTTTATATAATAAAAAGTACCATCTTTGTAAAGATGTGATTGGACAACGGATTGGAGGTCTTTTTCACGACTTTGCTATTCCCAATGTTATATATGTTGGCATATCCAAAGTATTTCATCATATATGGTCTTTTAGAATCATATATTTTGTTATGCAATGGTCAAAGGTGGATTAATGCTAGCATTAGTTCGAATGTTTCCTTTATCAATTCCTGCTAGCTAAAATACATAGTCTACCATATTAGTATGTTTGTTTTTGTTTTATTGTTGTGAGTTTTGAGAGAACATATTTGCCACGCTACATTTTTTCTTGAATGTTTGTACAAGGCTAGGCCCTTGGGTGGTCCTGGAAGTCTTAAGTGTTTACCTGACAATTTGAATGTTTATTGTGCAAATGCCCTGGGATACATTTTTGTTCTATTTTTTTATGGTCGGCATCGCTGCTCAAGTGCTCGATGCTTCTTCGTTGCTTCATTCCAGGATTGTTGTTCTTGTTTGCTTCAACTTTGCAAATTTGAAGTCCTGCAGCTGCAATTGGACATCTTCGTCGTTGTTCACTGGTTTGTTGTTCTTCAACTTTCCAAGTTGTTCGACCTGTTATTGTGGTTTCCAATTTTCAAGGCTGGCCTCTTTTCATCCCTCGTTGACAGGTAAGTTTCCATGTTGTTGTTTTTCAATGGTAGGGGTCCCTGGCTCAAAATTCTGTTCCTGGAAACCATGCGTCTTCATAAGCCGACAGCGATGTTCATAGTTGTTTGGAAAATTACAATGCGAAGGGGTTCTCAAAAAATAGTTGTGGATGCAGGGAAAGCTTTTATTTTGTGGATCGTAAAACTGCACCCACCTATTGTGTTTCTGCCCAGTGAATTTATGTTGTTATTTATTTGTGTCCTTTCTTCTATTTTGTGCCCAGTTTTGGGCTTGTGGTTTTCTTGTTTTGCTTTCCTTTTTTTTTGGGGGGGGGTGCTATTTTTTTTTCACCCTTTTCTTTGTTTTCAGACAAACTGAAAGTATCTAACAAACACCTTCAAAATCATAGTTGAGGGGATGGAAGAAGTAATATATGTTGAGTCATATGAAATAGATAAACAGTGCATTATACATGGCAGCATTGACGTGGCTTTGCAAAGCAATGGCCTCTTTAGATTCGATGCATTCTCGTATACTGCAAGGGATTGCCTTTTCGACCGAGCTGCGCAATGGATTGATAGATTATTCCTTGGCCTGTTTCAAAAATGGTGATGCGGAAGCATTGAACTCCTATGAATACGAACTGGAATCTGATTTTCTTCGGCAGTTGCACAGAATACATGATGTCGCTACGTATTTTTCAAAGATGCGGTTGTCTGCATCTATAGCTCTGCTTGCACATGAAAGGGGACTCTGGGGAGACACATTTTGTATACGGTGGTTGTCTAACTGGCTCAATATATCGGTTGGAATATGGTCATTGACAAGAAAAATAAGATATCTACTATTCAACAAAGGTGCCTCTGGCAATCCATATTKCATCTTGTTCCATGAAGCCAATGGTCTCAGTGGTCATTATGAACCACTCCTGTACAGGAAAATGTCCATGTGCAATGTTGAAGTAGCTCATATTTAGTTGTCCTTCTTTTGCAAAKACCTTGAATCACAATCGGAACGGATTATGCATCACATAGATAGCCATGGTTTACAGGTGGCAACAAATGTTGTGTCTAACTGTAGAGATAGTTTGTTTAATGCAATTTGTTGTTTGGTAGCAGCGGAGTTCGATGTGCAGTCATTGCGGCTTTACACTGTGCATTCATTTTGCAATGCAATTGTAGGCGACAGCCAACAGCTTTTAGGTGCTTGCATCAACACCTTTTTCCATATCTCCTGGAAAATATGCCGACAGTTGGAACTTGGCAGGAATACCTTGTAAACATGGCGCTTCCATATGAAAAAGGGAATGTGGAGGGTTGCAGTTTCTGTTTCCAATGGTTGTCTATGATATTCAAAGTAAATTTCCAGGTTTGCTCGGCGTTTCTAGATGGCACTTTCCATTCTTGGTTTACTGATTCAAATTACGATCGAACATTTGACATCCTCTCATTGAAAATAGATAGAACACATATCCATTATGAACCTTTTCTTCGACATATCTGTGGTTCAGGGTTGGATGTCCATGCCAACCAAACCACATCGAATATGCATATGCGCGGAATGATTTTTAGTGAGAATGAAACTCTCGTCGGGTCCGATATGGCCATAGAGGGCTTGAACAAAAAATTGATGCATGAAATTCATTACAGTTTTGATGAGCCCATATAGGGCTTAAACCAAAAACCTAGAGTAAGTTATCAGATCTTGAAAAAAACTATGCATCAAATTCATCCCAGTTGTGATGAGGCCACACAGGCCTTGAACAAAAAACATAGGCTACGTTATTAGCACCTAGGTCAGAGAGAAATTCATTGCAATTGCCATCAGGTCATCATGCCCTTGGGCAAGAAACGTAGACTAAGTTACCACAACTTGAAAAAGGTCATATGCGAGAGAAATAAATACATTGCCACGCTTCCTATTAGAGAGAAAGCCACATATGAGAATCTAAAGAAACTTGTCCGTGCAGAAAAGAACAGAAACATGTGTGCTCACATATCCCAGAATGGTCATGCAACCGTCACATTTCATGCACTAGCAACAACACCATGGACTATTGGCAATGAAAACCAAGAAATAATTTCCACCCATACTTCCCTGCGAAAGAAAAATGCAACACAGACCTACATGAAAGAAATTAAAGATACTCCTTCCATTGCATCTGCAATTTGTGAGCAACTGAATTTCTCAAAAAATAGCAAGTCTTTCACGGCTGCTTTGCAAGCAGAATACTTCTAGTTGAAAGCGCATGATAAAACATTTTCCATGGCAAAATTTGTCTTCCATGTAAACAGTCGCCTTAACATGGAAAACTGCCACATCTCCCAACGCCTGGCCAAATAAGATGTAATGCACCACTACCATATGTAAGTGCGCTTACGGAACTTGAGAAGAGAGTTGCCTCTCTCCGAATTGCATTTACTGGAATCAGGCCTTGGGGCTATAAACGACTCCAGATGAGGTAAACAGGATCAATTATTAATGTGCATGTTCAAGTAGATGTTGTACAAAGACTCTTGCCACAATTCATTAACAATACACTGACAATTGTCATGCCTCTGAAAAGACGCTTGTGATACAAAAAATGCATATCAAACAGGAAAAGTGCCTGTGCATGTTGTTATGAAAGCATTAAAGGAATTATGTTTGAGGGCCATGTACAAAGCATAGAACATTTGTATAAATGGCAACTAGAACAGTGTTCTTGCATAAGAGAATAGCAACTCTGCAGACACTTTCGAAAATCCTATTGAATTTGATACAAGTGATGAATCAAAGAATGAAACGCGTGTTGAGACATTGGTGCATGGAATTCAAGGAAAAATTTGTTGAGGAAATGAACTTACCAACACTCTTCTATGGAGATGCAGGTGCCACTGATATCACAGAAAGATTCAGTTATCATAAAATAGTTTGATGGGAGCTGCTACATTCAAGCCCCAATCCCAGTCTATATGACAAACGCATTTAAATTTCTAGGAATATGTAACAAAGTCTTCTTTTTTCCATATTTTCGAAATAAAACTATTATTTT
Organism: Picea glauca; assembly: GCA_000966675.3. NCBI lineage: Eukaryota > Viridiplantae > Streptophyta > Pinopsida > Pinales > Pinaceae > Picea > Picea glauca. Next base: position 42,085 of record JZKD02S1679448.1, read on the forward strand.
GTCTTCTCATATATTTATTTGTTGCTACCATTTTCTCTTCAGCTATGTTGAATGTGAAGACATTCTGTTTATTTTGTTTCAATTATCTTCCTTTCTGATGCCACCTGTCATTTAGAATGTTTCTAACAAAGGCCCTTACAATTCAAATAGTCCGAACTCCGGCTGTGAATTTGTATATCGCCGAACTCTAGGTGTTCTCTGTAGGCCATGGAACAACAGAGGCCCATTTTTTAGCCCGTCAGCTCCAGAACTTGCGATCCAACAACTGACTAACTATGGATTCAAGGCTTCGTCTATGCTCTATCAAATCTCATCCCCATAGTTTATAAAAGTACATATTTTGTATGTATAAAATTAAATATCTGCTTTTTAAAATTACATGTTTCGTATGTATAATTTATGTTCTCCAGGGACCTTTAACTTTATAAATTTAAATTTCTTCTCTCCATGAGCCCTTGTTTTAAGGAAAGCTAATTCGGCAATGCTGGGTTTTTTTGTGCTTTTCTCCACTAAACTATGTAACAGGCGTCATTGCTATTTTTTTTTTGTTTTCTTGTCCACGACCCTATGTAAAAAAAGCACGGTAATGCTAAAAAAATTTGACACAAGGCCCTTAAAATTGAAATTGTGCCCAAGTCTGATTGTCAATTTGTATATCGCGGAACTATCAGTGCTTTTTTGTAGAACACGGAACAACAAAAAAGCCCAATTTTCAGCCCCCCATCCCAAGAACCCACTATCCAAAAACTGGCAAATTATGTTATGATGGCTTCGTCCATGCTCTTTAACATCTCATCCCCATACTGTATAAAATTACATATTTCATATGTACAAATATAAATATCTACTTTCTAAAATTGCATATTTTGTATGTATAAATTATGCATATTTTTCCCTGCCTGGTCATTTTCAAAATTACATATGCAGTAAATCACTCACTCAAATTTCACATATCATATTTCACGTATATATATGTGTGTGTGTGTGTGTGTGTGTGTGTGTGTGTG
>JZKD02S1679448.1:73922-111329 GCA_000966675.3 Picea glauca
TGTCTCAGCAGACATATCACATACCATTGATGACCTTACACCTCAGGAGAGTAGTGACACTAGTGAGGATTCACACATGTTAGCACCTATATATGACGAGCACCCTATGGTGACCATGACACATCTGTCATCTTTCCAGACATCTATCACAATCACATCACATGAGGATAGTAGTAGCATAGAGGAGTCGTACATGAGGGATGCACACCATGGACATGTAGATCCACAGATCCAGGAGGAGATATATGACGTGAAGACAGTTGATCCTACACTCACATATCAGCATGAGGATATTGAGTCACCTCTTTTGGGGACTCCATTAGTTGAGTAGATTATGGAGACTTACAGTTTGAGGAGACACTTACTTCCAGGACCAGCCTGCAGTGATGAGGATGCACTCCTTATTGGTCGGGATGACCATAGCACGTGTTTGGAAACATATGTATGGGATCCAAGCGCAGTTGATAGTAGCAGGGTGAGTGCACAGGAGGATACAACTGCGCATACATGTTATAGTGTGATTCAGAGGGAGCTAGCAGTTGATGATGATATACAGGCGCATATAGGAGGACTCAGTGGCACAGTAGACAGTGAGCAGTTTAGCACTTTATCTTCTGCAGAGAGAGTTGTTGGGGATTCCAGTGTTGACACTAGCAGTGAGAGGCATGAGGTGGTACCTCAGCATGACTATGATCAAGAGTCACACCACTTAGAAGGACAGTTGAGAGTTAGTGAGGTTATTATCATGGCAGCCACTAGACGTTTTGATGACACACATGAATTGGTGGTCGATTAGTGTTGGAGGGAATCAGTGGCACATGGTATTGCAGATGAGGGGTTTGTCATGGATGACCTTCATACCCTCAGGGAGAGAGTGTCTATGATGAGAACTGACTACCAGCATTTGTTGACAGATAGGGACTACCTACTGGGGATTGGCGAGATGTATCACAGGACCCTAAGGGAGCAGGAGTTGGAGGTGGACTAACTCACTCAGAAGTTGGAGAGCACTCAAGGATTCTTGAGAGGCACACAGACAATCCTTCAAGATTCAGAGTCTAGATCAGAGGATCTTTCTTAAGGAGATTCATCATATATCCACTTCATCTATCATAGTGGACAGTCAGATATGTCCTTCGGTCACATGGCTAGAGTATGTTGGTGATCTAGCAGAGGAGCACCAGTTGATGGAGGACACTTCCATTTGTGTCCTAAGAGTGGTTGACCTTTAGGTAGAGGTTGATCTAGTAGTACGCCCAGAATCTTCAATGCAGCATGAGTATGCGGAAGATGACATGAGTATGCCAGAGCATACCATGAGGAGTGATAGCTCACAGAGACATGTCGAGATGTACGGTGGGATTCAAATGGGTATACTTCCTTGTAGGGAGGAGACACACTTAGTAGAGAATGGAGATATCTCTTCTTTGCAGCAGCACATAATTCTGAGAGATCATTGGCCCTCGACCAGGTTTTGTGGAAACAATGGTCATGTTTGACCAATTTTGGGACTTCGACAGGATGGTCGAAGATGGAGCGCCAGGCAAAGTGGAGATCGCTAGATCTTGCCCCCTTTTGCGGTCCTTTTTTGGTTTAGGGTTTATGTAATGGGTATGGGATGTCGGCCCATGGGTTTACCCATGCTTTGGCCCCTTTTGTAATGTATAAATAGAAATATATGCAATGTAAGTAGGTGGTGCTAAGGGTGATATCATGCTAAGTGCAAGCAATGTAAGTAGTTGATCTATGTGATTGTAAAGGCTTTGTGCAGATATGTGTGTTGAGAACTTACAGAGTTGAGTGCAAGTGATTGTAAAGAGGCTTTGTGTTGTGCCAAGCTCAGGGAAGGAGGATCTAGCGAGGCACGTGCAGATATCCTGTCCTATGCAGAGTTGGTTTTGTGGCTCTGTGCATGTGAGAAGATTTAAAGAAGATGAAGAGTTGGTGGATGTAGCCCCACACTAGGGGTGAACCACGTATATCCTATGTTATGGTTGCTTTGTGTGATTGATGTGATTTACGCTTAGTATTGTCATCTTTCTGTATGTTAGATGCATCTGATATAGTAGCTTAGTGCTTAGTAATATGAATGAATGCTAGATCTGATCTATTTCTATGTGTTAAGTGCTTGGATGTGTTAGATCTTGTTGAATATTGTGTTGCTCTGTAATTAGGGTTTTACGTGCGATGTGAATAAGAGTTAAATGCTAATGAATGCTAACTGCTAAGTGCTATGTTAAGTATTGCAATCACAAATCTATGTCCCAGCTAGGTTTTAGACACTTGAGTCCTGTGACCCCCCCTGCCTCTACCTCAGGTGAAACTTCATTTGCTTCGCAGGTGTTGCTGAAAGGGTCAGTAGTTGGTTTTGTTGGTGCGTTGTTGAAGTGTTGAACCCCAGGTCTGCCCCTGTGCCAACAAATGGTTCCATTGTCAGGACCTGAAACTGTATTGTTGGGAACTAAAGTAAAGAAGAAAGCTATGTGTGTAGATATGTTGCTATGGTGTGCGGTACTCTACTTGACTTGTGAAGATCTGTGCTAAAAAAGAAGCATGATCTCAAGAAAAGAGGTAAGATCTTAAAGCTTTGTGATCTGATAAAGGTAAGATAGATGGAAATTTTTGTTTCGAAGAATGGATCTAGGTATGTTTGATATATTTGGTCCTAGGATGAAAACTAGGGCACAACTAGAAAAAAGAAGATATGATATGAATAGATCTGATAGAACTAGTGAAAGATATGATATTCCTATGCATAGAAAGAACTGTTGGACTAACAAGTGGATGCAGGATCCTAGAAAGAATTTTTTGCAGATCCCCCACTGTGATCCCAGTGCGCATTTCAGGAAAGGTTGGGGATCGTTCAAGAGAAAGAGAGGATTGACTCTTTGTTATAATTGTAGAAGATCGGGACATCTTGATAAAGAATGCCCTGGTCGAAGTCCTATTTGCCTTTGTTGTAAGGCTAATGGACATGAAGTTTTAGATTTCCTTAGAATGATTGCTAAAGTTGAAAAGATGAACATGAGACAAGAATACCATGAGGAAGGTCAAGAGACTAAGAATATGCTCAAGAACCAGAAAGATCAGAGACTATATTATTGAAGATGAAAGAAACATTGACTGATCACAGAAACATCAGTTTATCGGAGATCTTAAAATAGAAAGAGTGCATAGAAACAAGAATAGGAGACTTCAACATAGACTGTGTATTGGATGCAGAAACACAAGTGAACATTATGACAGAAAGAACTTGGGAAATTTTGGGAAAGCTTGTTATGGTTCCTTCACTGGGAGCAATAGGATTGTTTAAAGGAAAGTTGATAACCCTATGTGAAGACTTACCCATGTAGTTATGAGTGCTCATGGAGCATCGACAGAAGAAGAATTTGAGGTCATTAAGTTTGCTGAGAATATCACTCCTTTTGCACTTTTGTTAGGAAATACCTGGATTGAGAGAGATAAAATCTGAAGGAAAGAAGAAGAAGAAGCTATAAAACAGAAAAAAACAATACTTAAAGGATTTTATGGCTAGGAGAATAGTGTGCTCAATCGAAGAACAAGAGGACAAGTTGAAGCAACTGAGGTCCAGAGGCCTAGCTGTCGAAGTTAAAAGAACGCAAGAAGACTTTAAGAAGTTATCCATGCAGGAGAGTGGAGCACCTGCTCCAGAAACAGCAAGAAAATAAGTATTATCCTCAAATCTTGTGAAAGATCCTCAGCAGTGCGAAGTTACTATGCTAAGAGTAGGAAAGAATAAAAATGGAAAGAGGAACACAGTAACTCAGATCACAGGAAAGAAGTCTAGAAAGCTCAGCAAGAAGAAAGTAAAGCTAGAAAAATTGCAGGAGGTTCAAGAGAAGACGGAAAGCTTGCAGAACTTGAACCTCGTCGGAATAGAAGAACAACACTGACTTGAACTTCACCACGGTGAAGTGATATGACTGTTCGAGGCATCCCAACCATTAGAATGACTCTCCAAAACGGCTAGAAACACAATTATTGCCAGAACATTCGCCATTGGACCGTTGGGACCATGCCATAACGGATGGAATTGCATTGATTGAGGCATTCATGCTTGTTGGAGGATTTCATTACAATGTTGTCTATTTATCCCGTCGAGCGTTGCATCGAAAACACTTTTTCTAATTGTGATTATCCGAGCCCACAGAGAACTAGTTGCTTTCGCGTAATGCTTATTGAGAGCTCGCCCCCTGTTCTGTTACATTGAGTGTTTTCTCACTGACCTGAGAATATCTAATCTCAAGCGTGCATGTTGAACGACATTAGCGTAGTAGAAAATTTCGTCGAAGAGATCCTAATAGACCTCATGAATGAAAAGGTGATGTCCGCAGGCGTACAAGCTTCATCGACGCAAGGATTGGAAGCATCCCCGTCGACTGCGAAGCGTCGATCTAGCTGACCCACTGCTGAGAAACGTAGCAAGCAACGTGATGACTTGGTGAATGTGAAGTTCATCCCATCAATCCTTCTCGACTACATCCCACCGCTGGCTAGCGCGGTGAGTTGTGACAGCGTCCCAAGGGACTTCGACTACACAGTGATCACCGCGTACCTCCCAAAGGGGATACGCACAGTAGGACTCCAGTTGGAAAGGATTCTGACGTTGAAGATCAACGACTATAACTTGGGAGACCGCAAGAACTATGGCATTATCGCACCATTCAAGTACTTGACCAAGACATCATGGAAGACGTTGAAGATAATCCCCCAGCCATGGACCATGGACATCGCGAGGTCCACGATCCTTAATGTGATGAAGTTACCACACTTTGGAAGACACCAGGAGGTTAACACGTGTGTTAAACTCCTGTTTTTGTGCTTCCATGGAAGTTATCTATGGTTGGACATGCACGTCACAGTAGATCCAGCGTTGATCCACTGAATCACCGGGTTAAGCATGCAAGGACTAGACCCACGGTACTTTTAGCCAAGGAAGGTTGCAGATCGCGCCCTGGCATAGACAATCAAAGACACCTATGGCGATGTAGAGAAGGGGAAGCGGGGCTACAAGGTAGCCTCCATCTAGAATGACATAGTGCGCCTACCTTGCCAATTGATCACTGGTAAGCTCATTGGAAAGAATAGGCCAACGCAGGTCACAAGGCTCGTCGTTGACCTCATAGGAAAATGTGTTGAGGGGCTGCAAATGAACTGGGTGAGCTACCTCGTCAACCAGTTAGAGAATGACTGTCGTGAAGCTCAGGATCAGGGCTATGAGTTTCATTTCATTTGGCTCCTGATTCTCATCGCCTTCACTTCTTGGGAGATGTTGGAAGGAGCGACCTTCCCTGAAATTGAGTCGTATGAACCACTAGCTATGAAGTTCACTACGCTATGGTATCTGAGTGACATGGCGAAGCAATGGCAGTCAAACGCGGTGTTCTGCACCTATTATTTGCAGTTGAAGAGGGCCATTGAATCCTTCCCTCACATGACACCGAATACACTGCATCGGTTCAGGCCATTTGCGAAGTTCCGTGTAGATAGGAATTTCATATATATCACTGTGCGCAGAGATGAAAGTAAGGAGGAGTTGCAGAGTTACTATAAGCTCACTGAGAAAGATATGGAGGAAATAACAAAAGAATGGCCTACAGAATTCTGGGTTCCAGTAGAACCACCAGAACTTTCTGACCCCGACCTCATCATAAGTCCTGTAGTCACTCGAGAAGAATATGATGCACCCAGCAGCAGCAGGAAGAAAAAGAAGGAAGATGTATAGGAACTGAAGAGTGCATCAAAAGAGACTGCATCAGAATCACCTGAAAGAGGAGGAGATGATGAAGTGGACAAAGAAGAGGATGAAGGGAAAGAAGACAAGTAGAAGCAGGGCGAAGTAACACTACCTACAGATCCCCTTGAAGAGACAGAGACATCCAAGAAAATAAAGGTTTTTCTAAAGAAACCTACATCGCGGAAGAAGTCAAAAGCCAATAAATCGCCATTTCAAACTGTGCTAATGGTCGATAACATTGACCTTATCATCGTTGTTTTGTCAAACACCTTGGAAGATATCTTGTAGCGAAGCGAAGCCAAACAGGAGACAATGTTTGACATGATTGAAGCAGAGATTAAAGGAGTACAGCAGGCTCTCTATTCGATCCATGCAGTGTCTACTACGCCACCACCATCAGAAGGAACAGAGTTGGGAGATGAGCCTGCCCAGCTATGCAGATTAGTAGACTCGACAGAAGCTCACCTTCATTGTGTCCAGGAGGAAAAGGAACAAGCCATAGAGGCCCTGAAGCAAGCAAAAGAGGAATCCATAGAGCAACGTCAGGTTGCCCAACAAGAAAAAGATGACCTCTAGGCGAAGTTTGCAGAGGATAGAGTGTAGATCCAGAAGGAGAAAGAACAGTTGCTCATTGTGACAAGCTTAGAACAGAGGGAAGAAGAAGCCACTGAGAGGCAGGTGGGGATGCTCATTGAAGACATTCAGTAACTCCAAGCATGAATAGAAGAACTAGAACTACAAGTCGTGCCAAGCACTCTGCAGGAAGTGCGAGATCAGAGAGAGGAAATTGCCTAGAGCGCAGTTAAGAGAATCAAATCATTGACCTTGGAATGCAAGAAACTCAGCAGTTGAAGTGCGCAGACCTATGAGCACCTTGCAGAGGACCCTAAACTAAGGACATTGGAGTCACATCTCCAGGAAGTGAAGCAACAAGCAGCAACAGTGCAAGCACAATTGAAGCTACTGTCATCAGTCGAGAGGATGAAAAGGTCACAAGAACAGTGCACAGTTCAGCAACAGGTCCATGCCATCCAAAGTAAAGTCATGGAAGTGACCCAGAGGCTCCATCTAGTGCAGGATGAAGCTTGCACACTTTTTGAGGAGATTGAAGGACAAGATGCACCTCAGTTGAACAGTGATTGCAAGGACCTATTACCGAGAAGGTCATTCAGGAGTTCGTCGAGCAGGAGGCTCTGGAAAAACAGTAAGTTGAAGCAGCTCAAGCCAAGCTCGATGCCTTCGAGGTAGAGTTACCTAGATCAGAGTGACTCGGGACGAGTCACGGGTGAGTGTTGGGGGCCTGTTGGACCTTGACCGAGTTTTGTGGAAACGATGGTCATGTTTGATCAATTTTGGGACTTCGACAGGCTGGTCGAAGATGAAGTGCCAGGCAAAGTGGAGATCGCGGGATCTCTCCCCCTTTTGCAGGTCTTTTTGGGTTTAGGGTTTATGTAATGGGTATGGGATGTCGACCCATGGGTTTACCCATGCTTTGGCCCCTTTTGTAATGTATAAATAGAAAGCTACACTATGTAAGTAGGTGGTGCTAAGGGTGATATCATGCTAAGTGCAAGCAATGTAAGTAGTTGATCTATGTGATTGTAAAGGCTTTGTGCATACTGTGTGTTGAGAACTTGCAGAGCTGAGTGCAAGTGATTGTAAAGARGCTTTGTGTTGTGCCAAGCTCAGGGAAGGAGAATCTAGCGAGGTACGCGCAGATCTCATGTCSTATGCAGAGTTGSTTTTGTGGCTCTGTGMATGTGAGAAGATTGAAAGAAGATAATAAAGAAGACAAACAGTTGGTGGACGTAGCCCCATGTTGGGGGTGAACCACGTATATCCTGTGTTATGGTTGCTTTATGTGATTGATGTGMTTTATGCTTAGTATTGTCATCTTTTTGTATGTTAGATGCATTTGATATAGTATCTTAGTGCTTAGTAATATGAATGAATTCTAGATCTGATCTRTTTATATGTGCTAAGTGCTTGGATGTGTTAGATCTTGTTGAATAATGCGTTKCTCTGTAATTACGGTTTTACCTGCAATGTGAATAAGGGTTAAATATTGATGAATGCTAAYTGTTAAGTGCTCTATTAAGTATTGTAATCACATATCTGTGTCCCAGCTAGGTTGYAGACACTTGAGTCCTGCAACCCCCCCTGCCTCTACCTCGGGTGAGACTTCATCTACTTCACAGGTGTTACTGAAAGGGTCGGTAGTTAGGGTTTTGTTGGTGTGTTGTTGAATCGTTGAACCCCGGGTCTACCCCTCTTCCAATAGATATCACCTTCCCAGTACCAGCAGTTGCATGAGAGATAAGAGATCGAGAATGGTTGACCAGCAGTTGGAGGAGTTGCTTCCAGTTGTACTGGATGGTTGGGATTCGGTGATGACCACATGAGAGTATTTATCATGGATATCGATGGACAAGCTTCTGGTCAAATCCTTGGGATTGACCAAAGCATGTGATATCTTCTAGTCCTACAGTCAGCTGCAGATGTTTTTGTTAGCCTTTCATGACACCTTTATCATAGACAGTAGCATGAGGAGTGATAGGCAGTGGCTAAGGATATGGGGAGTAGCTAGGCCGAGACCACCTGTCATGAGTGTTTTTATGGAATCCAGTCGGATAGAGGTGGATCATCATAGGTAGCTAGTTGAGACTTGGTGCGTGATGGTGAGCATCATAGGCCGGGTGATTGCAGATGAGCACAGAGGACTTCTGATAGTGATCAGTCCCACATAGGAGCAGTTAGAGGAGATTAGAAGAGATAAACTTCCAAGTTTTCCATGGGATCCGGGAGTTTATTTGGCGAGTAGGATGTCACTACAGGGTGACCCAGGTTGCGCCAGAGAGCCACATATGCCACCATGGGTTGGTTTGGAGTGGGCCTGCATGGACTTGTCCTACGGAGCGAGGCAACTTTTCACTCTTGATCATCATGATCGGACATGGAGATGGTTGGGCAGGTACTACTTCCACTTAGGTGTTTTTACAGATGCAGCTTCTGGAAAGCAGGTCCAATTGCCACAGGGACTTCAGTTTGAGGATCCAATCATGGAGGATTCAATATATATATAGGGAGCAGTCAGGCAGGGTCAGCATAGTGCAGTGCCAGCATGGTCATCTTAGACAGAGACTAGCATGGGACCCACGGATTGCAGGATTGAGCATTTCACTGACTAACATGGGTGAGTGGACCTTTGCACAAGAAATTTGTTCTGACTTTCCATTGAGCTTCAGTGTTGAGGAGATCACATCACTTGAGGGTGTCTCACGAAGGTCTTGCAGTACCTCATTCTGGCATCAGCATGTGCAATTGATGGAGGCCATGTTGATCTTGGTAGTATCTTGGAGGATGGACTCATTCCAGGATGAGGCCATGTGTCATGTGCAGGAGATTCACAAAGTTGATATATTTCAGGATTATGCTTCATAGGGTATTGCAGTTCATTTCCTGATATGGGACCCAGCGAGTGGAGTGTATGATAATTCATCTCTAGATGGTACCTACTGTGTGTCCCACATGTGGACGTGGGACCCCAATATTATATTTGGATGGGTTTAGTTATTGCTTGAGGACAAGAAATATTCTAGCAGGGAGGACTGTAATGTCCCCACTTTGGGACATCAGGGTATTACACAGTGTTATGATGACCGGAGTAGCCAGTTGGAGATTATAGCGAGTGCATGAGCTATTGAGGGATATTTTGGGGTCCATCTTGCATCGCTCATCTTATTTCATCATTATGATCCATTTTGCATAGATTGGCTTTGGTTCTGTTGCATTCTGACGATTTCCATGGTTTTGAGTATTTTGAGCTATAGGTTAATTAAATTCACTAAAGAGGACATTTTGGGCACAATACTTGGAGGAACCTCTCAGTGTAATATCTCATTGGAATCGGGAGAAACAACACTACAGCATAGGATGATGAGAAGTGACTTTCAGTGGCCAGAGAATCCACAAGGAGAGATAAGGCATTTTTTAGAGGTAAAAAGGTTAATCAATTAATTAAAATGATTTAATTAATTAATTAATAATTAAAAAAGAAAAGTCACTTTGGAGAGACAGGTGAGAAGGAAGTATAAAGAAGAGGCAAGGGCCTCTATTTGCTCATTCATGTATGATTATCATTTTGATATATGGCTTCTAGCTAGAAATCCCATACCTTGGGGGTTTTGAGGGTTTTGAATCAACAAAACTTAGAGGACGATTCGGTGGTGAAAGATTTCTACTAGCTTGTCCCAAGCTTAGTCTCGGGGATGCAATACTCTCCCACACCATTATAGTTCAGATCTACTCAGTGCAGGAGGGTTCTACACCAGCCATAGGCACATGAACAGAAGGAGGGCACACCATTGGGGGTTTCCAGCAAGGGGGATGCACCATCCATTGAGGGAAGTTCGTTCCAGGCGATTGGCAGGGTTTCCGGATATTCTAGCACCTGGGTTTTCATTGCAGGGTCTTGGCCATTATATCAAGTGCATTCTTGAGGATTTTTATGTGCCATTTGATTTATTGGATGCATTGGACGAATTGGAGAGAAGGAGGGCATTTCTAAGATTCAGATCTATTCAATTTGGAGGGGTTATACTCCAGATCTGATCCTGAGACTTCACCTAGTGACTTGCAGTGTCCCAATCTATCTTTCTAGCAATTTTCAGGGCATTTGGAGGCCTCCTTCATCAGGGCCAAAATTGTAGGGTTTGACAGTATTCAGGAGGGCACAACTACATTGGAGGATTCAACATTTGGAGGAGTTTCACTTGGGATTTCGGTCTGAGATTTCAGGAGGGGATTCTACTCATCCCGATCTACAGTTCGACATCTTCTACGAAGTATTTAGAGGTCTTTGAAAGTAGGTCTGAATTATTGAGGGTATTCATTTTTCCAGTAGGGTGTGGCATCTTCTAGCTTGGGGGTTTGGAACTTCATACGGCCCAGATCTCATTCTTGTATTGGACTTCATTGTTATTCATCCTTTGGAGGCTTGCATTGTCTTATCGAATCATTTTGTAGTATCTCTTATTATGCTTATTGGATCCATCTATTGATCATTACAGATCTGCATCATTCTTGTATTCAGAGACTTCTTCTATTTATGAATAATATCATATATGAGGTATTTTGAGTTATCTCTTGTGTTGTTGAGATTGCATGAGGTTGAGGTATGTTCATTGCTTTATCTTCTTATCTATTGTTGTAAACACACCTTCAAATCATTAGTAAAATCCTAGTGCAACCTAAGAAACAACATTAAGCAAAGTGTTTGACAAAATGCCACACTCAATAAAAGTTTAAAATTCATGCAAGATGTGATGTTCCTGGCATATTGGCTTGGGAACATTATAGATATCATATCTGACAAGGATACAACATTTACTTCAATTTTTTGGAAATGTTTGTTTTTTGGTTTTGAAACTAAATTGTTATTTAGTACATCCTATCACCCTCAAACGAATGGACAGACAGAGAGGGTGAATCGGGTATTAGAGAACATGTTAAGGATGCATGTTATGTATCAGCCCAGGAAGCGGGAAGACTACCTACCATTGGTAGAGTTTGCTTATAACAATGGCTATCAGGATTCATTGAAGATGAGCCCCTTTAAGACTCTCTATGGTAGACAGTGAAACATTCCAAACAGTTGGAATAACCCAGTAGACAGAATAACCATTGCGTCAAAACTATTAAAAGAAATGGAACAACAAATAGTTCAAATAAAATAGAATTTGAATGTAGCTCAGGATAGGAAGCAGAGCTATGTAGAAAAAAATCGGACTCCTAGGGAGTTAAAAGTAGGGGATAATGTGTATCTTTGAATCAGACCAAGAAGAAGTTCCTTGAGAATGGCAACTTGTGCCAAGCTGGCACCTCGGTTTTGTGGACCCTTTGAAATTTTGTACAGAGTGGGACCAGTAGCATATAGACTAGCACTTCCTCCCACAATAAAAGCGCATAATGTTTTCCATGTTTCATTATTGAATAAATATGTACATGATTCTAATCATATAAATGATTGGTTTGTGATCCAAGTGGAACCGGAGGGAGAATTCCTACCAGAACCACAATACATACTAGACGAGAAGGAAATTCCACTCAGGAACATAACCATTGCCCAGGTCAAGGTGCAGTGGAAACACTTTGGTCCAAATGAAGCTACATGGGACTTGGAGGATGCCATGAAACATGCAATACCCATTTTTGTTCAATGTTGTACATAAAAACCATTGCGGTCGGTAGAACACCGGGGAAGTGTTCCTTTTAAGGGGGAGGGGATTGTAACACCCATGTTTTCCCCATATTGTAAATATTATTATTACTATTGTGAACAAGACTATGGATAGATTTGTAATGTGAATGTTGGACAGAATATGAACCTTACTATAGAAGGTAATTTATATATTTTGTTAACTAATAAAAGGAAATTGCCACATGACTACTGAAAGCGGGTTTCCAGATAGATCATGATGTCATGAGAGGGATGGTAAGGGGAACCAGTAATGGAGAGATGACCCCTTCCAAGCCAGTACTCTGCTAGATATAAATTGCGCAGATCCAGAATAGTTTTCTGGCCCAGAAAAAATTAATTACCAGTCAGGATGGTAGTTTGGAATTCTTCCTCATGAGAAAATGAGGAGATGGGAAGAGTGCACATATGGAAACTTCTTGATCTGACCCACGAAATCTTGTCGGAAAAGGTAAGGAAAGGAAGGAAAAGCGGGGTGTATAGGGAAGAAGAAGGATGCACAAATGGGTCTGAGGACCATTCAAAAAGAAGAATAGTGCGTGAGGCTCTCTAGTTCTGAAGGTAACTGAGAAATAAGTTGTTCTAGTTACAGGAATGGACAATGTTTTATAATCAAGCTGATAAATGGAGCTGCAGTGTTGAGTGAATAATCACAACAGACTCCCTTTCTTGGTGGATAGAAAGTTGAACTGCCAGTTTCCTATGAGAAAGGGAGAGTGACCTTTGTCCCTTGTTTTTCTTGAGATTAAGCAGAACCCCTCTCATGGCACCATGATCTAGCTAGGGGGTGGCCAGTTGAGGAATACTCCAAGAGAAAATGCGCCTATGGTTGGGTGGAAAAGGGCACCCCTTTCAACAGTTGCCAACAAATTTCAAGGTTTCAGATAAGTGAATTTTTGGGTTTATATTGTATTGATTGGTTTTGTTGTAATACATATTTTCTTGATTTGAATACTAGCATAAACTTTTATCTTGTTTGAATGGTAGACTATGTGGCTCTCCAGGCCTAGCGGCCTGGGAAAATTGAAGTAGAATTTGAATATCATATTCTACCAATGGTTTTTTGTTTAATTTTGTTTAGTAAAGGAGGATTGTTATTAATAAGTCTTAAAAAATATTGGGGAAAATGGTGAGATGACCCTCTGTTTGAGTCTATATGTGTTAATCCTCAAAAGGATTTTTCAAGGACCAAATCCGCAATTATAGAGTCAAGACGAACTCTACAGAATTGTTTTGAACTCGTCAGTCCCTCCAAATTCCTTTTTCGTATTTAGAATTTGAGTTCTGTAAATGGAAGGTGCTTCATTCAAACCATTCTCCCAAGTTACCAAAGGCTCGAGTCCATGGACTTAACCAAATATTGGATAATATTTAAGAGTGTATCCCACTGGGGTTTGTCAAAGTTCCATATGACCAAGGTCTGGAACCCTTCACTATGCTCAAACGGAGCTAAGCGATCTGAGCTTCGGGACTTCAAAGGTTTGGGACTCCAAAATGTTTGAATCACATGACAGTCTAATCCTTCCAAAGGAAACCCACAGGCACGGTTACCTGATGGTTTGATCGAAAGTTGGTGGTTTCTTATCCATTACTATGGGATCTGCCTCCTCGTTAAACCATGTCCAAATCCTAAGTCACAGGAACTTTATACATTGTTGATCATGATCACAGATCAACGGTCTAATCATCGTCGTCGTCTTCTTATGGATCGACAGCAAATAAGACACCTGAACCATCTACCTCAACGGATGGTCGGCAAGATTTTGCTATTTCGCGGCTCATACAACCCCACATCCTGCAACCTCTCTGGAGTATTATCGACCGAGGAAGTCATGAAGTAGTGAGGACCAGATGTTGTCACTCAATACTCCTTCTTATTCTACCCTTCCATTGTTCCCGATCGAATGACCAAGAAGGATCCCAAAGGATCTTAGATCGACGGTCCACATGACTTCGAGACTTCGGCTTCAGAACTTTGGGAGTTTGAATTAGAGCTTATCCTGAGCTATGGCTGAAGACCAAAAGTATCATCATAGGTACGCGCATGGGACCCTCTTTGTGAATCCAGAACTTCGAGAATCTTGGACTCCAGGAAGACTCGAGGATGTAGGAAGGTGGTTTAAATGTCGAAGTGTCAAATTTTCCCATGTTGTAATGTCCAGCTCTGATTGTATGGGCCCGTGTATGCTATGGTGATGTGGCATGTTTGGATGTTCCCATGTGGCTTCGTGGGATTTGTCGTGAGCTAGGTGTGGGACCTCCCCCCTCGACAAGTTTAAACCATGTGTTAAGTGCGAACAAATCTCAACCATCGGATCTAAGGGTGGATAGAGATCCACCATAGATTCTGGAGTGGAAGGAGACTTCAAGACTTCGGGTCTCTGGGGATGTTTTAAAGTTGAAGAATAACAATGAAGGGTTGAATGCCCAGTGTTCGTGAAAACCAAGAGATACTCCCTGCAACCAGCAACCATGTCATCGACAGGGAGTGACGACCCAGGCCACGATCATGCCATGTCAGATGGTACGAGATGGGTGAAGCTACATGGATGCCAAGTGGAGAAGTGGATGACCATTGGCCAATGACGCTCTGAAAACTTTGGAAGGTTATAAATTTCAAACCAGAGCTCAATTTTGGGCAAGGTTTTAGTCGTTGGAAAGCTCTCGGTGAGCACAAGACGATGGTGTTCTCATTCGAGGAATATAAGGAGTTGTAGAAAAGTGGAAAATTTATACCCCCATTCATTAAAAGGATACTTAGGGGGTTAGGTGTGTGACAGAGTGGTATCAGAGCAGGCAATAACACTTGGCCTGCTTGGACTCATGAAAGAGCAGAAATAAATTCTAATAGAAAAAATTTAAGGGGTAGGGTACCCTACCCTACCCATCTGTAAGAGATTATTTAAGATTTACTACTATAAAGAGTGAGACCTTATTCTATTTTTACATGTTTTAAGTATGAAATGCATGTTGATGTTGTATGTGGAATAATGAAGCTAATTTTATCTTACAAAACTTCTCGTGTCGATTCATAACATTTGAGGATAGCTGACTAACAAAAAATGTCGTTATCGGCACTCAAACAGTTAGTGGTTAACAAGGAAACTATAGTGTAAAGGATGGTTACATATCATGAGTTTGGAGAAATCTCACATAACAAAGAAGAATATTATGATGAGAGGAGGGGGGTGGAAACCCCTCCAGGTTTAGTTGAAACTATAAGAAGCATTATGGAAGAATTACAAAGTTGTAAGGCAGAAAATGAAAGGTTGATAAAAGAACAGGAAAAACAAACTGAAATTAATGGAGTCCTACTGCAAATCCTATCAGATATACAAAGGCAACTGCAACATGGGCCAGCAGCCAGTAATGTAGATGAACATGATACTAAGAAAAACCAATGTCCACCTGATATACAAAAGCATGGCTTTGAAAATAGAAACACGAGAAGATTCACCTCAAAGAAGGCCAGACATCGAACCAAGAAGAAGGCTAACGTCAGGAGTTCACCCAAAGTATCATATAATGAGGAAACTGATAATTCCAAGGAATTTTCTAGCAGTGAGACTAGTTCACCTTTTCATGGGAGAATAAATAGGAGAAAACAAGCTAAGAGCCATGGCCTGGAGAGTTTAAGAAATTCAAGCCACCCACTTTTGATGGGAGGATTAAGAAGGGGGAAGAAGTAGAATCTTGGCTACTTAACCTAAAGAAGTACTTCAGAGTCCATGACTACTCTGAAAAATTAAAGGCTTGAATATCCATTTTCAAATTGAATGGAAAGGCCTCCATCTAGTGGGAGGACCTTATAAATGTGAAAGGAATCCATGAGAAGGAGTTGTCATGGAAACAATTTGAGAAATATTTCAAGAATAAGTACCCATCTGAGAGGTACTATGATGAAAATACTAAGGATTTCTATGAACTCAAGTCAGTATAGCTCACCATGGATGAGTATGTCAACAAAGTTATTGAGTTTATAAGGTATATACCTTACATCAAGGATGAAAAGACGAAGATACAATGGTTCATTAGTGGACTGCCTCAATATTTTCGGGACGGGATTGAGTTTGATGAACCTAAGACCTTAGAAGACACCATTAGGAAGGCAAGGTACTCCTATGAGCAATACAAGCATAAGGTAGAACCTCATAAGCATTGGAAAAAGGAAAGAAAATTGGGATTCAAGAAGAAGGGGTTTAAACTCTCAAGATATAAGAACCATGAGAAAGGCTCCAAGATGAGCCTTCCTACTAAAAGTGTGTATCAACAAAATTTCCCATCTCACAGTGGAAATAAACCCTTGGGATCAACCCCAGAAAAGACTGATAATACAAAGAAAGGACCCTTGAAGAGTTGGGGATGTGAAGAAGAATATTTTTTGAGGGATTGTCCACATAGACAACAAGACAATAGGAGCATCTACAACATCCATAAAGCCACCACAGCCAATGATGTGGCCAGGAGCATGCCACTAATTTATGTACCCTTGGATAATAAACAAGATGATCACCAAGATTCAGCGGTGGAGATGGAAGGTATGATTTTCAACCATCATGTTTCTATTTTGATTGACCCTGGTTCTAATCTAAGTTATGTTTCCCCTCAAACTGTTGAGTGAGCATAGACCTCACCTTCTAGCTGGATTTTCTTATGCATTGGGTTTCCCATGATACATATTGTGCTCATTTGTTTGGATAGTGTGTTCTTTTGCTTAATCTTTCATTTTCACATTTCAGTTATTTCATTAATTTGAGCATTAAGTTAGTGATTATAAATATGAAATTAAAGGAAAATAAACCTACATAATAAAATATTTTAGTATAATACAAGATTTGTTTTGATGAATTGTTCCAGTGGAATATAAATGATAGTTTACAGATAAGGAAAGGAAACAAGTGGATGATAATGAAGGAAGGTCATCCATACCTCATTAATAACTACAAAGGTAAGAAAACCATATACTTGATTTCTACTAGTTAGGCTAAGAGGTTGATTAATGGGAGTAAGAAATTTGCAATGTTAATTATAAGACCCGAGGAGGATAAGATTATAGAGATAAAGTTGAATAAGGAGTCAATAACGTAGTCAATCAAAATAAAGACTTGAGTCAAATTCTATGTAGATATGATGCCATGATTGCAGAGACGAGACCAATTGAGCATGAGGTTCAACGAATGCTAGAGTCACCATTACCAAATCTTGGTCTAAATCAAACTTTTTTATGGAGAGTGATGAGATAAATAGGCAAATTTGTGAATTTTTATATCAAGGGGTTATCAAGTCTAGTGTGTCCCCTTGTGGATCTCCAATTGTGTTGATTTTAAAGAAAGATAGGGCTTGGCATTTGTGCATTGATTTTCAATCACTCAACAAGATCAACATCAAGAATTGATATCCTTTTCCAAGGATTGATGACTTGCTAAACCAATTGCAAGAAAAAAAGTATGTTCCCAAGATATAGCTTGATTTAGGATACTATCAAGTAAGGATCAAAGAAGAAGATACTTACAAGACCTCTTTAAAAGCAATTGAGGGTTGTTTGAATGGTTTGTAATGTCATTTGGGCTTACTAATTCACCAACCACATTTATGAGGTTGATGAGAGAAGAACTTACACCCTCCATGGACTCTTTTGTACTTGTATACCTATACGATGTATTAGTCTATAACAAGACTTGGGAGGAGACTTTAAACTATTTGAGGCAAGTGTTACTCTCAAGGAGAAGAAGTTGCAGTTGAATATGAAGAAGTGTGATTTTTCCAGATAGGTACTTTGATTCTAGGATGATTGATTGGTGTAGATTGACTTAGAATCAACCCATCCATAGTGTAAACCATTCAAAAGTATTTAGGTTCATGGATCTCATTAAGGTCAGAAGTTTCATCGATTCTTGTCAATATTTGTAGAAGTTTATTTCACATTTCTCAAATACTACTATATCATTGTCTTCCTTGAAAAGAGTAGAGAGCAAGTTTCTTTGGAAAAGGGAATAAGAAGGGGCCTTCAATATTTTGAAGACTAAGATTGTGAAGCACTTATGTCAAGGATTCCAAATATGTAAAATCCTTTTGAGATTGAGATTGATACATTTGGTTATGTTCTCAAGGTAATCTTTGTGCAAGAGGGAAGACTAATTACCTATCATTTGGAAAAATTTAGTGGAGTAATCTTAGAGTATCCTACATGTGATGTTAGTCATGCACCAAGCAATGAAGTATTCAAGAGATTACGTCCTAATGAAGGAGACGATGATACACATTGAGCATAAGCCATTTCATTTTGGCAATTTTTGTAGACACAAAGGAAGTTGAAACAAACAAAGCATACTAAGTGGATGTCTTATCTGAAACAGTCTAACATTGTCATCAAGTATAAGAAGGGGGTTACAAGTAATACTGTTGATTTCTTATCTAGAACACCGAGGTTTGTGGAAATTCTCACAACCATCGTGTAACTACTACCTTTTTCATCTGAAGATATGTGGTTTTAGTATGAAGAGGATAGAGGATTTGATTCAATTGTACAAGTAGAATTACATCAGGGAATGAAGAAGCATGGATACTATTTGAGGAATGGATTGTTGTGTAAGGATGATAAGTTGTGTATACCACCTAGAGAGTGTAGAACCATGTTGTTAAGAGAATCCCATGGTTCCATAGTTTTTGGACATTAGAGCCATAAAGACCTTGTCTAACTTACATAAGTATTTATATTGCAAAAACATGTTGATTGATGTTGCAAAATTCATTCGAGCATGTGTGTTTTGTTGTACACCAAAATCAACTAGTAGGAAATTAGGTTTATGTAATTCTTTTCCTATACTGAGTTGACCATGGGAGAGAATTTTGACATATTTCATTGTAGGATTACCAAAGACAAGATAGGTCCATGATTATTATGTAATGTCCCTTACTAGGTTCTATTGTGTTTCTATGCTTGTTGCTGCTAATTTTTTCTTTTTTTACTGGCTTGAGACTTTTGACAAACACTTCGCAGTAAACCTATCTACTACTGTCACAAAATTCCCCTTTTTGTTGTAGGAATTTAAGTGTATTCCCAGGTGGTGACTTTTTTCAAACACTTTGGTTGTAGGTTCCATTTCCCACTGTAATTATCTTTGTTTCCATTGTTGTATTTTATTGTTTACTGATTTGGTTTCTTGTTATGGTTTGCAAATAGTACACAATATTATATGTTAATTGAACTCTGTTTATTGCATTAGAAATGAAGTACAAGACTACAATAGCTTCAATACACACTACAATAGTAAATAACTTGTCAGATATGATCTGATTTCTAAGTAAATATGACATGTTTACACTACTGAGTACTATGGAGACTCAAATCGACCCCTCCATGAAGAAGACACTATTTACTTGCACAATACAATCTACACAAGGCATATGCAGCCTCGTCCAAAGAGATACAACTCCCCTGCTAAGAAAATACGCCCTCCTACAGTAAATTCGACCCAGCAATGGGATCGCTTCCTCCCAATCAACAAATACTCAACCCCTCAACACTATATTCGACTCGGCAACCACAAAAATTGGCCAACAATAAAGATCTTTTCTCTAGCAATGAAATCGCCCACCAAACAGTAGTGAAATTGTCACTCCAGAAAACAAACTCGCCCCTTTACTGTCAACTCGGACAATAAGGAGAAAACTCATCCTAATGAGCTAACTCGACCTGTAAAGGAGGTAACTCATTCTCCAAATGAGTAAACTCGGCCCCAACTCTATGAAATGCATCCACGACACCAAATACTCATCATCAAGCCCAAACTCGTGGTTCTTAAACCAAATTGACCTCTAAAAACAAACATCCCAGTCGTTAAATGATAAAACTCAACCACGATGAAGCACACTGAAGAAATCTAAATGATCTCTCCTCTATGATTGGATAGGGTGGATAGTTTAACCATTAAACCCAGTCCCAAACTCCTCTAGGGTTTTTCGTCCCAAGAGCCAAAGCCACAAGAGCTCTCTCAATTTCATTTTAGAAAATATCAAATGCATAATGAGAGAGGGCACCCTCCTTCTGCTTTTATTTCCCCGTTTACCCTTTTCAGACCCTTTTCCATTTTAATAAATTAAAGTGACTTTATAAACTCAAGTCACTTAAAACACTTTTTTAAATAATTACTCAATGTTAATTTTGAAATATAACCTTTTCTAACCATGTGACATCAAATAATCACCTTGGCCCCCTTTTCTTTGTTGTCTATAGCCTACAAGAGTCAACTAGGCTACTACACCATCCATCTGGAGTGATCACTTGGAAAGTGACATTACAGTCCTCCCTTCTTGAGATTGCTTTCCCTCAAGTAATTACAAGCTAGGATGTTGCATAATTTCCTCACTCTCCCACATGGCATCCCCTACTGGCCAATACCTCCACCTGACACGGTATTCCCTGATCACTCTACACCTCAATCTCCTTCCTCGAATGTCAAAAATCTCCTCGGGAGTCAGTATCATCCGTCGCCTCTCATATAGTGGTGGTAACTCAATGGAAGTGGTAAATTGTGGTCCCTGCACCTTCTTGAGGCATGACACATGGAAAACATTATGAATCTGGCTACCCTCTGGCAACTTCAGCTCATAAGCTACCTCTCCAACTATCTGGGTCACCCTGCAGGGACCATAGAGTCGCGGCCTCATCCTCTCAGTGCCACCTCTCCTCAATGGAAACGATCTATCTAGTTACACCCTCAAGAAAACCATGTTTCCAATCTCGAAACGGTGCTCCGCCCTGTGTCTTTCTGCATACATCCTCTGTTGAATCTAAGTGGTATGTAAATTATCATGAGTAGTGTCGCAGCAATTATCACCTAAATGTAACCACTCTATCCATGTCCTCACATAATCATGCAGATACCTCTCAACCCGTTCATTCACCATCTCTTCCTGACCATCCGATTGAGGGTAGAAACTAATATTAGGAGTCAAACATGTGCCTGCAATTATGAGCAGCTCCTGCCAACATGTGTTATGAAACATGTTGTCATGGTCACTGGAAATGACTTTGAATTGCTCATGGACTCTAAACATCTCCCAAAGATATAGTTTTGTCACCCATGCTACCCCATACTCCAAAGAAATTACTGGGAAGTGTGTGAACTTTGATAACTAGTCAATCCATGCACACGTACAATCTGCGCTCTGCACCCTCAATAAATCTATGATGCAATCTAACAACATGCCCTCCCACCTTGGCCCAAAAATGGGAAAAGACTACGTCAACCCTGCTAGATGAGTGTGCCCCGACCTTCTCTGTTGACAAGTCGTACACTCCCCCATATTTGATGCAGGAGCATCGTCAGCAAAGCCCATGTGGAGGGACAACTCAGCGCCATAATGCACCTTTTTAAATTAATCGAAATCTAAAAGTTGGTGTTTATTCTGCAGATCTGTTTTGAACGGATGATTGAAGAAGAGCGAAATGCTCGAAAACTGAATGATTGTGAGAGGTCTGGGAGTTTCACTCTCGGTCTTGAATGTAACGGAGCTTGAGTAGTTGTTAGTTGTTACTTCGATAGGAGAGGTAGTCAAAGGGAACCCTAGGAACCTTTTTGTATATGTAGATTCATGGCATGCCCAAATGAGGTTGTTGGAGGAGTATTGTCATTGAATAGGAAGTAGAATAGTTTGTTTTGAGAGAGATGAGACTCGGTTACAGTCCAGCCTGCACATACTGTAATCAAACATTCATCTTAATAGAAAGAGAGCAGTTTTTCCTGCATATGAAAATTTTGTGTGTTTATGTATTTGCATTCATTGTTATGCTTTTATATGTCGTTCATGTTTTGAATGTATGAACTGGTGAAGAATTGAATAAGTTTCAATTGCTTCTCTTCTTTGATTTTTTGAGTGCAAGGTGTGCACACAGTCTGCAAGGAGTTCGTAGACGGAGTTTGTTTCGACTCATAAGCTCAGAAGAGATAGCATGGACTTTCCCTTTGCAAGGAGTGCAGAGTGACTGCTACAAGGCATGCACAGTTGTCCGCAAAAATCCAAACTTGCATAAGAATCTGTTGCAAGGAATACATAGATCCAAATTTCGACTAAGTGTCGAAGTGACTCCTTAAGAAGTCAAGAGAGTAGAAGATGAGAAATCTCAAAAGAGATAGTGCTTTCCAGAAGTGTAGGAGAGGTCCAAGAGACAGACTCATAGGAGGAACAAAGGCCAAGGCCTTTGGATACTTAGAAAATCTTCTAAGTCAGAGGAATTCGGAAGCTCAGGAGGGAGATCGACAGTGGTCATTGGATCATCGATTCAGAGGACCAACAATTGTCCGATCAAATCAAGGTGCACGAGCCTTATCATTTTGCACACGCAAGAGAGGGAAATCGTCAAAGTTCTGAAGTCTCGAAGAAATTTGGTACCGTCCGATCATCCGAAGTAAATCTCAAGTGTCAGATCGTTTGAAATAGATCTGAATCGTCAGATCTGAATAACAGGTGGCACGAATCTGTAGATCTCGGGTAAAGACCCGAAGTAAACGTCAATCATCCGATCCAGAGGGCAGGTGGCATAAATCCATGGGCTCCGGGTAAAGACCCGAAGTAAATATCAATCGCCTGATTCAAGAGAGTTAGATTTGAATCGTTGGTTTGGAAGAGACAGATCTCAGTCGTCAGTCCAAAATCACCGTCAAGATCATAAGATCGACGGTCACGGTCGATTGCGGGGCCAGAAAGTGCCCAGACATTAAAATTTTTAGGACGGGCCGCAATTGAAACCATGGTATCGATGAAGAGGTACATGATGCTTTGTAGCGAATTGCGGGGTGAAAAGTGGGTTGACCTAAAACCACCCTTGGATGCGCCTGCAATCGCATATTTCCATAAGGTCATGGCCCAGGGTCATATGAAGGAAGGGGCTAATGAAAAAGGAGCTAGCGCCTGAAACTTGACGTTTCAGAAGCGCGCAGATAGAGGTCGTGGGTATCACAGGACCTGCGCCTTAGGAGAAAAGGGAGCATGTGTATAATTKTTTTGGGTTCAATAAGGAKCCMAAAGGGTCGATTCGAATTAGAAGGAAGAAATATCCTAGACTGAGAGTTTGTGTAGCCCCGAGGAGAGTAGGGGGGSTCTGCATCAATATGTCTCAACACAAATTCCTCCATTAGAACCTCTCTCAGATCTGCCTATAAGTGGTAAAGTCATCATGGTCCCAAACTAGCTTGTAAGATGTGAAGCAGGCTATGCCCATAGAATTTATCTACAAGGTGATAACATAAGATCCCACCTGACTGCCCTTGATAATCCAAGCAATCCTAAGTTATAGAAACACAGTTGACTCCTCAGAATACCACTCCTCCAAGAAACCAATCCTATGCACCCCAGGAGTAAACTCTGGAAAGCGAAGATTCACCATCTCATATGTGTCAGCTTTCGATATGTCAAGCACTATAATCCCAGGGTCCCAAGATAATATTTGCAAGGAACTAGCATGTTGACGTTGCACCCCTTTGATCATAATAGTCTGATCAGTGTGCTCAGACTGCACTCTCCTCTCTTGGACCCCCAAGCTGAAATCCTTGAAAGGACTGAACTCACTATCCTAGACTATGTCTCGCCAAGGAATCTCAATGAAGTCAAAGTCAACAAAGTCGTGGATACAATCAATCTTAGGTATCGTGAGAGAAAATCTACCTCGCCATGTAGAACAAAGCTCAACAACTCCTATCACAACATCCCCACAATGATGCGTACCAATCACTAGCATGACCCTGTCGATCATCCTCATCATCTAAAGCAATCTATCAATGTCGGGATCCCACAACCAAATTGGAAGTCCACCACTCCCAATGCATGTTGAAATCTCTATGAACCAATTCAATAGATTCTATATCTCCTCTTGTGCACTCTGCACATTGATCACATGGTCCAAATGAAAGACCTTTATCATGGCCACAATGCCCCATGTCTCATCCAACTTGCTCTAGTGATCCTCTCCTATCGTGCTATATACCATGAGGGAATCAAATAACAACAATAGATGTCTCTGCCACTGCCTGCAAGACTGTAAAGTGACTAGTGTGTTGGTCAACCCCAGGGGCATGACCAAGAACTTATAATGAATTCGGGAAGCAAACATGTCAGTATCATGTTCCATGTCCCTCATCTAATGACATCCCAAATGAAGATCGATCATTGAGGGATATACTATTCTTTGAATCTCACACATCCCCTCATCGATCCTGGATAAAACAAACTCAATGGTATGCTCAAGGTCTCTGTAAGGAGGTCTCCCAGGAGGAAACGCTCTGAAACTCCATTGTACACCATCGAGTAGTGTATACCCTTGTATATTGTTGCATACCATTGTATCCACCTGTACCATCTAGTATCATGTAAGCGCTATTGTATCCAACACTCTATTGATGTCAAGTGAACTTGTATCCCAGAGTGTGTCCATATATGTCATATGCATGTCCACCCAATCCATGGATGTGTATACTTTCTTGTTGGCTTGTCCAGAAGGAATGTGCTCAGTTATCTCCTTCGTAGCCTTTAATGAGCTCTCCAAAAGAAATGGTTCATTATCTTCACCATGCAAAACATGAGCATAATCAAAACCATATGAGTCATGACTCTCCTCAAGTACCTGCAACTCTGAATGCTCCTTGTACAAAATCATCGCAAGAGGCTCCTCCCTCAAACCATGAGTGCCACTCATGCCCTCGTGAGTCACAGTTTCCAAAGATGATTGATTTTCTATTGTAAGTGATGAAGAGCGTTCCAAACTCAACTGGTAATAAATATTCTCAACCTCCTTTTCCTTGTCTTTGGTGAACTTGAGAGCAAGATCCCTATCCATGAACAACTGTGAGTAATCTGATTTCATTTGTTCTAGTGCTTCTTTTATTATGCGCAATTGTGCACTAGTGACTCCACTTGCAACTCCTTTTTATCTCTCCTTCATCTGGGTTTTCCAAATAAGATCTTCAATGAATCTATGAGCACCATCTCCCCTTATCAATACTTGTACAATTTTCTTCTCTATGACCAATAATTAATCTTCCAAATCACACAATGCTAAGGGACTTTGTTCAATTCATCCAAGTGGTATGGGCTATCACACAATAGATTTTTTGATTTGCTTTCACCTCCAAAATCAGCCTATCCTTTGTCATCCTCTACGCATGTCTCCTAAGAAGATGGATGCATATCCCATGACAATTTTTCAAATGCCCATCCTTCGTCATAATTAGGTACAATCATTTATGTATTGTCATAAGTATAATAGATAGGATAAGGCATTGAATCCTCATCAAAACCAATTGGCTCACTAGATGATACCATGCAATCTCCAAAAGGTGGGATAGTGTCATGATCCAAGACTGCTTCATCAAGGAAACTCTTCTCTCCACAAGGCCTATCAAATATGGTCTCTAAGTTAACATCAAAGAGACTTGTGTTCCCCATACCATAAGAAACATTTGATTCTTCTTCATCCCAAATCACAGTGTCGTTAATTGGTTCTTCTTCCTTATCTACCCAAATCTCCTATGAGGTCTCGGGTTCTAAGGCCTCATGAGCATCCATGTGGTCATTTGCAGGAGAAGAAACATATGCATAATCAACATTTTTCTCATTTTTAGAAGCATTAGAATCTTCATAAACTAGTACCTTTTTCCTTAGCACCTTCACCTTCTTGTCCACTAATACTTGGGGTTCATACGACTCAGGATGTTTGATGGTGCAAAATCCTTGAATGACAAGGCTGCATGAAATGTCGCAACAAGCTCCATATACTCCCTCAAACAATTTGCAAACTACTCATCCGATCTTTTTTGTCCTGTTGGCTACCCCTTTGAACCACGGGCTCCATTGTTCCATGCATTGTTTTGATTATTTTCCATAGCCAAGCTTGTAAACCCTCATGGGTTGGGAGGATCACAAGCTTTGAAACCACTGTAATGTCCCTTAATGGGTTTTGTTGTGTTTTTATGCTTGTTGCTACTAAATTTTTCTTTGTTTACTGCCTTAGGACTTTTGACAAACACTTGGCAGTAAACCTATCTAATGTTGTCACAAAATTCCCCTTCTACTATAGCAATTTAAGTGTATTCCTAGGTGGTGACTTTCATCAAACACTTAGGTTGTATGTTCCATTTCCCATTGTAATTACCTTTGTTGTTGTTGTATTTTATTGTTTACTAATTTGGTTTCTTGTTGTGGTTTTCAAATAGTATACAAGTTTAGATGCCAAGTTAACTCTCTTTATTGCATTATAAATGAATTACAAGACTACAATAGTTTCATTACACACTACAATAGTAAATAACTTATCAGATCTGATATGATTTCTAAGTAAATCTGACCTGTTTACACTGCTAAGTATTGTGGARACTCAAATTGACCCCTCCAGGAAGAAGACACTCTTTTCTTGCACAATATGATCTGCACAAGGCATATGCGGCCTCCTCCAAAGAGATATGACTCCCCTACTAAGCAAATACACCCTCCTATAGTCGATTTGACCCAATAATGGGATCAATGCGTCCCAATCAACAAATACTCGACCCCTCAACACTATATTCGACCCAGCAAACACAGAACTTGGCCAGCAATAAATATCTCTGCTCCAGCACTGAAGTCTCCCACCAAATAGTAATGAAGTTGGCCCTCCAGCAAAAAAAATCGCCCCTCCACTGTCAACTCGGCTAGCAAGAAAAAAACTCATCCCGTTGAGCTAACTCGACCTGTAAAGGAGGTAAATCATCCTCCAAATGAGTAAACTCGGCCCCAACTCTAGGAAATGTAGTCATGACACCAAATACTCAACCTCAAGCCCAAACTCGCCCTTATTGAACCAAATCGACCTCTACAAACAAATATCTCAACCAGAAAATGATAAAACTCGGCCACGATGAAGCACACTAAATAAATTTGAATGATCTCTCCTCTATGATCGACTAGGGTGGATAATTTCACCACTTAACCCAATCCCAAACTCCTCTAGGGATTTTTGTCCCAAGAGCCAAAGCTGCAATAGCTCTCTCAATTTCGTTTTAGATAATAAAAAATGCACAATGAGAGAGGGCACCCTCATTCTCATTTTATTTCCTCATTGAACCTTTTCAAATCTTTTTTCCCTTTTAATAAATTAAAGTGACTTTATAAACTCAAGTCACTTAAAATACTTTTTTTAATTAATTACTCATTGTCACTTTTGAAACATAACCTTTTCTAACCATGTGACATCAAATAATCACCTATACCAACAGGAATGTATAAACCAATGCTTCCATAGATTCTATCGTAATTTACAATTATGGAGATAGCTTTTGTATAAATATTGATTAGAGAAGAGATAGGAGCAATATCATACCACTTGTCTCTTAGTAGTTGGATCTTCCAGTTTCTGGAATGCTCCAAATTATTCTCGAGCAGCCAAATCTGGGTCGATACCAGCAAAAACATCTCTGAATAAGATTCTATTGCAGACCAGAAGTGAAAAACATGTGATTTGACACTCAAAAGCACATCTACAACCCGGGGAGCCTTCCCAACTAACAAAGTGTAGTCCTCCTTTTCCATGACCTCCTCCATAAGATGGTGATCCATTTGATATGCGAGTGATAGGGTCGGGATTAATCTTATGAATGGGGAACTGTGTTTACCGCATATTTTCCTCTCAATGCATATGATGGTACCAAACTTGTAGGCGTGGTAGGTCGATCAGTAAATGATTCCTTCCCCGATATAAAGTGGTTTAAAGGCAAGTCAAGAGGTAGGCCCCCTTTTTCTTTGCTTTCTATATCCTACGAGAGTCATCTATGCTACTACACCATCCATTTGGAGTGATCACTTGGAAAGGGACATCACATATTAGTTGGTATAAATCGACATTTTTTTTCCAAAGAAAAAATCCACAAATTTATTTAT
Organism: Picea glauca; assembly: GCA_000966675.3. NCBI lineage: Eukaryota > Viridiplantae > Streptophyta > Pinopsida > Pinales > Pinaceae > Picea > Picea glauca. The sequence goes on from JZKD02S1679448.1 coordinate 101,846, forward strand.
AAAAATAAAATTACCTATTCAAATGCCTCAAGCCATTCAAAAAAAGGCTCAATTATAAGATGGAGCAACAATTATACATACATGCATTTCTTATACATATTAGTTAATTTTATCATCAAAAAATATAGTTGTTCATTGACTTAAAAAGGACATAAAGTTACATCTTTCAAAAATTATACATACATGCATTTCTTATACATATTAGTTAATTTTATCATCAAAAAATATAGTTGTTCATTGACTTAAAAAGGACATAAAGTTACATCTTTCAAAAAGCATAAACTCAAAATTGACCATGGTCTCTAAAACATAAATATATATATACATAGCCATGGTGCATGAATGAATTCATTTGTATGCCCATCCTAAACTATGGATATGATCCAGGTGCCACACTCCAGTCCTAGTCCTTGTATATATCAGACAAGGAAATGTGTGAGAAAGTTGTCATTTGAGATTGTATATCATCATATAGAGGTTGTAAAGTGAAATTTATGAGTGAAGCTTCCTTTTGTAACTATTGGATAACCGGTAGTGAATCTTGAAAAAATTGTAAATGTGAAACACAATCCTCTTGGCCCTGCTTTTGGGGGATTTCTTTGAGAGGCACGATCAAAGTATGCCTAAGGAATGTCCTTATTGGTTGCTTCTTCTTTTATACATGTCTTTTTTGTTTTTCCTCAACCCATGGATGAGCATTCAAAATATTTAGAGATTGGATTGCACATTTGAGAGGTAAAATCTCATTTCCTTCAAATAGCTTCATGTTTCTAGTAAACTATACTTCCCAAGCTATGTCGAGTGGAAGGGCCATAAACTTCTTTGTGTCATTGTTTGTATACCAAGAGCTAAAGGCTTCTTCAATATTTCCTCCTTCCTATATATTCCTTAACCTTGCCATGATTTCCACTTCTTTCTAGACCTCTTTTGAAAAGGAACAAGTTAGAAGTAAGTGATCTATAGTTTCATCTGCTTGTTGACCATTTTGGTCAACAATTTCTAGTCGACAAAGTGTTTCCAGGATCCCCCTCATTTCAAATCGCTTGTGAAAATTTGTGCACATGTTCATTAAAGTTGGTGTAATGTTCCTGGTGAAATCATCGTGGCACTTGACTTATTGCTAAATATTTCCCTTTCCTTACTCCTCACGCTATCAGATGTTGCGCTCATGATTCATTTTTCGCCCCAGATATACTTCGTGCCTTTTTCCTTTTGATTATGTCATACCATGCATTTTCAAGTTATGATTTTGACATTATTTTATGCTATGCCAAAAGCTTAAAATATATCATTTATCATATAACATTGGTTATCTTCATTTTACAAAAGTTTCACCTTGAATTTATCCATAGTTTATATAATACTTCTTGTATATTAAACTCGCAAAATCAATAAGAATTTATCCATAGTTTATATAATACTTCTTGTATGTTAAACTCGCAAAATCAATAAGAAGCAACAATTGTGAGACTTGTTTACCTTAAGGTGATATAGGCCAAGTCTTCAAAATAAACATATTATTATATATTTATTATAATTAAGGCCATGTCATATTATATTCAACCTATCTCACTTTTCAAATATATTCCTTATGACTCACTCTCCAATAATTTATTTTAAGGTTATGATTTTGGCATTGTCCCTGCCAAATCAAAAGCAAACTATATTATTATATTTGCCATGTTCTTTTTATTTAACAAGTTTGTGTAGCAAATGCAATATTGGTCGAATGTAATATAAAATTGAACAAGTTATGGAAGATGTATGTTACATAAATAATTGTAATCAGAGGCACATTTAATCTGGTTTGTGGATAGGATCGTCAATCTTCGGTTATTAATTGTCGAGTAGACTCATCTCCGATCAAACTTAAACATATTAAAAATAATAGACCAACACGTTATCCAACTAGATTTTTTAATATTTTCATGTATACACCTACATATTTTCATTTATGACCAGCCACCTCTTTGGCTTTGGCAATAAGAAATTCAATTGAGTAGTCAATCGGATCGTCTCAAAATGTTTTTAAATAATTTTAAAAACTAAAAATAAAAATTCATTTGAAATGTTTTACCTTGAAAAATCCAACTAGATTTTTTAATATTTTCATTTATACGCCTACATATTTTCATTTATGACCAGCCACCTCTTTGGCTTTGGCAATAAGAAATTCAATTGAGTAGTCAATCGGATCGTCTCAAAATGTTTTTAAATAATTTTAAAAACTAAAAATAAAAATTCATTTGAAATGTTTTACCTTGAAAAAACCTGACATATTTTTTTATCAAAAATTAGATTAATATACAATCAACTACATATCGATCACTATATACCATGCCACGACAGGTATAATAAAAAGGGGATGGTTATATTATTAAATTCTCGTCACACTCCATTCAAAGGCATATATTACAAAGTAGTATGGATACATGGCAACAAATAATGACTACTTGAGCTTCATATTACAAGTCAATATAACGTCAAGACTAGTTGTGTATTTGAAGCACGAGTTGAGAAGTTTGCACTAAAATATTTTTAGTGCATATAAGTCATATAACCTTTAGTTTTGGGATCTCATGTCGTTTAAGTTATGTCGTTTAAGTTAGCAAAGAATGAATATTTGAAGTATGTCGTGCTTGAGTCACATGTTATCCACTCTCTTGCTTTTATGCTAAGCTCTCAAAACTTGGAAGATTTTCGTCCATCGACAAAAATGAGAGAATCCAACAAAAGACAGGAGGAGTTGTACAGCAACAAGTCTCTGCATGTCGTCAGGACAGAGATGTTATTGCTTCAAGGTTGTAGGGATTCCATTGCTTCATACAGGGATCTCATTGGTTCAAGGTTGTAAGGATGTCATTGCTTCAATTAATCTTTAATGGGATTTAACACCATAAGCTACTAGTGATCTGAACTTGAAGAACGCCTAAGTTTACTTCAGCCAGTACAAAGAAATGTGATCCTTTGCAATCCAAAACATGGATCAGTAAAGATGATGAGAAAAATAAATTAAAACACATTTTAATGATGAGAAAAAAAAATTAAAACAGGGATGATATCAAGGAAAATAAAATTTCCAAATACACAACCTGAAATGCATGCTTTGCTCCCAAAAATGAAAGGAATTAAAAGTAAGGGATACACTAAACTTATTCAAAACATAAAAAAGAAAAGGCATATAAATGCAAAGATGTTTGGCAAAAACTAGTTCTTGTAACTTGGAGGCAAATACAAGCTTTTTTACCTAATACATTTTAAAATTGTATCTATTCGATTTGCATGGAAATCACTCAATGACAAGTTGAAAGTGCATAAAATTAACACATTTGTAGGTAAGCACTAAAATCAATGCTCATGATTATAAATTATACACATTCCATAAAACAATTATAAGAATCGATTTTTAAAAATAAAATAAATATGAAATTAAGAATGGGATGGATTTTATAGGAAGGAACGTTAAGATGATGCAAAGGAAACACATCATCAATATGCATAAGGATAAATGAAGTGAAGAACCAAAATATAGTCGTAACACCACCTATTTATACTATGTTATTACATTATGGTATTATGATAATATATTTTCAGAAATGCATAAGGATAAATGAGGTGAAGAACCAAAATATAGTCGTAACACCACCTATTTATATTATATTATAGTATTATGATAATATATTCTCATAAATGTACAAGGATAACTGAGGTGATGAACTAAAATATAGTCGTAACACCACCTATATTTATATTATGTTATTACATTATAGTATTATGATAATATATTCTCAGAAATGCATAAAGATAAATGAGGTGAAGAACTAAAATATAGTTGTAACACCACCTATTTATACTATGTTATTACATTATAGTATTATGATACTATATTTTCATAAAATTGTTGGACAATTGAGAGGGGGTGAATCGGTTGTTACTGTGCTTAAACAATTATACTTATTTTAAACTTTTTACAGAGCATTCAATGATAATCACAATAATGCAGGAAGGTAGGTAATAGAATATTCAACATCAATCACACACATGAAATATACAGAGACAGATATTTCCTGAGGAAACTCATAAAGGGAAAAACTTCTTCTTCTTGATATGTTAAGTAATCTTTATTTTTTGTACATTATCATTCTTATGAACTCCAACTCATTGTGAGGCTACCACCTCTGATTTACAAGCTGCAACTTGCTAAGAGCACCAACTCTCTGGTTTCTCTAGCACCTACTAGAAGGAAGCACCTACTCCCTGAGTGTTCCAGCACCAACTGGATGGAAGCACCAACTTCCAGTCACACAAGCACCAACCTGTATAACAAAGAACAATAGTTCTCCCTTGTACCACCCTGCCACCCTGGTTTTCATAGCTGCAACCAGATGGAAGCTACAACTCCCTGTGTTCAAGCACCCACTTGAAACTTCTGAGGACAACAGTCCTCCCTAGCACCTCCCTACCACCCTAAAATATAAAAACTTCATTACTTGAGACTTATCACAGTGATACAATGTTTATCAATAGATTACCAGTCTCATCATTGTTCTGTTGCACTGTTATGCTCTGCCTGCATCAGTGTCTTCCTTCTCGGATTCTTCTTTGATATTTCTGTTCTTCTTCTCTGTCTCTGCATGCGCACCTCAACCTTCTCTTCTTCTCTCAAATATGCATCTTTGTTCTATGTGCTATGCCTCTTCTGTGCATTTTGGTTGCTGCCCACAACATGTTTTTTCCCCATGTGAAATTACTCTCAACAGAAGCAAAACTCCTCTTCTTTGTTCTGTGTATATTTATAATGCCCGGTCCTCTGCCAGATAATACACCTAACTCTTCGTCCCCTCTGGTGATTACACTTAGTATGTTCTTCATCCATGGTCGTTATGCTGAGACTCTTTGGCTTCTCTGGTAGCTACAGTCTTCGACTCTTTTCCATCTGTCAATCATCTCTATTATGAGTCTTCATTCCACTGATAGATACCTCGAGACTCTTTAGCTCCTCTAGTGATCACCCTGAGATTCTTCGAATTCTCTGGTAGATGCAATCAGTCATTTTCTACAGTTACAATCAGTCTATCTCTAGCAGTTACTGAGAGAACCTTCGCGCACTCATGTCTTTGGCACATTTTTCCCTCTCTGAGAAATCAACACAGTGGGTGCTAGCTCTTCTTGCTAAGCCCCTACCTTCCACATGATCATGGTTGTGACCAGACGCCTATCCAACAGGCGCTTCGTGACTTCACATTTCGGGATATCCAGCTACGAGTTGCCTCGATCTTCCCAACTCGCGAAACTCCGAAATGGAGCCTAGCATTGCTAGCTCCTTCCCCAATCTTTCGTTGATTAGACCACAGGTAGTGACCACTTACTAATCAAAAAGGGTGCTTCGTGGTTTCGACAATCATCGAAGTGGAGCCTAGCAACATGTTAGCTCCTCCCTTAACTTTATGTTGATGTGACCTTTCAATGTGACCATGGGCCAAATCTTTCGAGCGCTTTGCAATTTCATGTTTTGCGACTTCGCGTCTCGTCTCCCTGGACAATCAACGGTCCAGATCTCTCCTCGATCCGATGGCTCAGATCAAGTTGTGATTTCGCGTTTCGCGACTTTGGGATTCTTGTTACCTCCATTCTCCCGATACCCGAAATAGTGATGGTGCTAGATCGACGGTCCATATCTCTCCTCGATCCGACGGCTCAGATCAAGTCGTGATTTCACATTTCGCAACTTTGGGAGTCTCGTTACCTCCATTCTCCCAATACCCGAAATAGCGATGGTGCTAGATCGACGGTCCAAATATTTTCTTTGATCAATGGTTGTGAACAAGTCGCGATTTCGCATTTCACGATATCTGCGGACTGCTCGATGTAGTTCTCCGGATTCATGATTCTGCAAATTTGCTCATTTGTTGCCACATGTCTTCCTCGACGATGGACGATCCCCCTGCTTTCGGGACTTTGTAAGCCCGCTTCACCTTGCACTTAAAGGTCGTGCATGTTCTTCTAGATCCGACGACGGTCGGTCCTCACGCTCAGATCTTATGGATCAGATCTGTACTCCTCCTCTGCGCTTCCTCTGGTCAATGAACTCTGATGTAACGGACATCAGGTTTTCAGGATTTGTGATCCAACGGCCACTGTCGCTCCTCCTCCTGAGCTTATGCATCCTCCCGACTTGGAAGAATTTCTAAGTGTCAAAGGTTCTGCAACCTTTGATCCTTCTGTGAGCCTTGATGTATGGGATCTCGTCGGCGCGTCTCGGAACGCTATCTCTCCTGAGCTTTGGCAAAATTTTCCCTCAGCCATGGCGCACACTTGCGCTTTGCATGCAACTCTGCACTATTCCTCTTGAGCTTCTCAAGCTTGCTCTTCTGAGTCTTCGTTGTTGTTCTTGCCATGCACACTCTGCCTTTAAACCGGCCAACATCGTTGTTGTTCTTGCCATCAATGACAAGCACACTCTGCCTGTAAACATGCCAACAATCTCCCCCTTTGGCATTGATGGCAACTCTGAACGACTGCACTATTCTGCTTAGACCTCCAACTATAGCATTCAGACCAAACCTTTCCTCCTCCTTTGACATCAATGTCAAAGAAAACATGCTCCCCCTGAGCTGTTGCAGTACTTGTCGGAGGTATTTGATGTTCAACCAATACATACTCCCCCTGACAGGATGAACTAATTTAACTTGATAACAGGGTCACGCCCAACTTTTGGCATAGATACTCAAACTGAGCTTGTGCAAGCGGTTTAGTGAATATATCAGCAATCTTATCTTTGGATGGAATATAATGCACATAAACCATAGAGTTGGTTACTTGTTCCCTCAAGAAGTGATACTTGATAGGTATATGCTTGGTCTTGGAGTGAAAGAAAGGATTCTTGGATACACTAACTGCACTGGTATTATCACAATGGATTGGGATCGATGCAATATATTTGACCTCCAAGTCTGCAAGTGTTTGAATCATCCACAAAACTTGGGTACATCATGTGGCAGCTACAATGTATTCAACTTCTGCAGTTGATAAGGAAATGGAACCTTGCTTCTTGCTCAACTATGATACAAGAGAATCTCCTAAGAAGAATGCACCTCCACTCGTGATTTTCCTTTCATCCACGCAGTGATCCCAATCAGCATCTGAATAGACTGATAGTTGAAAATTTTGATTCCTAGGATACCATAGGCCATAGTCCATTATTCTTTTCAGATATCTGAATATCCTTTTGACAGCTAACAAATGACTCTGTTTAGGTGCGGCCTGATACCTTCCTACAATTCCAAAAGCATGCATTATGTCTAGACGAGATGTTGTTATGTACAACAGGTTGCCTATCATAGACCTATATGAACTCTAATCAACATCGGGTGAGTTATCATCCTTGTTTAACTTACATCCAATGACCATAGGTGTGCTCATAGGTTTAGAATCTTCCATTTGAAACCTTTTCAACATTTCCCTTAGATATTTTTCTTGAGAAATAAATATTCCTTCATACCTCTGAGTAATTTGCAGACCCAGAAAAAATGGAAGTTCCCCTATCATAGACATTTCAAACTCAAACTGGATGGTAGAAGCAAACCATTGTACCAGTGAAGCATTATTACTACCGAAGATGATGTCATCTACGTAGACCAAGACAATGAGTAAATCATTACCCTCTGTTTTGATATATAGATTGTTGTCAATTGTTCCTCTCTTGAATCCTTTGTCTTGTAGATACGTATCCAGTCTGTGATACTAGGCACGAGGAGCTTGTTTTAACCCATATAAGGCTTTCTTCATCTTGCAAACAAAGTCAGGGTTATCTGATAGTTGGAAACCCTATGGTTGTTTCATATAGACTTCTTCCTTTAGATCTCCATTTAGAAAAGTTGACTTGACATCCATTTGATAGACTTTAAATTTTTTATGACAAGCATAGGCAAGAAACATTCTAATTACTTCCAATCTTGCTGCGAGTGCAAATGTTTCATCAAAGTCTAGTCCTTCTATTTGAGCATATCCTTTGCAGACCAATATAGCCTTATTTCTTACAATGTTTCCTTGCTCATTCATCTTATTTTTGTAGACCCACTTTGATCCTATTACATTTTTATCTGTTGGCCTAAGAATGAGTTCCCAAGTATCATTCTTTTCAATCTGGTTCAGTTCCTCATTCATTGATCTTAAAAAAAAATTGTCTTTACTGGCCTCATTAAAGTTCTTGGGTTCCACCATGGATATGAATGTTATATGTGATTGCTCATTGTCTTTGATTATCTTTCTCCTGGTTTGTACACCTTTGTCTTTCTCACCAATTATCTAACTTGCAGGATGATTCTTTCGAGTAATTCTGGAGGAAGGATTTGGTGTTGTCTGCTGATTTGAGTCTATCTGAGTGTTGGTGTCTTCATCTGACTCAGAGTCTTCTTTTCCTGATTCTTGGACTTGTTCATCTTCAGATTCAGCTGTGTCTTCTGTAGTAGACTCAATATTGCTCACCTCTCTTTCTGAGACTCCTTCATCAACCTTTACATCAATGCAATCGATTAATTTATGCATCCTCTTATTATAACATATGTATCCTTTACTATTTGTAGCATATCCTAATAAGATGCCTTAATCATCCCTATCATCATACTTGCCAGGGTTTTCATTGTTATTCTTTACGTAGCATTTACTCCCAAAGACCTTGAAGTGTTTGATTGAGGTAGGTCTTCCATACCACAATTCATAAGGTGTCTTTTCACTATGGGTCTGAGGTGGGATTTGTTAAGAACATGGACTATTGTGTGTATTACTTTTACCCAGTAGTTTTGACCAATGTTATTCTCATTCATCATTGACCTAACCATTTGTTGAACTGTTCTGTTTTGCCTCTCAACTACTCCATTTTGTTGTGGAGTTCCTAGGATTGTGTATTCTCTCTTGATCCCATGTTTATCACATAATTCCTTGAAATCACTTGACATAAATTCTCCTCCTTTGTCTGACCTTACTGCCTTTAACCTATTGCATGTTTGATTCTTAGTTAAGGCTTTAAATATTTTAAATTTCTCAAATGCTTCAGTTTTTTCTTTGAGAAAGGCAACCCAAGTAAGTCTGGAGTAATCATCAATGATCATCATGAAGTAGTTTTCTTTTCTTGTGCCTTCCACTCTTGATGGTCCTCATAAATCCATATGAACTAGTTGGAGTGGTTTCTCTGTTGAAGTAGAGCTCTTGGATTTAAACTATTTCCTGGTTAGCTTTCCTACTTGGCAGGGTTTACACACAGAATTTTGTGGTTTTGATATTCTTGGAAGACATTTTACCGCCTCAAGATTTTTTAGCTTAATTAAGTGATCAAAATTTAGATGTCCAAGTCTCCTATGCCATAACCATCTTTCATCATGTTTGCTTAGATGACACTCTTCTCTATCTTCTTTCAGCACATATACATTATTATATGTTCTTACGCCTTTAGCCACCACTTGTCCTAAGTTTACAGACTTTATCT
>JZKD02S1679448.1:112323-136888 GCA_000966675.3 Picea glauca
ATTAAGTTAAACTGTGTCAAGATTGATATTTCCATTAAATGCACTCAAGTTAAAGAGGTGTATCTATGTTGTAGTGAATGAATGTTGGTCCAGTCATTTAGTTGTTATGCAGAGTTAAGCTCCAATTTTGAGAATGGTCGAAATCCACTGCAACAATGATCAATAAACAATTTTGTATGTTTTGTGGGGTTCAATTTTTAGGGAGAAGATTCAAGTATCAAAATTGGTTGGACCTACTCATATGATTGTAAAGTTTTCTGCCTGATGAATATATATTGATGACAGTTATGTTTTCTTACTCAAATATGTATGTGTTTTAATCTTATCTTGGATGCAATTTTATGATGTGTGCAATGTACATTTCATTTTTCTTTTAGCTATTGTCCTAATTCATCTTTTTGTTGATTATGCAACCTGTTATACAACCATTGTTTTAGTAAAAAGATCAGTTGTTTGGCAACATGTTCGATGATTTGTATCCAGATATTTGTCTAGGTCTTAAAATATCATTTTAAGTCTTATTTATCTCACAACATGTAATTCATTGCATTGCTTATTGTTGTTTCCTTTCTTTATCTTTCCATGTCCCCAATTGTTCATCAAAGCTCATACCATTCGCCAAGGAGAACCTACATTTATATTGTGTAGCATGTCCAACTAGATTATCATCTTTGAAAATCTATCCTTTAGTTGACCATCAAAATCAAATTATAAAAAACCAACCATTCCAATTTAAGGTGGCCTAACTCTGCCCTTTAGAAGTCAGGTGCATACTTTAGGACCAACACATGGCATCACCAACATGTCTTCTTATGACCTGCAATAAGTTGATGAACCTTTATATTTCATACTGCTTTCGAGGATATCCTCAAATTCAAGTATAGGTTGCATAGAAATTAAAGGTTATGGAAACAATGGTGTTGGTGCCAAAGAAAATTCTAATTCTTTCAACCTTTTCTTTAGTTCCAAATTCTCTCTTTCCATTTTGTCAAATGATTGCTTTAATGCATCTCCAGTAGCTCCATGAAAGTCTGCAATTTTAGATGGTGCTACTCCATCCAAGTCAATCAAATATTTCCATCGTTCAGATGACTTCTTATTCTTAGTATTAACTTTTTCTAGCAATAATTTTTTGGTTTCACAATTGTAAATCGCATGGTGCAGAGTGACAGATTCCTCTTCAAATATCTCAGGATCCTGAGTCATAATACCATTAATTATTTCTCTCGTATCTAACATCCTTTTCCCAGATCAATGAGGTTCTTCAATGATCTCGTCCGCGTGCATCGCAAGGGGACTTTCATGGACTTCTAATGTGTTTATTTCCATTGATGGTAGATTAATTTTTCTTTTTATAGGAGTGTATGCAACATGTGTTTTCTGAAGGCTTTTCCTTGGTGGATTTTTATCTCCACCGTCAACTGAGCCTCCAACTGGTGTTTTTATGGTGTCCATTCCACTACTTTTGCTCTTCATTCTGGATGGAGTGCTTCTCTGAGACATTGTCAATGAGTTAGGGTTTGGTTTGTTGTTTCTCTGTCGTGTTTGTTTTGTACTTCATTCATACTATTTACTTCTCCTAAATTGTTTGAATTTTGGTAGGTCGCTAGTTTCTGAAGATCCAAATTATCTCTGCCACCTTCTTGAAACTATTCAACTCTAATAAAGTGTGAAGAATACCCCACTAACTACTTATGTGTAGTGAATTTGTTATATGGGTCAAAACCTTCAACAAGTTTGGCTTCCTTCAAACCCATTTGTTCATGATGTCCCGCCAACTCATTCAAGTGAGTTATATGTTTAACAATGCAATCTCCAATTTTCCATGGCAGGGGTATAAACTATCTTTTCCTTTTACCATGGAAGAAGCGGGCCCAAGTTTTGTATTACCTGCATACTTCTCCAAGAAAGAATTCATTTGATGTACAAAATGGTAAAGGGAAAGGTTTCTCCTTACTACCAAATATTCTAATTACAATGAATTCTTCAGACAACTCATAAATCCCTTTTCTAGTGATGAAGGAAGTTCCCTCTAAGGATAGCCTTGATTTGCTATGTCTGAATATTACCCTTTTGAACTTTGAGATGAAATTGTTGTGGACCAAGTATAAATTGTATCAGGCTTTATGTCTGTACAAAATTGAATACCACACATAAACTGGTTCTAACTTAAAATCAACAATGTTTTGCCTGAGACAAATCTTAAAAAACATGGCCATAAGCAATGGCAAAAATGAGGTAAGAAGCCATATAGAATTTATGGGTCTTTTTGAGGTTATTCAGTTGGAAATAAATTTCACTTGAGATGAGATAACCCCGATCGATGATATATTTTTCATGGAGGGCATAATGTATAACATAGATAACATTTCTTGTTACAAACATAGTAGATTCCAAACAAAAGAAATGCTTCAAATGTAGCCCATTGATAAGAAATGATTGAATTGTACCATTCATGTCTTTAGGGATGTAGGAATTACGACCATTTATTCTTTCAATATGGTATGGTTCAATCCACACAGCTTCAAATTTTGTGTGAGATGATGGTTTTTCTTTTGCTTTGTTCCAGAACAAAACTAATTGGTCTTTTTGAAAATCCTTTGCAGTTGTACTTTTATCAAAATACTTATTGATTGTTTCTTGCCTATTTTTCATTGCTAATATCGCTTGCTCCCTCTATTCTTCAAGTTGTAGTATTTCATTGTATCTCAATTGCATTAGTGATTGTTTCTCATCTTCATCATTATCAACCAGTGCTAATGCATTCAGTTCCATGTGCAAAGGTAATCTTGCCTATTTCCCATATACCAAAGTAAAAGTAGAATGTCCAGCTCCCTTTTTCGGAGTAATTCGACTTGACCAAAGTGCGTCTATCAATTTATTATTTCAATTCTTGTGGTTAGCCTCAACAATTTTCTTGTTAATTTGAATCAATGTCTTGTTTGTTGATTTGGCCATACCATTTCCTTGAGGGTAGTAATTCGAAGATTGACCCATGATTATTCTGTACTCACCACAAAAAAATGTGAATTTAGATTCAATAAATATTGAACCATTGTCGGTTATGAATTTTTCTGGCACACCAAATCTAGATAATATGTTTTCTTTGAGAAAGTGGATCAAGTGATCAGAATCTGCACTTCTTAACAATGTTGCTTCTTTCCATTTCGTAAAATAATCAGTTGTTGTAACAATATATGAGTGTCATTTGCTAGATTTGGGATTGATTGGACCAATTATATATAAACCTCATTGAATAAATGGTTATTCTACCATAGATGTTTGTAAGGGCATAGCAACCCTCTTCATTTTTTCTGAAAAAGTTTGACACAGAATGCATTTTCGAAAAAATTCATACGAGTCTTTGAATATAGTTGGCCAATAAAAACCATTTCATATGATTTTAATATCCATTACTACTGGTATAAAATGCCCCCCACAAATTCCTTTGTGGGACTCTTGTATTACTTTCATGGCTTCGATGTGATCCAAACATCTTAATAGTATACCATCAAAATTCCGTCTGAACAATATTCCATAAACTAGAAGATAATTATTTTTTTTCGTTTTCAACGTTCTTCTTTCCTTTGAAGGCATTTCTAGAGGAAATTGTCATGATTTCAAATAAAATCTAATATGCTTATACCATTCAGAGTTCTCCAATTTTTTTTTATTTAATTACAATATTAAATCCATCAGCAGAATAAGTATTTACAACTTCGATTCTTGTTAAGAATTTACATAAACCTTGTCCTCTAACAACTTTTATTGGTTTAATTTCTATGTCATACCATTGAAGCTTGGCCAACCAATTAGCCCATCTTCCTTCTTTGAGTTGTTGGTTCAAAAGCATCTTAATTGGTGAATGTGGAACATAAGCAATAACATGATTTGAAAGAATGTATGTTCTTAGATGGGCAATTGCCTTTACAAGTGAAAGGGCTTGTTTTTCAACAAGTGAATAATTCAATCTGTAATCATGTAATGTTTTACTCATAAAAGCAATCAATAACTCTTCTTGTTTCTATTTTTCTGGGTAATAATTGAAGCAATGGTTTCATTTGAGGAAAATGAATATAATATGAATTCTTTATCAAAATCAGGGCTTACAAGGACTGGGGCGGTGGTAATGGAAAGTTTAATTTATGTGAATGTTTTTTGAATTTATGGTGTCCACTCAAATTCTTGGTCTTTCTTCGGTAGTTTGTTGATGAGTTTAACAATGGAAGCATAGTCAGGATCAAATCTTCTTACAAAATTGATTTTCCCAAAGAAGGATTGCACTCCTTTTTTTTAGGTTGGGGGGTTAAGATCGTTTATTGCTTTGATTCTTTTAGGATCAATATATACCCCTTCCTTACTCACAACATGCCATAACGACTTTCCTTTTGTTGCACCAAATAAACATTTCTTTGGATTCAATGATATTCTGTATATTCTACACTTCTCGAATATCTGTCAAAGTTGTATGAGGTGTATCTCTCTTAATTTTGAGTAGACAGTTAAGTCATCTTGATAATCAACCATGAATTTTCATCTTTAAAATCATGATCCATGGCTCTTTGGAAAGTAACACCTGCATTTTTTAATCCGAATGGCATTTTGATATAGGCATATGTTCCCCAAGGTGTTACAAATGTTGTTTTTGGCCTATCCTCCTCTGCTACAATAACTTTGTTGTATCGTGAAAACCCATCTAACATTGACATTAATGCGGACCCTGTGACTTGCTGAAGAAGCATTTCCATATTTGGCAGTGGATAACTATCCTTTATACTGACTTTATTAAGATCTCTAAAGTCAACACATAAGCAAATCTCACCAATTTTCTTCCCAACCACTACTAGATTTGAAATCCAATCTGAATGTCTAATGGGAGCAATTATGCCTGCCTTTTCTAATTTCTCAATTTCTATTTTTACCATAGGCTTTATCTTGGCGTTTATTATTCTCGACTTTTGTTTAAAAGGCTTTGCCTCTTCTTTAAGAGGTATGATGTGTTGGAATATTGATTTATCATATTCCTTTAAGACATCGTAACTCCATGCAAACACATCTTGAAACTCTTTGAAAAGTTGAGTATAATTGTCCCTTTCTTCTTCAGTACAACCGGTACCCAAGTTTATATATTTTGGTGATTCAGGAGTACCAATGTTTATCTTATATGTTTCTTGAACTTTTCTAACATAAGGTTCTTCAAGCGGTTTTGAAATTTTGGTTTGGTCATCTCTCGTAAAGAAGGATTCCAAACTAACATATTTCTTTGGAGAAGGTTTTCCACTTTCTTCTTGAATTTCTTCTTGCAAATTCTGACATTCTTTTGGATTCTTGAAATATGGTGTCATCACTTGTAAAAAAAATTACCATGTGTTCATCATTTTCAAAAACTTGTAAGTGTTCTTGATTATCTAGGACTAATGGTCGAAAAATAGTATTTACATGATAAGTGCCTTCTTGTTGCAAATCTTCAAATTTAAATGAGGATGCAGTGACTGCTAATGCATCAACTTTTTTATTCTTTTCTCTGGGGATAAATGATAGGTTGCAAGATTTGAAAGAGTTCATGAGTTATGTTACACTTTTGGTGTAACATTTCAATTTCTCCCTTCTCACTTTATATTTTTTTTTATATGATTTATAATCAATTCAGAATCGTCTGTGACTACTAAGTGTTCAAACTTCATTTGAATGGAAATGATCAACCCTTGAATTAACGCCTCATATTTGGCTTCATTATTAGTGCATGAAAATGCAAGTCTTATTGCATGAGGATGTATAACATCTTGAGGGCTTTTGAAAATAATTCCAGCTCCATTTCCTGACTTAGAAAATGCACCGTGAAAAAGACATTTTCCAGTACCCATGGAAAGAGTATTGTTCTTTTATCTGTTCTTGAGTGCAAATCTGATCTAAATCAAAGAGAACATAGTTTCCCATTCCAACATCAAGATAATTTATCATCAATTCATCTTTCTTTTTTTTTCCTAAAGGAAAAATGTTTTCTTGTTTCTCTAGGGACCCTTACCATTGTTCCATCTTTATTCGAGACCATCATACAACTTTCGTCGTTCATGATATAACCCCAAATCATAGAGGACCAATTTGTGCCCAAAACAACTCCATATGCTAGAGGCGGGTCTACAACTGCAATAGTGAAGACAATGGTGATATGGGGAGCCACACTTATCCAGGTACACAAATCTTTAATCTCTCCATAAGCCGGGAATTTTCTTGAGTCAATAGCATAAATGCCTTCACCAAGTTCATAATGTCTGGTACATTCCGTTCTGAGTGCTTGCATCACAGATAAAGACATAATGTTATTAGCAGCCCCACTATCAATCAAACAATTTCGGAGAACGATTTCATGATTCTCTGTAGTGGTGTAAAATGGTGGAACTTTTGGTTCAATTTTAGCTGAAGAATAGCTTTGTTGTTGCCTTGAATTTATAACTGCAACTTCCATTCTTGTATCTATATCATCTAGTATTTTCAACAAGTTCTATCTTTGTTGTGGAATCTTAACAACTTCCATAAAGGGTAAAGTAATTCTGATCTTTGAAAGATCATCCATTATATTATATGTCATTTGTTGTATCGTCTTTGTCTATTTAGCAACAAGTTGTTGCTTTGTTGTTTCTACTCGAATTGACTTAGTCTTTTCTTTTACTGGAACTTCTTTTGCTTTGACTTTGTTTATTTGTGCCTATGTTTGGACGACATTATCTTGCACAATATCCTTTTCATATTGTTCATTGAAAATATAAAATGGTTTCAATTCATCAGTCTATACTAATTCCAAACCATCGTTTTGCATAGTGCTTGATTTCAGGTCAATGTCTTCAAAATTTTATTCAACAAAAATTTCATCTAACTCAAGAGCATTTGGGTTTGGGGCTCGAGGTGCTCTTGGTCTTTGTTCTTCATTCCTCCTATCATTTCTTTCTCTTTGATCCTGAGTAGGATTCCTTCTTTGTTCTTGTACAAGAATTCTAACGTCTTGGTCTTCTGGAGGAAAAAGGTTTCCAGCTCTTCTTAAAGTTGTTAGTTCGTTTTGCATTTTCTGAATTGTCTTATTCATCTGAGCTATCTCAATTCTTTGCTTGATTTCTTGATACGACTCGATCATTTCTTACATCTGGGATAACACCTTGAAACATTCTACCAATTCCTTGTTTTTCAACATTCTCTGAGCTCGAAGCTCCTTGATTTGTTATAGTAAGATTAGTCATTTCTCTTTGGACCTTTCCAAGGATAATGTCAAGATCGACATGTGTTTCTATCATAATTTATTCCATCTCGGTCGCCCTGCTCATAGCTCCATCCAGATTGTTTATTTCATCAGCCCTGATAACATATTTTACATTTGTTGGCATAACATTATTATGACAACCAAGTATAATCGGGTCATGTTGACGATTAAAATCGTAGACAAAGTTTACCCGCAAAGTGTTGCTAAAGCCTATTATTATAAAATCTAAATAATATTAGTAGGTGGGACCCCCTTGTATTATTGAAGATCAGATTTGTTCATATTTGATGTTTGTGATGATGTGTGACATGGATTACATGGTGGATGAGATCTTGTTTTTATTGGCTATGATTTGAACTTATGAAGTATTGGTTCTTTATGTTACTATGGCCTATGCTATTTATTAATACCATTGTTATTTATTCTTATGACACCTGCACAACAAACATGTTAGTGTAGATACATAAAAGGTAGTTTGCAGAAAGGAAAAAATAATATAAMAAATGCAAAAGAAAAGGGATCTAACTCTGCAACCTTACTATACCACATACATGAAAGGTTAAAGTGATTATGGTTAGATCCTAGCTAGCAATTTAATGGTCATACGATTTAATTGAGTTATATGGTCGATATACATATGGTATATTTTSGAAGGACAGGATATGGGTGGMGCATTTTGACAAAGTAATAGACACTAATGGTTATGCGATTTAACTGTGTTATACGGTACGTGGTTGTTTTATGTATGGCATAAGTTAAGGAATATGATGGTCGCATTATTGGCTTTTAATGAGGTGATGGTTTCGATACATAGTCTCATTAATGGTGTTAATGAAGAACTTGTTGGCATGTACTAAGGAGTAAATGGAATATCCATTGGCTGCCACCCTAGTCAGGTTATTTTTCATCCTTGTTGCTATGGTTATGCTCTGATTTCCTAGCAAAGAGGAATTGCTCAGCCATCTCGCGTTTTAAGGTGCTTCGATCACAGGTACGTCTTTTTTTGGCCATCCATGAGTCTGCTCTGTTATGAAATGGGTATTGGTTCGAATGTATGGGTTGTGCTTTCCTTAAGTACTTCAACTGTGTAAAATTGTGTTTTGGAATGAATTGTTGGTGGGTTTCTATGTGATAAATGTCTGGAGTTACATTGTATTGAGCCATCCTGGGTGTTAGCATCCATAGGGGCTCTATGTGATCTTTGTTGGTTTAATTGGAGGGTTTCGTTGGTTTTGTTTGGTTGGCTGACCTCACACGTTTGCATCACTATGTCCAGTCTCTGGCTTTTATGGGTTTAATGTTTGGAGGCACTAGGCGTCACTGTGTTTTGTTCACTTGGGCATTGATTGATTTCACCACTAAAGGTCATGAAATGGGTTTTCATGTTCTTACTCGGCTCCGTCTTCACCTCACTGTTGTGGTTGTTGGACCGAAGAGCCATGAGGGTTACGCCTTGTGTGCGTTAATTACCATTACCGACCGAGTTGGAGCCTCGCTCTTTTTTTGTATCCCTCATGTCTCGAGAGTTGTTATATGTCCACGAATAATTCGTGGTTCTCTCTGTGTATGCATTGTTGGTCTCAGAGGTTTTTCACCATTGAAGGGAGTTGGCTCTAGCTTTTCCTGTGTTAGTCACAGTGCAAACCCTTAACTCCATAGGCCTGAGGGTTTATATAGAACATCGTTGTGGCTCGTCAGGTTTACTACTTGGTTATTGTTGAATGGTTGTGCATTGTCGACAAAAAATGGGATACAAGCTTGCCCAGTTGGTTATGTGACAATCGTGTTTGGTTTTGGTACCTAGTCACTACCTGTTTATTACAATGGACAAACCCTGCATTGTTAATTAGGCAGTCCAAACACAAATCACTCTCCTATTGTTGAAAACCCAGTATTGTTTAAATTGAGAAGGTTACAACCTCGCTTCATATCAATGTGTGGGTATGTGTGGTTGCCACAACATGGTAGGTTTGTTGTTGATTGTTCTGATTGTCCAAGTATAAGCTCAGAATTGAATTGGTTGATTGGTTGATACATCATCACTAAATTTTTGCACTAAGATTATTTGGATGTTTGATTTGGCATTGGTTATGATTGCTAAATAACGCTCACGCATATTGCATTTGTAGGTCTGGTGCTCCTACACCACGAATAAATGGTCATTGTAACCATGAGTTGTTTTGTTAGGGCCAAATGATTATTGCAACCCAAATGACTGTAGAAAATCCATACACTATATGCATTATGATAATGTGATTGCATAAGCCTGAGATTTACACAGCATGGTTGGTTGCAATTTCATCAATCTGAAGCAATACTGTGTTAGATCGATAGCTCGACTCGATGGTTAAGTTAATACTACGACTGTGTGTTCAGAAATTTAAATGGAAATGTCGCATCATGGTGTTTTTGGGTGGCTGCCCACTGTGTATAATATGGATGTTTTGGGTTCTACACTCAGAGGTAGTCAAAGAGTTTAAGCATGACTTTGTTGCATCTTGATTATTTGTTTTATGAAGACAAGCACGTTGTTGATACCTCGTCGTGATGCACAGCCTAGCATGTTAGAGTCACACTGAATTGGGCTTATACAGTGACAGAATTACACTTGCATTATTGAATTATTATGTGCATAGCTTGTGTTGGAATGGTGGT
The DNA here is from genome assembly GCA_000966675.3 of Picea glauca. Taxonomy (NCBI): domain Eukaryota; kingdom Viridiplantae; phylum Streptophyta; class Pinopsida; order Pinales; family Pinaceae; genus Picea; species Picea glauca. Next base: position 122,231 of record JZKD02S1679448.1, read on the forward strand.
TGTTGTATGTTTGTTTAAATATCAATTTGGGTTTTGCAATTTAATCTACGTTATTGGGTTTACTGCCTCTATATATGTTTAACGAATATCATTGCATTCTAAATGACAGGCCCGATTGCAGTGATAGTGTGACTTCATTGTTAACTTTGGAAACATGACTTTTGAGTGTATTTGTTGATTGAAGTAAGGTGTGGGCAGTAGTTGATTCTAATGGTTAGCGGAGTGGAAATGGTTACTATTTGAGAATTTTTATAAGATACAAAGTGTATAAATGAAAGGAACAAAACTCCTTTACATATTGTGTGAAATGCATACTGTCTTGTGATGGCACTTTGTTGGACATTTGATTATGAACAGTGAACTAGTTAAATACACAGTAATTGTTATTTGGTCACAATGATCGTTGGTTAGTGCATCTCCTTTCACATAATGTTTTAGGGATCACTTAATTAATTTTATGAACAATAATCACTCTTTTTCCCTTCCATTATTTCATTTTCCGCTAATTACAAATCCCATCGCCTTCCCATATTCATTTTTCACTCCCTGTTCTGAGATTGATTACAGTCAAGAGAATTTCGGTGTTAAGGCAATTGAAAGTGGCAGTGTCTTTTTTGGATTACAGTGATGTTTTATTGGCTTACTTTACAGTTGATTGTTGTTGTCATTGTGCAGTAACCATGTTCTTTTCCCCCTCAATTTTTAAGAGTTGCCATGTATGGTTATTTAAAAGACTATTTGCTAATCAATCATGCATGTAGGAATGACGTTTTTCAGTCGAGGTAGCCATGGCCAAGGAAACAGAGGTAGAGGTAATTGGAATAGAGGCCCAAGAAGGCCAAGGTTGTCCATGCATTTTGATGCTGACTCACAAGAGCTTGGCCAATTTTTCCAGGCTAGATTCTTCAATTGGATTGGGCATGGAGTAGTCCAACCTAGGCCTGAAAGGCATCCTTTCCAAGTCCTGCAAGCCCCCGGTATCCTTGTACCTCCTCACGTCTCATTGCAACCCGAGGTTCCTGAAAATGATGGATGGTAGGAGATTGTCCACCCGACAGTCTCCCAACATCATGGCTGGCCCAACTTGTCCTTGCTTTCTCCTCCGCCTATTAACACCATTGTCCAAGATGCCCCTGACCACTCGCCAGTGCAATCCTCCCATGCTAGCAAGAGATTGAAAATTGAGGCCCACCATGCCCTTGACAAAGGAAAATCCATTGTTTCCCCTTCCTCACCCTCCAATGGCTCTGACAAATCTGTGTCTTCTCAGATGCATTTGAGGGACGATTGTTTCCATGTGATCAACGAGATTAGGCCAAAAGGCTCTGCACGACAAAAGACAAATTCAGGAAAATCAAAGGGAGATAGCAGCAATCAAGGAAAGATTGCATTACAAAGTGGAAAATATGGCTTTTAAGTTTTATTTTATCTATTGTTTTATGACATTTGACTTCAGGGATCTTTGGATAATACATTTATTTTGGATATATGAGTAATATTTTTGGAAATAATTTTAAATATCATGAGCTAAATTGTCAAATAGAATATGTGGATGGGAGTCATAAGGAGGTGTGTTTTGCTTGACTAATAGTTATGTTGTGATTGTTATAATTGTTAGGAGCTAAGGGGAGTCACAAGGGGTCCCACCTACTAGTTATTATTTATTTATGACCTTTATTATGATTATTACTTTTCCCCCTAACTAAAGTTGGTTGAGTATTTTAATTAACTTAACTAATAAGTTGGTTCAACTACTTCAACCAATTCTGAATTGTTTAAAAGAAAAAGGAAAGGGAGGAACACAGGGAGGATAGAAACAGAAGCATACTAAGGTGTGCTCTTTAAGTTTATGTTGATATAGTTCGGTTTTCATTCATTCATTTATTCATCACAAGCCTAATTCTCTTTTATGATATCAGGGTCTTGTTGTAGATAGCAATATTCAGGGATGAATCACACCATTTAGACACTTGTTTTTCAGATGTGTTGATCTATCTTTGATAGTCTGTGTAGACTTGTTTGTTTGTGAATTAATTTTCATGACTCACAAAGGCTATTGTGCAGAGTCGAGTGGGAAGCAATATGTGGCAAGCTAATCCAACTTTTAGAGTTCAGTTTTGGTTTTCTGTCAGAGATCCTTTTGTATGTTTCATCGGGGATGTCTAAGCTTGACTTTGGTCCAAAATTTATGCATGAGATTTTGTAAAGAAAATGACTCTTTAGTGAATTTGAATGAAATAAAGGATTGTTTTATATCTCATCTGTCTTGATTATCATCTTGGTGACTTTACTTCTATCTTTACATGTATTTCAACAACCGATATGTTCAGAAAATTACATAAAAATTAAAATTCCAACAAGCTTTTTATTGATAAAAGACTAGCCTAAGCACTCGTAATTAATACTTGTGAGTTAGGATGTTATTTTTGTTGGCTATGAACATAGGGTGATATTCCTGTCTACTTTTCTCTAGCCAAGCAGAGTCTGAAAATGCTTGAGTAAGATCATTTCATATCTTTTCCTCGACATTTATTTGGCGACCATACTGGGGAGATCTTCGATATCTCTCCGGTTAATTTTTATACTTGATTTTCATCGATACATCTTTCTTTTTCTGAAATTGATTCTTTGATTGTTTTGCTATTAATGAATGTTCTTGTTGCGGGGCAACCCAATCTTGAAACCGGTCTCCAAGACTAGACTAGCATTGCTTTGAACTTGTTTCATACTATTTTAGACACTGCCAGGACCCGTGTTGAGCTTAATTGTTCTTGGGAAATGATTGAACGAGATATTAGTACTCAAGAACAATTGGAGAATAGACGTAGACAGCCTAGAAATCAGCAGTAACCCTTTTGTTTCTTGAAGTTTTGGCCTTTCTTTCATGTCTTTAGATTCTCGTTCTTCTAGAAGAAGAAGAGGATTGTCACCTGAAATCAATCCTATTGTTGAAATAGGAAGAAGGAACGTTGTGTTATCTTCCCAACAAAGTGCTCCAAGGAGAACTTTATCTGATTCATCCAACTCGTCTTTCTTTTCGCCATCTAGTGGTGGCTCTGGTGGCACTCGAAGTGTTCCATCTTCTCAATCTTCATCATCATCAGTGATTGGTAGCTTATATAGCCACCATATCCCTGTCCAATCCACTACAAACCCTACCAAAGTCATTAAAAAGTATGGGATTTTTCAATTCGAAGAAGACACCACAACCACACCGTGGCATGTGTCCTCTCCTCTTAACCTAGCACCTGCTACTTGTCCACTTCTAAATTTTAAAGAGCACTTGCCTAATTTTTTAGGAAATAACATTGTCAGTACAAACAAACACTTGGTGGCATTTTCCAATGCTTGTCATAACATAGAGGCCAACGGCAATGATACATGCATACACTTGTTCGTCAATTCCTTGGAAGGAAAGGCTATGGCCCATTTCTTTGATCTTCCTCCTAAGATTCTGTCTACTTGGGAGGAGTTAATCTATTGGTTCCGATCCACTTATGGGCAATGTAAAAGCCCCGCCGAGAAGTTAAGGGAATACAATAATGTCACCTATAAGGATGGTGAGACCATCAAGTCTTTCAACTTGTGTTTCACCAAGTTGTACAATCAAATCCCCGAACGTATTCGCCCTATGAACCAAGCCGCTTTCATGCATTATTACAATGCATTGCCTTCCCCTACCATCATAGGCTTGAGGAAAAGGCCATTAATAATCTTGGTTTTGCTATGCATACTTGCTCAGATTATGAAGAACAACTTGAAAGAAATGGTCTTCCCCAAGGAGAATCGGTTAGACAGACAGACATGTCCGCTCTCTTACAGCTAGTACCAGATATGAACAATCGTATGATAACATTTGAGCGGAAGGGTATTGTCCCCCCTCTCACCCCTGGAGCTTCATCCTCTTCTGCACCCCCCTTTAGAAGTCTGGTTGAAAACAATTTTCAACCTAAAGCTATCCTGCCTCGGAGTTGGTGTAACTTTTGTGAGTAACACCACGAAGAAACCACATGTGAGGTAAGGAAGAGTGCCAGAGATAAGATCTTTGGTAAAATACCAGAAGCTACTATTGTTGTCCTATATTTTGCAGAGCCAGAGGATGTCATGGTCATCAACACTAGGAACAAGGCCTATACTCCCAAGGGAAAATTTGATCCTCCCCACAGTTTTTCTAGCCTGAGCTCATTGTCAACCATTGTTACTCTCCAGGTTCCTAAAGTTCCTGAAAGTCAAGGAATCACTCATCCTTCCCCCTCTTCCAAATATAATATCTTAAATCAGTTAGCCAACATCAAGGCAGATGCAACCCTTCTAGACATGGTTGTCTTCCTTGAACAACAGACGCATCTGAAACAATTCATGGAAGGAAAAGCTTCCATTGTAGCCAATCTTTCTGAACAGGTAAACGAAGAGGATTCTTCTGTAAATAAAGTAGGTGTACATAACTTTCTATACCCTATAAAAAATCCCCCTTTTTATATTTTTGTAAAGATTATGGATAATATTGCCCATTGTTGCCTCATTGATGGTGGTTTGGGCCCCAGTGTGATGTCGAAGATTATTATTGAAGAGCTAGGCTTGTCTTGTACAAATGAAAACACCAGAAGCATGCTCTCCTATAATAGTCTACAACAAACAACCATAGGCGAGATTAAGGATGTCACCTCGGTTTTATGCACTCATCCTCAGATAAGAGCAACCCTCAACATTCAGGTAATTGATATGCCTGTAAGCAATTACTCAATTATCTTGGGAAGGGACTGGCACGCCTTAATAGGTGAATACCTCTCACTCGATGGGACACATTTATCCATTCCTCGGAATGGTAAGAACATCATAGTCCTTAGAGAAGGAAGGATTTCACCCTATATAGAGAGTGTTCCTCAATCTAGTGTAAACTATATCGAAGAAGACCTAGGAGTGTATTCCATCTTTTCTTAAGAGGGTAATACTCCTTTGGAACAAATCAATTTAGAAGATGATATGTGGCACATGAACTTTGATGGTTCACGCTTTAATGAAGGTAATGGGGCTGGTATTATCTTGGTTTCCCCTGTAGGAAAAATTCATAATCTATCTTACAGGTTAGAGTTTCCCTGTACAAACAATGTCACTGAGTTCGGAGCTTTATTATTAGGCATTGATAATGCCCTTAATTTTGGTTGTGGTTACCTTTCAGTTTTCGGAGATTCTGAGCTTGTTGTGAACTTGATACGGAAAATGTGCCCCCTAGCAACAAGCTGATAGAACGATACTCCCAAACTGTTTGGGTGCTTATCTCAAACCTTTTCTCCTTCAAAGTCACTCATGTCAAGAGGGAGTTGAATTCGATGGCTGGTCGATTAGCTATCTTTGCAGCTTCTCCTAATCAACAACTTTTTCCTCACAGGCCTGATTATTCTTTTCAATCTCTATATCGTCCATGTATTCCTGAAAATGTAGAATCTTAGGCCCGAGGAAATTATTTCCATAGAAAACGATAATATTTTTTGAGAGCTTAACTCCTCTAGACGGTTTGTTTTCATCGAGTGTTGTAGGCAACAAAGAAAAACAGAAAGAGGAGGAGATACAAAGAGAGGTGGGTGAAACCATCTCTATGAACATTTGGGCACTCAAACCTTTAAGGAACATTAACATAAGTACCCAATGTTCTGATAGCAAAAAAGGGAAGTTTCCCAAGCTACTTGGTAAATTTCAAAAGGTTTATGCTTGGCCTTATCAAGATCTTCGTGGTTTTGATCTTGTTTTTTTACAAAATGATATTTCCATCAAGGAATGCATGAAACCAATTATGCAAGAACAAAGATATATTAACTTCGCTTTTAAGACAACCTTTCAAAGGGAGTTGGGAAAATTCTTAAGGGCTGGGATAATTTTTTCAGTACATCCTGAATGGGTTTCCAATTGGGAAATTTCTTCGAGGACCACTGAGAATATTAGAACCTGTATCAATCTTCGAACTCTCAGGCAAGGTATTATGACAAACCCTTTTCCTCCCCTCAGTATGGAAACGGTCCTGCAGCAGGTTGTAGAATCACAATTAAGGCCCTTGCTTGACAGTTTGTTGGGCTGCAAGAATATCAAGGTAAAAGGGGCAAATACTCACAAAACCACTCTTAGCACTAATTGGGGTACCATGCCTTACCAATGCCTGCTTTCTAGTTTACTTGATACAGGTACTGCTTTTAAAATACCTATGCACATAACTCTCAAAGAATTGGTCGATCTCCATCTCTATCTTGATGATCTAATTGTGTGCGTCAAGGGACTGATGATTACATAAGATTTCCAAGTGTTTGATCCTTTCCAAATTGCTTTTGTCTTGGACACTAACTCTTATATCTTAAAATATTTACAGAAGCAATTGTTTTCCTACAGCACTAACAGCCCCTGCTTGAAATATTGCGAGGGACCAACGTGAAAAGTTCTAATGTTGTCTCGATTTTCTGTATACTAGTAGCCTAGCTCTGCTTTCATTTTTTTTTGTGCTTCCTTTTCTGTTTGAATTCAGATTTATGAGTTAAAATTTTCTTGTTGTCTTCTTCATTTTTGTCTTTTATTGTTGTTGTTTTAATTTCTGCATTGTTACTTCTGTTATGATTTTTTGTCCTTATCATCTTTTAGTGTTTTGTCAAAATAAGATGTTGTATCAATCATACCACAGTGACACTCATGCGAAGCATTGTTAGTCAATAACAATCAAGCTTACACAGTTGTTATGATGTCTCCTCTGAAGGACCTTGAAATTGTTATATATTTCCACTATTGTCTTGTAAAGAGATTGGTTATCTCCCACTTCTTCTCTCCATTTCTTCATCCATTGAGAAATAAAAGAGAAGGTCCATCAATTTTTCTCCTTGAGATAAGAGTCGATTTTGGTTGAATGATTATGCATATAGGGATAAACCCCCTCATACTTAACTTTTTTCATAAGTTATTCCCAAATTCCCGGTCATTTTTCCATTAAATCCGCTCACTTCCCCCTGTTGCATAATTATTTTGGTTATACGTCTTCTATAATTACTGTTCTTGGTCTGTGAAACCATGAGCTCTAAGTTCTAAATCTGCTGAAAACAAATTTCCCTGTGGAGTCACCAGTTTGTTGACGATTAAAATCGTCAACGAAGTTTGCCCGCAAAGTGTTGTTAAAGCCTATTATTATAAAAGATAAATAATACTAGTAGGTGGGATCCCCTTGTATTATTGAAGATCAGATCTGTTCATATTTGATGTTTGTGATGATGTGCGACACGACTTACATCGTTGATGAGATCTTGTTTTTATTGGATATGATTTGAGCTTATGAAGTATTGGTTCTTTATGTTACTATGACCTATGCTATTCATTAATACCATTGCTATCTGTTCTTATGACACCTGCACAACAAACATGTTAGTGTAGATACATAAAAGGCAATTTGGAGAAAGGCAAAAATACTATAAAAAATGCAAAAGAAAAGGGATCTAACTCTGCAACCTTACTATACCACATACATGAAAGGTTAAAGTGATTATGGTTAGATCCTAGCTAGCAATTTAATGGTCATATGATTTAATTGAGTTATATGGTCGATATACATATGGTATATTTTGGAAGGACAGGATATGGGTGGCACATTTTGACAACGTAATAGACACTAATGGTTATGCGATTTAACTATGTTATATGGTACGTGGTTGTTTTATTTATGGCATAAGTTAAGGAATATGATGGTCGCACTATTGGATTTTAATGAGGTGATGGTTTTGATACATAATCTGATTAATGGTGTTAATGAAGAACTTGTTGGCATGTACTGAGGAGTAAATGGGTTGTGGGTGGAGGCGACGTGCATTTACTGCACGTCACCTTTACTCCTTTTGTTGGTCGCCACCCTAGTCGGGTTATTGTTCATCCTTGTTGCTGTGGTTATGCTCTGATTTCCTAGCAGAGAGGAACCGCTTGGCCATCTCGCGTTTTAAGATGCTTCGATCACAGGTACATCTTTTTTTGTCCATCCATGAGTCTGCTCTATTGTGAAATGGATATTGGCTCGAATGTATGGGTTGTGCTTTCCTTAAGTACTTCAACTATGTAAAATTGTGTTTTGGAATGAATTATTGGTGGGTTTCTTTGTGATAAATGTCTGGAGTTACAGTGTATTGGGCCATCCTAGGTGTTAGCATCCATATGGGCTCTCTGTGATATTTGTTGGTTTAATTGGAGGGTTTTGTTAGTTTTGTTTGGCTGGCTATCTTCACGCGTTCACATTACTATGTCTAGTCTCTGGCTTTTATGGGTTTGATATTTGGAGGCACTTTGTGCCACTATGTTTTGTTCACTTGGGCATTGATTGATTTCACCACTAAAGGTCATGAAATGGGTTTTCCTATTCTTATCCGGCTCTGTCTTCACCTCAGTGTTGTGGTTGTTGGACTGAAGAGCCATGAGGGTTATGCCTTGCATGCATTAATTACCATTATCGGCTGAGTCGGAGCCTCAATCTTCTGTTGTATCCCTCATGTCTCGGGAGTTGTTATCTATCCACGAATAATTTGTGGTTCTCTTTGTGTATGCACCGGTCTCATAGTTTTTTCACCATTGAAGGGAGTTGGCTCTAGCTTTTCCCGTGTTAGTCACAGTGCAAACCCTTAACTCCATAGGCCTGAGGGTTGATATAGAACACCGTCATGGCTCATAGGGTTTACTATTTGGTTATCGTTGAATGGTTGTGCATTGTCGACAAAAAATGGGATACATGATCGCCCAGTTCATTATGTGACAATCATGTTTGGTTTTGGTACCTAGTCACTGCCTGTTTATTACAATGGAAAAACCCTGTATTGTTAATTGGGCAGTCCAAACACACAGTCACTCTCCTAGTGTTGATAACCTAGTATTGTTTAAATTGAGAAGGTTACAACCTCACTTCATATCAATTTGTGGGTATGTGTGGTTGCCACAACGTGGTAGGTCGGTTGATGATTGTTCCAACAGTCCAAGTATAAGCTCAGCATTGAATTGGTTGATTGGTTGATACACCGTCACTATCTTTTTGCACTAAGATTTTTTGGATGTTTGATTTGGCACTGGTTACAATTGCTAAATAACGCTCACGCATACTGCATTTGTAGGTCTGGTGCTCCTACACCATGAATAAATGGTCATTGTAACTGTGAGTTGTTTTGTTAGGGCCAAACGGTTATTGCAACTCGGATGACTGTAGAAAATCCATACACTATATGCATTATGATTATGTGATTGCATAAACCTGAGTTTTACACAACATGGTTGGTGGAAATTTGATTAATTTGAAGCAATATTGTGTTAGATTGATAGCTCGACTCGATGGTTAAGTTAATATTGTGACTATGTGTTCAAAAAATTAAATGGAAATGTCACATCATGGTGTTTTTGGGTGGCTGCCCACTGTGTACAATATGGATGTTTTGGGTTCCACACTGAGAGGTAGTCACATAGTTTAAGAACGACTTTGTTGCATCTCGATTATTTGTTTTATGAAGACAGGCACGTTGTTGATACCTCGTGATGATGGACAGCCCATCATGTTAGAGTCACATTGAATTGGGCTTATACAGTGATAGAATTACACTTGCATGATTGAATTATTCTATGCATAGCTTGTGTTGGAATGGTGGTTGTTGTCTGTCAATTTAAATATCAATTCAGGTTTTGCAATTTAATCTAGATTATTGGGTTTACTGCCTCTATATATGTTTAATGAATATCATTGCATTCAAAATGATAGGCTCGATTGCAGTGATAGTGTGACTTCATGGTTAATTTTGGAAACATGACTTTTTAGTGTATTTGTCGATTGAAGTAAGGTGTGGGTAGTAGTTGATTTTGATGGTTAGCAGAGTGGAAATGGTTACTATTTAAGGATTGTTATAAGATGTAAAGTGTATAAATGAAAGGAACATAACTCCTTTACAGATTGTGTGAAATGCATAATGTCTTGTGATGGCACTATGTTGGACATTTGATTATGAACAGTGAACTAGTTAAATACACAGTAATTGTTGTTTGGTCACAATGATCGTTGGTTAGTGCATCTCCTTTCACATAATGTTTTATGGATCACTTAATTAATTTTATGAACAGTAATCACTCTTTTTCCCTTCTATTATTTCATTTTCCGCTAATTACAAATCCCATCACCTTCCCATATTCATTTTTTACTCCCTGTTCTGAGATGGATTACAGTCAAGAGAATTTCGTTGTTAAAGCAGTTGAAAGTGGCAGTGTCTTGTTTGGATTACAGTGATGTTTTATTGGCTTACTTTATAGTTGATTGTTGTTGTCATTGAGCAGTAACCATGTTCTTTTCCCCCTCATTATATCATGTTTCGCTCAATACAAACCCCTCGCATATCCCAGAACCCTTTTTTTGACCCCCTGCTCATTGATAAACAGTAAAACGATTTGTATGGATTGGATTGCATGAGTCTRATACATTRTTGAGCCAAATCTATTTCATATTTTTAAGAGTTGTCATGTATGGTTATTTAAAAGACTATTTTCTAATCAATCATGCATGCAGGAATGAGTTTTTTCAATCGAGGTATCCATGGCCTAGGAAATAGAGGTAGAGGTAATTGGAACAGAGGCCCAAGAAGGCCAAGGTTCTCCATACATTTTGATGCTGACTCACAAGATCTTGGCTAGTTGTTTCAGGTCGGATTCTTCAATTGGATTGGGCAGGGAGTAGTCCAGCCTAAGCCTGAAAGGCCTCCTTTCAAGTCCCGCAAGCCCTCGGTATCCCTATACCTCCTCACGTCTCATTTCAACCCGAGGTTCCTAAAAATGATGGATGGCAGGAGATTGTCCACCCGATAGTCTCCCAACATTGTGGCTAGCCCAACTTGTCCTTGCCTGCTCCTCCGCCTATTAACCCCATTGTCCAAGCTACCCCTCACCACTCGCCAATGCAATCCTCCCATGCTAGCAAGAGATTGAAAACTGAGGTCCACCATGTCGTTGACAAAGGAAAATCCATTGCTGCCCCTTCCTCACCCTCCAATGGCTCTGACAAATCTGTGTCTTCCCAGATGCATTTGAGGGACGATTGTTCCCACGTGATCAACAAGATTAGCCCTAAAGGCTCTGCACAACCAAAGGCAAATTCAGGAAAACCAAAGGGTGACAACAGCAATCAAGGAAATATTGCATCACAAAGTGGAAAATATGGCTTTTAAGTTTTATTTTATCTAGTGTTTTATGATAGTTGACTTCAGGGATCTTTGGACAACACGTTTATTTTGGATATATGAGTAATATTTTTGGAAATAATTTCAAATATCATGAGCTAAATTGTCAAATGAAATATGTGGATGGGAGTCACAAGGGGGTGTGTTTTGCTTAACTAATAGTTATGTTATGATTGTTATAATTGTTGCGGGCTAAGGGGAGTCACAAGGGGTCCCACCTACTAGTTATTATTTATTTATGACCTTTATTATGATTATTACTTTTCCCCCTAACTAAAGTTGGTTGAGTCTTTTAGTTAACTTAACTAATGAGTTGGTTCAACTACTTCAACCAATTCTGAATTGTTTAAAAGAAAAAGGAAAGGGAGGATAGAAGCAAAAGCATACTAAGGTTTGCTCTTTGAGTTTATGTCGAGATAGTTCAGTTTTCATTCATTCATTTATTCATCACAAGCATAATTCTCTTTTATGATAGCAGGGTCTTATTGTAGACAACAATATTCAGGACCGAATCACACCATTCAGATACTTGTTTTTCAGAGGTGTTGATCTATCTTTGATAGTCTGTGTAGACTTGTCTGTTTGTGAATTAATTTTCATGACTGACAAAGTCTATTGTGCAGAGTCGAGTGGGCGGAAATCTGTGGCAAGTTGATCTAGCTTTTAGAGTTCAGTTTTGGTTTTCTGTCAGAGGTCCTTTTGTATGTTCCATCAGGGATGTCTAAGTTTGACTTTGGCCAAAATTTATGCATGAGATTTTGTAAAGAAAATGACTCTTTTTTGAATTTGAATGAAATAAAGGATTGCTTTATATCTCATTTGTCTTGATTATCATCTTGGTGACTTTACTTCTATCTTTACACTTATTTCAACAACTGATATGTTCAGAAAATTACATAAAAATTAAATTTCCAGCAAGTTTTTTGTTGATAAAAGACCAGCCTAAGCACTTGTAATTAATACTTGTGAGTTAGGATGTTATTTTTGTTGGCTATAAACATAGTGTGGTATTCTCGTCTACTTTGCTCTAGCCAAGCAGAGTCTGAAAAAGCTTAAGTAAGATCATTTCATATCTTTTCCTCAACAGGTCATTTGGTCTTTGATCTTTAGGGATTTGATTTAGCACCTTGTAAAACCACAAATTTAAATCTCTTATTCTTTCACCTTTTTTCAAGTGGATTTGGGTGAAGTGAGTTAATAACGTGTGGTATGTGAATGGAAGCACATACATGGTCATAAACATGGTTTCTATATCACCAAAAGATGCAATTGACTGGGTTGGAAGGGACATATACCATTCATGAGTTGAGCCTATTAATGTTTTCAAAAACAATCTCACCATTACATCCTCGTATTCTATTAGATGCAATTTACACATAGATAAAAATTGATCCATGTGTCTTTTTGGGTCCATTATTCTGTCTCCTTAAAACATTGGTAAGGCTCCTTGTGGGACAATGGGTAATTGATGTTGTTCCCCAACAAAGTTAAGGGGGCTATTTCTTATATTTCTCCGTGAGATTCTATATATTTGTCGATGTTCAAGAATTTCATTTCTTCTTTCTTCTCTATTTTCATGAATTTCTTCTCGGTTTTCAAGAATTTCACTCCTTCTTTCTTCTCTATCTCCCATCTCCTAAAATTTTCATTACTTCAATTTATGAATTTTCTCCAACTTCAAGGTTTCGAAGTTGTTTGCTTCTACTTCTTGTTATTGGTTCTCTATACGTTTCCAATCTTTTTCTCAGTTTCCAACCCTCTGTGTTTGTCTTCTTGCGATCTCTCTTTCTTCTTCATGAGCAAGGGTTTCCCAAGAATTTTCTAACTTTGATATAGTCCTAATTGTTGTTATTGCCAGATTATACAATTGGTGCAATATGCTTTGTTGATTTCCAAGACCAATTTGCAAATTTGGTTGATTCAGGTTAGGTTGAGTCATAAATTCTGCTTTGCAAAAACCAATATTTTTCTCTCCCCAGTACGGTCGCTAATATGTTGATCTAAAAGACTATTTTATGGTCTTAAGTTCAACGTCACGAGGATATGAATCACCCTGCATTTTTATAGAGGTGGTACTCCTCTTGTTCTTATGATTCCAAGAAAATAAAATGAAACAAAACAAAAGTCTAAGAAGGACCATACTTAATATTTACATCCACATTCAAGGAAAACAACACCTGAGTTTTGGGACCAGGTGTATTTTAACAGAAACTCATATGTACCATATTTACAATGTGAATAGATAAGATGCATACAAAATATAAAGAACCGATATATCCATCACAACATTCATCATAAAAATTAACGGTGCCACAAATAGATAGAATGGAAATTTGACTGCAAATAAAAGAGAGCTTTAAATTATCATTTCATAAAGCGCCAAAAAGATTATGATAGATAAAACATTTGGTAACTCAATCTTATGATCAAAGTCTTTGAGAATACAGTAATGTAATATCTCGAGTAGCTCTCTCGGAGTCTCAAAAATAATAATGAGTCTTTAAATACAAAAGTAAATGTCTTTAAAGAAAGTAAAATTCATTCGCCCTTCAAAGAGGACTGGGGTTGGCTTCCGCAGACCATAAGATGAAAAGACTTGGAAGATGAAAGAAGGACAACCAAGAATCAACCTAAATCCCACATAATACCGAGAAAATAAACGTAAGATGACAAATGACTGTAGCAAAAAATGGACTGAGGAAAAACTGAAAGGATAGAGTTTATGTTCGACTAACTGTAATGGGAAAATAGATTTTTCACTTGCTTGCAACTAGCTCCTTTATAGGTACATGTTGTTGTTGAGGTGGCATGATCTCTCTAACTGTTTCTTGATTTTTTAGTTCAGTAATTTTGATTAATGCCTTGTTCAACCATTCCTCAATGTATTCTCTTAAAGGTGCCACGATCATTATGTGTTTAGTTTTAATCTCAAGTAACTGGCTTTTGAATTCCCTCGGATCTAGATTTGATTGATGCAATGTGTTTTCCACCTCATCATTTATGTTGATATATCGAACTAACTATCTTTCAACTTCATCCTCATAAAATTCTATGGTTTCGGTAAATTCGTTAGCCCAAGCAACTTTTAGTGCTTTAAGTTGTCCCATTAAATATTCTTTGGTTGAGATCATGGTATCCATCAATAAATTAGGACCATTTAATTACTTGGTATGATCCAGGTGGATATTGGTGGCCACCCACCTTTTTCGACTGGCTCAAAACAGTTTTCTGGCAATTTTGGCAATTTACTATTTTTAGTAGGTTTAACTTTCGGGGCCATTTTGAGGGTCCAAATGAAGGTTTTTGGAGATCGAGGTGCTCAATGATAGCCGGAGGAATGATTGAGCCCCCAAAATGAATCTCCTCGACGATACCTTTCCAACGAGCTATCACACGCCTAAAACGGAGATCGTATGCAAAAGTTACGACCCCGGGAAGTTGATGTACT
>JZKD02S1679448.1:180955-201291 GCA_000966675.3 Picea glauca
ACTTCTCTTGATGAGTGATCTGACCCTAGAGGCAGATCCATGACTCTAGACTTTATTCTGAGCATACTACAGTGGATTCTCATCCCTCATTTGTGTCATGCTGTTCTTCATGCTGGAGAGGTAAGAAAATATCAAGGTAAGCTGCCGACTCACAGTTTTTGAATTGTTTAGATCTAGATCTACTCATTCTAATTTAGATCTAATTGTTCAGAAATAATTTTATGGCTATATTGCTTTATACTGTTCAGATCTAATTGATGTATATACTTAGAAATATTGTTCAGAAAGTTAGATCTATTGTCATGTTTACTCAGAAAGTTAGATCTATTGTTTTCCTATGGTTTAGATCTATTGATTTGCTTGTTCAAAAACTTGATCTATTGATTTGCTTACTTAGATATCTATGGTTCAGATTTAAGTTTTAGATCTACTGTCTTCCTATTGATTTTTGTTCTATTTAAGATCTACTATGATCTTGCTGATCTAGTTTTTCAGAAATTTGAAAAAGGTATACTTTCTGTTTCTTCTCCCTAATTTTAACAATTAGATATGTTTAGCTCTTTACTCGAGGGAGA
This sequence comes from Picea glauca, assembly GCA_000966675.3. NCBI lineage: Eukaryota > Viridiplantae > Streptophyta > Pinopsida > Pinales > Pinaceae > Picea > Picea glauca. The sequence continues at coordinate 181,531 of JZKD02S1679448.1, forward strand.
TTTTCGAGCTTAGATTGCAGTCTCTATGTGGACCTCTCTGGCTAGAGCCTTTCAAGAGGGTAGCCTCTTTCTTCCTTGTTGTCCCACCTGCTTGGGGCAACAAGTGACACGTAGAGGTCCAAGTGTCTTCATATATGAGATTGGTGAGACCTTGAATTTCCTCACGATTGCCCTCAAGTGAATTCCATGAGACTTCTAAGGAGCTCCCGTCCCAAACCTCGGTACAGATACCTTTAGATCAACAAACAGATCAACAACTCTAGGAGGGCCCAAAGCAAACTCCTTTTGCATAGAGTACTTTCTAGGCTTTGTTGAATAGACAGTTCTCCATTCAGAGATTCCCTCATCCCCCCTCCTCTCCCCACAGCTCCCCAACATTGGTTGTTAGGAGTGATACTTGATCGTAGGCTCCACCTAGGATTCTTTCGAAGATTTCACAACTAAGCTCCCTTAGCTTTGGGTACTCTCCAAACAACATTATCAAACACTACATCGACCCCCTCTTTTGGCATTGGTTTCTAGTTCCAACATGCCCTGACATATTCTTGTTATGACTTTGCTTCACGTTGTACTTCTTTTAGCTATGTACTAGACTCATTTTTTGTTGATAGCCTAGCAATAGGAGCTGATTTTGTAGTTCCACTATGTATTTACATAGGATGTACTTTTTTGTCTCGTTGACCTACTTTTTTGGTCATTCCCTGGACATTAGTAAAATAGTCTTATCTTTATTTAAGTCCACCAATTTAGGAGTGTGTCTTTTCTTATCATCAACCTTGTTTTTATCGAATAAATTGTATATCCTTTTATCCCTTGGTATTATGAGCAAAATTCACTAGTCACTCTCATGGTAAAGGTTATGTGAACTAGTTGATCTGACAATTCTAGGGGATGGATCCCTAGATTGGATATGGATTGGAGCCACCCTTGTTGTAAAGGTTACTTGAACTAGTTTTTATCCAATGTTGCTAGACCGGACTATCCTAGGGGATGGATCCTTGGATTGGATTTGGATTTGCCCAGGATCTACTTTGAAACCTAATAACAATCTAATATTGGCAGTGAGTAGGGTTTTGAATAACATTTCTAATAATAAAATAATAAATGATGAAGAGCATTTCTAATACTGCTTGGATGGCAGACCTTAGTGAATTCTCATGGCAGCAACTAGGGTTTCATTTGCTCACCAGTTATTCCTACACTCCATTCCCACACCAAAGTTGTTGGATGCCCTAGAATATGCCAGAGCATTGGTTGCACATTCTTTTCCTAGGCATGTTTGTTGGGTTGAGCCCTCCATTCATTAACTTGTTCATTTGCTTAATGCGCATCTAGTTCCTTAGCTTAATGCTCGTTGGGTCGAGCCCTTCAACGTTGACTGGTTCGTAGCGAATTTTTTAGTATTATTTTTGAGGGGGATGTTACACGGATCGACCAGTTTTATAATTTATAAACTTATAAGTAATAATTTATAAACTTGTAAGTAATAATTTATAAACTTATATCAATAATTAATCTATAAACCTATATATTAAAGTTATAAAACTTATATATTAAAGTTATAAACTTATATTAAACTTAAGTTATATTAAAGCTATATTAAACAATTTATATATATTAATGTTATTTATAAATTTGTTATTATAATTTATTAACTTATATATTAAAGTTAAAATTATAACTTATAAATTTATATATATACTAATAAAATGCTGTTAAAATAATAAAATCTAAATTCTAATATATTAATTATTTTATGTAAGTGTTATATCATTATAAATGTATAAATAAGTTATATATTTTAAATTTTTATGCAAGTTCTATTTTTAAAAATTATAAAAAATATATTTATATTGTTTGTACCTGCCATTTCCCCGCCGTATCCGGATCCTTGCTTTAAAAAAATCTGGTGGATCCATATCCGTATCCAGATCCGAATCCCTGAAAATTATTTTTTATCTTTTTGGTTCTCATCTTGTTCTTTCAGTAAAATGACCTAGCCCAAGAGGCTAAGGCATCAAAACTTAAAAGCAGGTATCTGAAATTCATTGATCTGTTTGTTTTTGGTATTCCCTTGTGTAATGCTTTTTTGAAAGACTTTTTTGCTTCAAATTTGGTATACAAAAGTAGTTTCCCTGTATAGAGTGGTTGCTTAGGTTGAAATGTTATACTCTATTGGAGTTACCATGGTTTTGAGGAGCGTTTTTAGGATTACTTCCAACTAACTCTTGTATGTGTTGAGATTTATGGTTTACTTATATCAGTCCAACTTTAGGATATCAAAATACTCTGAATTGAATTATGTGTGTTTCAACTTTCAAGTGATTTTAACTGATAACACATGGTTTAGATTTCTGAAATATATAGATCTAGCTCTGATAATTTTTTGACTTTCTAGATTTTCACATGGAATGGTGCTACTGTGGAAGTAGATGGTATAGCAGAGGTTGCATATGTTGCAGATGAGGTAATCAAATGTTCATTTCTAGCTTCTTGGTGCAGTTGGTTAGGAGGTGCAGGTTTCCTTGTATTATATTTTATGTGAAAGAGAGGAAAGGATGGTATTCTAGTTTGGTTATTTTATTCTTTTATATAATTTTGACAAATGCCACATGATGCAGACACCTATGGTGAGTTATGTCAATGTGCATGCTGTGCTGGAACGTCGTCGAGTTCGTGCCAAGGAAGCATCAATTTCTAATCCTTCTAATCATTCAGAATCACAGGTAGTAACATTTTGTTATGTAAAAGTAAAGGAGTAGATCAAATGAGAAATCCTACTATAGAATTTTATATTGGTTTACTTTTTAATTCTTAATTCAAATGATTCATTTGCCTCATGAATGGCTGAAAAACAATCTACAAATCCGTGAACATGTGTTGTGGAAGAAATGGCACATGGCTGACATGGCCTTTGCCTTTGTTTGGTTAAACTGTCATGTCTGACATGGATACCAAAATAATTGAATCTAAGGTAGGTAACATGACATGCTTATAATCTGAACAGTATTTCACTCTTTAGCCCCACTTCATTTCTGCATTGAAAGCTCTATGTGCATTTCCTTGTCTTTGTTGCAGGGGTTTTGTGATTTTTGTGTTTGATTTTCTGGCAATAGCGAAGTATGCAGACATGGCCTTTCAATAATACTGATAGTCTAAATTACTGCATCCTTCTAAATTCAGTGCCCACCTACAACTGTTCCTAGAATCCACCGAGAGTATCAATTTCCTGAGAGAGATTCCCTAATTCAGTTAATCCCTTGTCCTAAAATCTGGAGATTTTGCTGCTTCTGCGCTCATGCCTGTTCTTACATCTTTTTTTTTGGCAACCTTGTGATTAGTTGTGCAAATCATTTAAGGAATGCCTATTATAGGACTCTTTGTAGATGGCTGCATAGTAGCACGACCCAATGTAAGTATGAGAACACTAGGTTGATTCCTGTAATAAATTAAGTGATGTGCTTATGCAGGGACCGAGGGTAATTGTGGTCGGGCCCACTGATTCCGGAAAGAGCTCTCTTGCAAGGATGTTGCTTAGCTGGGCTGCAAGGCTGAGTTGGAAGCCAACTTTCGTGGATCTGGACATTGGGCAAGGATCCATATCCATTCCTGGATGCATTGCTGCAACCCCCATTGAAATGCCAATTGATCCTATTGAAGGAATACCTCTGGAGATGCCTATTGTCTACTTTTATGGGCACACAACACCAAGGTAAAGCATCATTATTTAAGGGTTCACTGGAATCCTACTGTTCAGAAATTAGCTTTAATTGATTCTTTAAGCAAGGTTTGGGCTATTGTAAGAATGTCAGCATTGAGTTTCTAGTAGTGTGTCAATCTCTTAAGTGAAAAGCCAAGGATTAAACAAATTGCTCAGACAGTGTGAACCCAGGTTTGTACAAAGCAGTAGTAAAAGAACTTGCTAGAACTTTGGAGCAGCAGTTTGCTGGTAATGCGGAATCTCGAGCAGCAGGCATGGTGATCAATACAATGGGGTGGGTGGAAGGCATTGGCTATGAGGTATTTATTAGAAATGTCACTGTGTTGGACTCTAAAAATCTTGTGTCCAAGTCCATTTTATGTCTGATGTTGAAAGACAATGCAATATGCCCTATGTTATTGCATGGAATATTGAATGGTACTGAATAATTGCGTTACTGTTTTGTATACGAATGCAGTTACTTCTGCAAGCAATTGATACATTCAATGCAAATGTAGTGCTGGTTCTTGGACAGGTAAGGTTTTCGCAGAACATTGTTGTAGCACAATTTTAGTATCGAAAATAATTCTTGCATGTATTTTTAAGCTACAAATTTAGTTGCTAGTGATGTAAGTGCTCTCCCCCATTAAATTGAGTAGCCGCAGAGATGAAGAAAAGAAAGGGCTTTCTTGGTACAGATGGACAACAGAAACTTATGTATAAGGTTGACTAATAAAATGTGACTTTACTGAACTGTATGAGACATATTTCTGTGAGAACACATCTCATGATAACATATTGGTGACCATTTTGGTGATAAAAGTTAAAACAGTGATGAAAGAGTAGTCTGATTTAGGACTCATGCTCAACCTGCAGGAATTGCATAATCATGCCTATGCACTGATATTGTTTTAGGTGGCCTCCAAACCAAGGGAAGGGGAAGGTTTTGTAAAGAATATTAGACCCTTGACCACATATTTGTTCTCAAGAGTCAAGAGTATTATTGAGGATATGAAGCATCATTTCACTGCATGGAAGTCTATTGTTGTTTTGTGGACTTCAAATGGCTTTTGCCACAGTTCCTTGAGCAACTACTAGAGCAACTTCATCAGTTACAACTTACAACCCTCCAAGGAGAAGAAGTCTAAATGTTCTACGATTTGGTCTTTTTCCTGCGATCTCACTGGAATCCAGCAATGGAAGAATTGCTGGAATTGCAATTATTTGTTGTTGGATTTGCATTTTTGATTGCAAAAATGGATTCACTCAAAAACCCCTATTGCACCCGGATTGTGCAATCTCAACAATTGAAATCTGCGATTCTAGCAATTCGTAGCCTGATTTTGGGCAAAAATTGTCGGAAAAAGATGACCGGAAAAGGTCCAAACTGTAGCATGTTTAGACTACACTATCCAAGGAGGTTATTTTGGGAATTTATGGTCCTATATGAGATTGTGATAGGTGGAATTCATGCACCTTGTTGGTTATCATAGGATATTCATAATAGGGTGAAATAAGAATGCTCTCCATTGTTACAAGTGTCAGTGCGTTCAAAAATCTTGCGAGGCAACAGAGTCAAGAGTTTGACTTAGCTTGGGAAAAGCTCGACTATTGCAGAAATATTAAATACGTTGAGAAAAACAATAGTAATTTCTGGGCATTTATAGATTGCCCCAGCGAATTTTTAGGTGGGTCAACGAGTCTTGTTGACCCATCAATGACTTGTGAGTACTTGTCATGTTCAAGTTTGATTGTGACTACTTGCTGGTCAAAATGTGGTCTTGGAAAATTTTACTGGTCGATGCACTGTAACAATGCATTTTGACTAATGGGCTGGGTCAAACCAATGTGTCTGTTAACATTGATGCTCTCTATCCTTAATTTATAACTTATCAACAAGATTGGTGAAAAAGTTGGCAAATTGTGGCAAAAATACAAAATAAATCCATTTTTTTTCCATATTTTTAAACATATAAACCAACAACAACATCAAATAAACACACTGCCACATAAATATGAAAAAACACCGATATATATGATGTACTGAATGCCAAATGATAAATCAAAGTTCAAACATCAACTCTCGATACCAAACCCCGATAGTTGTCCATTCAAGAGTAATAAATACAAAATGACATCATATATATAATAAATGTATCTCATCATTGTGAGTCATCTACAATGATTAATCTAGAAGCTAGCTATCGATTCCCTATACCGCTTTCATGGGCAAAGCAATGGCTTGTCCTCTCATAGAAGAAGCATTGTGGATGGAGACACATGGCCATTGGTGGGTGTCTCACTCTATGTAGAAAGTGGTGTTGAGGTTGGCACATCAACGTCCTCACTCTCAGTCTTCTTCTCCCTCCTACCCCTACTCCTCATGCAACCATTCAGGTGCCTCCTCCATAACAAACCTCTCAGTCTCCACCTTCCACCTTGTAAATTTATTACACACACACACAAACACATTAATGCAAATCCAGACCATTAGACACCAAATATGCAAAGTTTGCTCATGTATATAGCATCTAAGGGTGAATATAACAAAATGGCACTAACTGTGATACATATTCGAAACAAAATACATTAGCATTAAGGCTCTAAATGGCCTCCAGAGTCCAAAAAACATCATGCTACCACAAATATCTACACATCATCAAAATCATCCCCTATATGGGATACTCATCATCAGTAGCATCGTCTATCTCCTCCTTTGGCCTCTACCTCAATCCTCCAGGAACATAAGTACTAGGGCTTGGTGCTATTGGTGGATACAAGTCCATCCACAAAGTTGTTTCTCAATTCAACAACCTCCAGTTTTGTTGAAAGTGGCTAATCATGTGTTAAAATGAGGCAGAAAGCTTGACATGTCAAATCGGTGGTTTTGGCTTGAGTGAAGGATACATAGAGAGCTTGATGCTCTTGATTAAATTCCAATCCCATAACCTTGTATTGAAGTCACTTGGAAGTGCAGTTCTAGAGGTAGATTGCTCCCAAAACCCATGCTCCCGATACCCTAATTATGATAAGTCACCCTTTTACCAAAAGGCACAACTTATCACTTTTTGTGTGTATTTATACACACTCCATTGTAATTGTATCGATCATCAATCAATTCAATATCAAATATGTATTTCATATATCTTTGTGTGCTTTGTGGGCTTTCATTTTGCACTTCGTGTGCAAAATATGGATTTATGAACCATCTAGTTCATTGCATTGGTCAGCTTGAAATAAATATAATTTAATACAATTTGGTTCATGTCAAAAAGAAAAATTGTCAATGTACTTGGAAAATACCTTTATGGACAATATAATAGAGTTGAAAGCAATATCCAACAAATGGTGCCATGATAGAAAATGTTGCTCATATTTTAATATTTAAAAAGTGTATTAGTGATGTGTATTGGGATGATTAAACTTTCTATCTGTATTTTCCTAATTATTACTCTTGTATCAGCTAACATTGTTAAAGTTCTCTCGTAGAATATTATTCTTAACTTTACTACATTATTCTAGTTTTGTTGCCCACCAAATCTTAACATACAACAACAGTCTTGGCAAATCCCAATATCACAAGGATGATCTTAAAGTCCTATAGATTGCAAATGTATGATTTTGATAAAGTTGTAAACAAATAATGAAATATTCATATTTCTAAATTTTAGGATCTTATTTTAACAACATTCATAAGCTTGCATCTATATATGGTGACTAGCCTGTAATATTGATTTCGAAATTTATTTGTTTCCATCATCATATGGATATTGCTCTAAGCTATATAAGCATCTTTAATTTTGTAATTAGATCAACTTCAATGTCAATGATGTCATATATTTAACTAATATTGCTGGTTATGGTTTCCAACAAAAAATAAAGTTAGAGAAATGACCAAAAACGTCAAATTTCGGGCTTATACTGGTCTTTTTTCAAGCCTTGTCAATTTTTTCTTGAAAAATTACGATTTTTCTTCTAAAAATCATGATATCACGATTTTTTCTAGGCTTTTTTTCATTTCTTGTTTGACATTGTGATATTTCGCAATGTTGTCGATTTTTTCATCTATGATTGAGACAAATGATTGCTGCTGGTTGTATTTAGTCTTGATATCTACCCTGTTATTTGTAAATCACGTTCTCCTTTCATCCTTACTAGTGTGACTACAATGACAGTTTGATGCTTTGGTAGGCTTATGTAAGTCTAGAAGTTGGAATTCAATTTTGGCAAGACCAAGGTCATGATTTTCAATGCCACTCTTTTAACCTGAGAAGATGGAATCTCACGATCACAGTCAGAAAGCTGGTCAATAGATGTCTTTGGCTCTTATATATACATTGGTGTTTCTTTTTTAGGGCCTAGACCGACTTTATGCCCAATAATAGAGCTTAAACTTTGCAAGGGATATGACATTATGCCTCCTTGTTATTTCTGGAGATAGAGTTTTATGCTCCTCTTCTAAAATGCTGGCACCAAACAAGGGCTATTTGATACTCTGATCTGTCCTTCAATGCTTTTTGAGATGTTTCAAACTTTCTTCCTTTCTTCTGCCATCTATTATGAGCAGAGTATGCCCACAAAGATTATCTACGTAGAGTTTGGAGCTCACACACCATGCTTTGAAACTATGATTGACAAGGTCTTATTACGTTCAAATGTCAGGTCCATAGAAAATACCCTCTTGTGAGACAGGGAATCTTATCTTAGCATTATGCTTTTACTGAGTCGTTGCCCTAGACCATGTTCAGTGGAAAAGATCAACCTTTTGGTGTGTATGTGTCGCTTTCTTTTTTTTCACAGAAAAAAGAACGTAGTTTTTATTCAGAGTCAGAATGAAAATTACATCTTTTAGGTGCATAGAGCACTTCCATATAGTCCTCCTTGATTTTCCATCAAAACTGATGGTCACCAAAGGTTGTAGTCAACAAAGTTTTTAATCCATAAGGATTCCCGAAAAACTGATAGAGGAAAAGATCCTTCACTGCTTTACAAGACAGTCCACGAAATATTTTCCTCTATGGGAGAGTAAGCCATATAGACTTCATCCAAAACATACAAGTATAAATCATAAAAGCTTCTCAATTATATAGATAAAAAGTTAAAAGAAATGCAAAACATATAATCAGAATGTTTGAGTAGTGATGATAGAGGACCCCTCTCTGAACTCAATCAGGGTCATCTGGCCTTCACTTAAGAATTGAACTCCTTTGGAAAGGGTATTGGCCACTGTGCTAAGTTGCCTGAAAAAGAATAAAAGCTTCCCAGTAATACAGAAAAAAACATATGCAAAACATATGAATTTATAATTAGAACGTGTAGAGTAGTGACAATAGAGGGGCCCTCTCTGAACTCATTCAGGGTCATCTGTCCTTCACTTAAGAATTGACCAGCTTTGGCAAGGGTATCAGCCACCATGTTAAGGTCCTTGAATACATGCGTTTAAGAAATGGAGTCAAAACTAGAACTTATCTCTTTTAAACTGTCTCCCAGAGGTCTGAGCCCAACATTTTGAATAAGTGAAGTTCCAACTTCCAACCATCCAACTTATTACCAAAGCAAAGTCTCCAAAAATATGGACAGTTCTATTCAGTGCAGATTTCATTAGAAGCTTTAATGCCATTAGCTCATCTGAGTTATTAGACGCAGCATCCAGTCTTGCTTTATATTTTATAAAATGAAGTATAAGACTCCTTCAACACTGCTGAAATTTTGACAGCTTTGAAACGCCCCATCATAGTAATCCCAACAATAGGAGCTGTCTATTTGGGCCTATTGAATTTGCCTTTGGATCTTTTCTTCTTCCTGAATAATGCACTTCTGATCCATAGCATAAATCTGAGCATAGACTTGAAAATAAGGAATCAACGTATCCTCACAGATGGTTGAATTCCAGGCCAGCCAGATACCCCTCAAGAGTCAAGACCAAGCACAGGATAGCTCTAGAGTTTGATAGCTCCTTTTTCTGAAACCAAGCTCTCAAACATTCTTCAATTGTATTGTCAAGCCATGCATTATCTACTCCTGTTAGGTTTTTTACTTCCTACTCGTGAGTATGAGTAATGTATGAAGAGATGAACATTTGTTTCACAATCATTTCTGCACAGCATACACATATCAGGACCCTGATTGTTCCTTGCTTGCAGCACATCCCAAGTCAAAACCCTGTTTTTTAAGGCCAACCAAAGCAGAAATTTGGTCTTTTTCGGGGCCTTCAATTTCCGTAAATGCTTTTCCACCACCACCAGGATTCATTATTTATTGAATCAAACATTACTTTGTAACCTAGTTTTGCAGTGTAATCGCTACGCCTTATTCTTGGCCCAAGCTCAAGCATCAGGTTCATTCTTCAATCTGATATGAGCCTTCTTAAGACGACTGACAATTTATTTCAATCTATTGTTTGGTTATCTTCTAGTCCAAGGATTTTGCATCACGCTAACCCTGGTTCCACATTCTAGTGTTGACTTTATCTGCTGTTTGACTTAAGTGTAGTAGCCCCTTTGGTTAAGAGAGTCAATGGGTTCCTTGGTCAAATAAGGCCTATCTCTGCATCCCAAGACAACATCAGAACCAAGTCTCTCTCTTTCTCCAGATCCTACATTCCAGGCTAGATAGTCTCCAATCACCGAGAAAGATCTCACTATTGCTTTCCATTGATTTGACACGTTCTTTGAAGATTTACTTGGGTTTCTTATCCAATCTAGAAAATAATTTCAAGCCGTATATTTCTGTTTAAAAATATCTCTCCATGGGTCACCTTTTGTCAAAACCTTCCACAGATTTCTAGTGCCCAAAGATAAACCAAATACATGCACATTCTTTAAACCCCAGCCCCCTTGTTCTTTGGGCTTTGCAATCTTCTTCCATTTTACCAAAGGAATGCGGTCTTTTTTGCATTTTCCAGACCACTGGAGATTGAAATGTAACTTCTTGATAGCTTCTAAAATCCCTTTAGGGATAAAAGCAAGAGAAAGCCAAAAGACATGGATTGATTCAAGAACATATTTTACCAAGGTCAAATGACCACCAACTGAAGGCCACCTGTTACTCCAATGGTCGATGCGAGCTTCTTTTCTCTCTAATAGCCAACTCCAATCCCTTTTACCATATCCATGTGGTTTAAGCGGAAATCCTAAATATTTGAGACCTTCTTGGAGGTTAACCACTCTAAAAGGGAAGTCGAACAATAACCTCTGTTGAGCATCAGTGTCCAAACCATTGACACAAATGGATGAGTTTTGCATACAAATCTAAGATTTCTTTCAACTTATTAGATTCTCTAATACTGGCATTTATAAATATTTTTTATTGTAAAAAAGTAAGATCCTTATATTAATTTCTGCTTATGTCTATACAATGCCATTTGTTAGCCACCTGTTCTGCCACAAAAGGGAAACCAGAACAGGTGGATTTCATCAAAAACTTAGAGTTTAATGCGTCACAGCTTAAACAAAACAGTATGAACAAAACAATGATCAGAAACTGGTCACCATGACCATCTAGTTTGCGTCGAGAGGTAGAGATTCTGCCCATCTTTGGAGAGGTGACAAAATTAGAAGGAGAGCAAACAAAAAACTTGGAGGTGTAATTCCCTGTGCGAGCTCGGGCTGCCATGGATGTTGTAGGCAGGGACAAACTTTTGGCCACATGTTGGGCAGCGATTCTGTGCTGGATCGTCCACCAAAGCATTGAACAGGATATCCATTCTCTGGCCGAGGATGCGCTGAATGTGCAGTTGGTCGTCCTGCTTTTGCCGAATTTTGAAAATGAGTTGGAGGTGCTTGTTCGAGAGTCGGTTTGGGGAGAGCAGAGGTGTCTCAACCTCCGTTTCCTCGCCAGTATTTGTCCTATGGTCCTCCACCTGCCTTCTTGGGGGAATTTCTTCCTCCACAATGCAACTGCCTGTGCCAAACACCTGATCCTGTGGGTGGATTTTGTGGGGGGGGGCAAGAGGATAATTGAGCAGAGGAGTGCTCTCTTTCGGAGGTGGCACCTCCTCTCCGTCCGGGTGGCTGCCAGGGATCAAAGGAGGTATGTGAGGGGGTGTCGAGGGAAGCTGAGGCGACCCTTGGCTATTATGCCTGGGGCTAGAGGGTGCGAATTGCGATGAGAGCTAACTGGGAGGGGGTGAGTTTGCTACACCTGGAGAGGGCACTGTAATACAATGATCCTCTTCTGGACTTCCCCCTCTCTCTTGGCATGGTGGAGGGATTGTGGAGGCTGGCCTGCGGTGGAGTGAGGGCGAAGGGCAGAGGGATTGGTGGGGAAAGATTGCAATGAGAAAGCCCGAGAGAGCCGAGGAGCAAGAGCAATTACAGAGTGAAAATGAGAGAATTCGCCAAGGCATTTGCCTTCATAGTGCAGCTCGTGTTGACAGGGAGGCTTGCCATGAAAGCCGAGGTGACGACTTCCCTAGGCTTGGTGCCTAGCACAGTACGCCCGTTCTGGCTCACGCGGGGGGCCATTAAACCTGCGAAGCTGTCCAGGTGCACTACCTTAACTCTCCGTTGAGTGCGGGTCATTCTGAAATAATGGATGGGAGGCTTTCGATAGGGGTTATTAACTCCCGTTGCTGCCCCATGCCATCTGTCCTCTGGCTTTGTCCACTTGTCACCCCATCCGAGGGGCCATTTATAAATATTAAATAACAAGACATCGTCAACAAACATAAGATATGTGAGAGAGAAGGATCTCCCACCCTTTACCCCTATGATCACTCCAATTCTTTTGGCCTCCCTTGTGGCCCTGTTTAGAGTCTAGACCCTTTGAGACTAGCAAGAAGAGTAGTGGAGACAAAGGGCATCCTTGGCAAAGACCTAGGGAAGGATAAACAAATTTGTAGCAGAGCCATTAATCAAGACTCAAGAGAGCAAATGAGACCTAAGAAACACGCCCTATTATCCACCTTACACCTTGGTAACTGAAGCCAACATGTAAAAGCAAAAGTCTCAAGTACATTTAACTAGTTTGATCATAAGACTTCGAAAAATCCAGTTTTAGGATTGTAGTTGGACACTTTAACTTTTATAGTATGAATACTCTCATCATTCATGTGTAGCCCTAATGGCTTCATAAATCTGTTTGTAAACGTCACTTCTTTCTTGCAGACATCAAGCATCTTCATTGAGCACTTGACCCCCACTAGATTATGGCTTAATGCACCCAACCTTAATCTTTCCATTGGAAAGATTAATATGGGCATCATGGAAAATCTATACAATATCTATGTCTATACTGTTAACACCCAAAATGAATTTCTTCAAAATTCATATTGGGCATTCAGTAGGGATGGTTTGTGAGATACATTACGGGGTGAACTCAAGTTATAGAGCTTACCATTTGGCATTGATTGTTTGTGAGTGATAAATCAGACTTGGCTCATGGTTGGAGATCTTATATTGCTAAAGAGTTAAGGATTGGACAAGTTCTTGGCAGGTGGTTCATAGAAGATGCTTCCAGAGGACATATCACTCTCCCATCAGTGCATAGATGGACAAGTTTTCTTGTCATATTTAGTGCTATTTTAGCAGGTTACTCCATAGCGATTTTGAGTAGGTTGTCTCATTCATACAGTTGACGTGCAGTGTTGGATTATGCATGGGAGAATGCAGATAGTGAAATGGGTATTCTCAGATCCTTGAGTTGGCTATTTTTTAAAAGTTTCCATTTTTAGAAACTTGGTCTTTTTAGTAGTTGACAACAGTTTTTGGAACCTAGTTGCTAGTTTTCCAAAAGGGTACTTTAAGATTTTCAAGATATACAATCTTGGAAAAAAATTGTTTTTAGAAATTTTATCTTTATTGAAATCTGATTGTAGATTTGGATACCTTTTGGGGAGTTGTGCACCTGGTTTTGTTTTGGTGGCATTTTGAAGTGGTTAAGGTCTTGGTGAAAGCTTAATCTAAAAATAGAATTTGGGTGCATATGGAGGTAATCACATTTTTAGATACCTAGAACTGAGTACAACATGGGGGTCAAATCTAAGGGGGTAATCAGAGTTTGTGATTTTTTTTTTCTATGTTTAGCCTTGGGATTTTTAGGATTTTAATGCTATTTTAGGATACCCATTATGTTCATTAGCTTTGGGGTCAGATTTCATGTCATTCCGAGAAGTTTGGTTTTTGGTCAATTTTACCGGGTTCAAATCTTTTTAAAAATTATAGGAGGATTTATGGTGGGCTCCATTTGGGTGGACTTTCTATTTCTGGAGACCAATGTTTTTAAAAACCGGCCTAACCGGAATCAGGATCAGTTAATTTGACCCTAAAATACAATGGATCGGCCCTTGAATCGGTTGGACGATTGGTTCCGTACTAAATCAGCTGATTCAACTAGTTCTGCAATGAACCGGCCTGGGCCAAACTGTGGCAAATAAACCGTAACAATAAAAAAGCCCCCCAAAAAGCCCTAAATCCCCCGTCCCTGCTCCCCTAAACCATAAAACAATGTTGTAAAAGGACCCCCCCCTATTTGCCTCACATGAGTATACATTGTGTATTTGGTCTCTAATGGTTTGGATTTACATTGATGTACACACACATATATTAATTAGAGTTTTCATATTTTATGTATTTAGTAAATCAATGCATGCATTTAGTCGTCGATTGATTCTGATCTGATTGCAATTTGACCCTTGATGGATGCCGAGTTTGATTCCGACTTTTAAAAAATTGTTGTACACCTAGGGCGCATCACTTGAGGAAGCTTCCTGAACATTGTTGTGGGCCTCCAACTTTCTATTTATGGCCTAGAGGAGTGTGTTCCCCTTTGAGGATGAATTTTGACTTTTGGAGTGTCTTTTACTTCCAAGTTACCTTCTATTTTTACCTTTACTTGATTCTCAAGCTTTTTGCTATATTTATCCAGGGAAGTGTGCCCTAGATAGGCTCGCCCTCACGCTCTCATTTTATCATGCATTCTCTTCTTTTGGAGCGAATTACTTGGCCTATTCTTAGAGTTGGAGGAATTCTTTTATAGGAGAAATGCTATGCTTGGCAGAGGGGACACATTAGGAGGTCTATAATCCACAGTTTTTATCTATCTTCATCCACATGCTATCTTTGGATCTAGTGCTCATTCTTGGAGGCTTCTTGGTGATTTCATGATATCATTCATTGCTTGCAGTTGGAGCCATCTACTTTGAGTATTTTTGAAATTCTGTTCTAAAGCCTTCTTCTATTATGAATGTTTTTACTAGATTTGGATCCCATCTATTATTGATCCATCTCTACTCTTGCTTCTCTCTTCAGTGCTTTCTTCTTTCCCTCGTTTCATTAATCTCTTAAAGAGTTGTGATTGAGAGCCATCATTAGAGCGCAAGTACTAGTTGAATGACTATGCAGTCATTGTGATTATTTCTGATCCCATGTGATGTGGAGAAGTTAAAGAATCTTGGCTGCCCAAGGATCTTTGAGAGTGATTGGTGTGTTCCTACTTGTCCGGGATTTGTTTGTTTTACCACCCTTGACAATAAAGATCTATCAAGTACTCTTTTGGCAACCATTTCTTGTGTAAGAAATTCTATAGTTCATAAACTCATACTTGCTCTTATTGCATGCTTAATAGGAAATTGAGTAGTAGGAATCGAATAATTTTGTTTGCCCTACTTGCCTGCCTTCTTTTCATTCATTTTCGACTCCATATAAGGACCCGGTCAATTTACGTGGTTATCTAATCATTTAATACAAACAAACTTAATCAATTTTACTCATTTAGTATAATTAATTTGTTTTCACCTTCTTTAGTGTTTTTTTTGCAGAAATAAGATGAAGTTATACTTTTTCCTTGATTTGTGTGTATACAAAAGTTACCTAATAACTAAAATCTGCAGTTAATTTATTTTCCTGTATAAAAACCGTGAAGATAGCTTTCTTTCCAGTGCTGTTTTTACACAATAATGGGCTGTCTTGGTTGTTCTTTTCTATTGTTTTGCATGCCCATTCATAATTAGTATTTAGTACATTGTTTTGTGTATTTCCAGCAGTCTTTTGAGTGATTTAGCTTGTTTTAGTGTGTTTCCTTGATTTAATTATTTAGATACATTTAATTTTTTGTTTGTTTGGATATTCTTATTTCTTCTTACCTTGTTTGACAATCATGCATAACGGAGATGTATCAATCTTGGAAGATTTCCTCGACATTACTTTAGTGGTTGTTTCCTATTTGTTGATATGTCTTTCAGACCCTTTTGCTTTCCTTCGTACTTTCTTTCATCCTTATGATTACCTTCAATTGAGAGCACATGGAAAAACCTTATAATAGATAATCATTACTCCTATCCTTTACTTCCACTGACATAGACCGTAACTTGTCTGAACGAGGCATCATGTTTTGTTAGTGTATGCACAACATAGTTTTAGTATTGGCGTACATTGTTTCTTAGGCTACTTGAGCAATAGATTTCTATTGCTTACTTGAAGTTTGCTTTGTTAATAAGCCTTTGATTGGTGGTTGTGCACATTCCCTTGTTACTCGTCATGGTTCGAGGTTGTGAAGTTGTCTTGTCTCCCTTGTATTTTATTTTGTTTGAGCTTCTTTGCTGCCCATCATGGCTTGATGAAGTGTCATTTTTCTGATTTGTTGTTGTATGTGTTTGCATCTCACCATCTTTTGGTCTCTAACATGTACTTCTTGCAATCAACTGTAGTATTCAATGTGTGATATCTCAACGACTTTGTTCCTACTATCCCATTCATTGGATTACTCTCACAGTCAAGAATGGATGACATTGGATTTAAGAAATTCATCCTCTTGTTTGGACATTTTTTTATATTGATTGTATAAATGTCTATTCTTTTTGACAATTCTCTCTTTTATGACTTATTATATATATTTTAGTTAAAATTTTTATTCCAACCTTAATTGTGATATTAAAGAATGTCCAAACTTGAGTCCCAATCTGAATGCCCTTACATGCTAATGTCTCTATTTTGTGAAAAGTCTTTACAATATAAGTTTTAAAGGATTTTATATGTTTGGGATCTTTAAATCTCTTTGTCAAGTCTATGGTTCGCTTTTGTTATGCAATTATATCACTTTCTCTTGTTGTAAAAAAATATTATATGTATTGTGCTTGGATGCAAATTGGCAGACTACTATTAACATAAGGTAAGATAATTTCATTATTGTCCAACTAATGAAAAAGAAGTAGGTCAATGAGATTAGGGAGTACAACTAGTGGTCAATAGGTTATGGGAGTGTCCATAACACCTAGATGCTAAAAAACTAGCAAGAAAGGAGAGATACAATTGATAATAAAAAGTGAGTTGCAGGATCTGGGTAAAGCAGAGGAGGAAAACCCTATGAGGAGCAAAGCCCTAGTTCAACATCAACATCATCATTAGAAATAAAGTACAAGTAGAGTTGGAGGAAGGAGAAGAGGTATCCTTGACTCTGTTTATCACTGTACAGTGTAAAGGGATTGATGTAAACCCTAATGATATCCTTTGGAGAGTACCTAAATTGAGAGGGCTTGGATTCACAATCTTGGGATGAGCTTTGGAGGGAAAGGTCTCTTCGAGGCGAGGTGCTTGTTGGTCAGGTGGGAGGAAGTCTGTTGTTTCATTGGTCTGCAACTAACACCTTGAAGAAGTCGGGTGTTTGATTGGTGCTTATTGCCACAAGCAGTTGAGATAGGTTGAAAGAAAGAAGTGATGAGCTTGATGATACTAGTTTTGGAGAGGCCATGCAAAGTTTCCGGTGTGTGGATCGTCGCCTCATGAATGTATAGTGCAAGGCACCATTAGTCAACATAGCAGAAGAAAATCACAAGGGAACTCCCTTAAGTCTAGAAACATGCAATAATGTTCCCTGGATCTCATAGTAAATGGGGCATTTGAAACAAGAGCTTAGCAAACTCTATCTATTAGAGATAGTAGAATTGGAAAATCCACTCAGACCATGGGATTTGGTTGTTCATCTTGATCCATAGACGGTGGAAGCAAACTTGTAATTGGCTGAGGGGGATCTTGAGGCCATGAACCTAATGGTGTCGAGTGTAGATACAATAGATAATGAGCGCATCATGTAATTGCATAAAGGGCTCATAATAAAAGGCTATCTCGGGGCCTAGAGTTTAAGGGGGGAGACCCATGTTCTTTGAATGCAAGCTTGATAATGCCATCCCTAACAAGTATGTTAATCAACTAGAAAGGGAATTAAAGTGGGCTGTGGAGAATTAAAGTGGGCTCGAAGAACCATCTCCATTTGCAACTAGAAAGGGCAATCTCCTTGGAAGTGTAGAGAGTGAGATAGGGGTATCTATCTTGGCCCAAAGCAAAGTTCCCTAGTGTATGGACCTTGGGAAGGATGAAAATGAGTCTGAAGATCTTCTTTGGGTATAAAGGATGGGCCCCAAACTCAACTTGGACAACGACTTGGGAGATTGTTCATTTTCAATGGATTATCCATCATAGCATGATAGATCACACCCTCTCCACATGTGCCCAATCAACAAAGGATAGAAATGATCCCCAAACCTCAACCTCGTAAAGAGTTGTTGGTTTGATGATGGTGCAAAAAGGAGCATCTTCATAGCAATGTCTTGAAAATGCAAGTGGAAACATTGGCTCTCAAGCAAGAGAAAGGAAGCATGCCCCTTGCAGAGTTGGGGATGGGAAGCAAGCCTCATTGTGAAATGCTAGCTTGTGAGTTGGACCCCCAAATATGTGTAGGTTTTGGTAGCCTTCACTTTTCTCTCCGTGAAAAAAGAAATGACAATCCTTCAAAGATTTATTGGAGCTGTTGAAACCCATGACCTTAGTTTTGCTAAGGTTGACCACCCTTTTCTTAAGACCCCAATAACTGGCAATAACTTCCAACTACCTTTAAAGGTAGGCCCTCTAGGACGAAGACAAAAGGACCACGTTGTTCGCAAACAAGAGTATGGAAATCAAGATGTGGTGTAGGATGCAATTGCCATTTATACGAGTGTTCTCCCTAAGAAACTTCTCCAGCTTATCAATGTAGATCCCAAATAGTGTGGGCGATAGGGGACAACCTTGTTTGATCCCAATAATGTCCTTGATGAAATCAATAGAGCCTTGATATGTGTGGATTTGTCCTACCATTGTCTCATAGAGCCTTAAGATGGCCATAATGAGGGACTCAGGGAGATTAATGTCTCGCAACCTCTTGAACATGACAAATCAAAGATATTTATGCATAACCTTACATTTGTTGTTAAACTAGACATTCATGGGGCAATTCCCTCGGTGGTGGACAAGTTTCCTATGTTGCTTCCCACATGATATTGGAAAGTGAGTCATATTTGGCTTGGATCATCCTAAGAGAAGAAAAGAGGGTGGAGGGAGGAAGGAACTGGGGAAAACAAATGGTGTAGGCATCTATGTACTTAACATTGAAATGTATTGAAGTGTGTGGGTTATTTGGTTGGTAAGGGGGTGAGGTGGAGGGGGATCCTAGAGGGTGAAGGGAAGGAATGCATGGTTGGTGATGGGGACAAAGAGGTCTCAGATCTAAGGAAACAAAGCTTGGTTTGATAAGACATGTTCTACAATAGTAGACCCACCATTGTGTGGTAAACAAGAGTACTTGTGGGATCTGGGTAGCTTGGGAGTCCATTGAGAATGATAAGATAATGTGATTCATCAAGCTAGAGAATGTGATTCACATAGTTTGTGATGGAATTGGATGTGTTAGTTGTGAATTGTTGAACCCCAATGGTAATTGGATCTATTGCATGGAGGCAACAAAGCTTGGTTTGACAAGACATGTTCTACAATAGTAGCCCCACCATTGTGTGGTAAACAAGAGTACTTGTGGGCTTTGGGTAGCTTGGGAGTCCATTGAGAATGATAAAATCACGTGATTCATCAAGCTAGAGAATGTGATTCACATAGTTTGTGATGGAATTGGATGTGTTAGTTGAGAATTGTTGAACCCCAATGGTAATTGGGTTTATTGCATGGAGGTAATGAACATCCTCCACCCATCATAGATTGGTCTTTGGAGGGTCTTGGTGCACGCATTGAAGTTGTTGATGAATGCAGCTATGTGAGACATTCTCCAGCTTACAAACCTGTGAGGTGTGGATCATTGCA
>JZKD02S1679448.1:206907-226050 GCA_000966675.3 Picea glauca
AGTTGACGAGAAGACTCTAGATGATAGCTTGCTACATTGAAAAAGGTTAGGTGTGATAGATTTCTATTCCTTAATCTCTTTGTTTCATTTGTTTTAAAGAGGAAAACAATATACTTTAACATCACTAGATTTATTGCATTTGTAAAGAATCTTTAAGCAAGGGCCACCCTTAGTGTTGTCTTAAAAGCGGATCTTTCAAAGACCCTTTACTCCTTCAAATCTATGAGCTTTAGTGGGGAAATTAGGGTTGCTGTTGTGCACGTCACTTGGCTATGATCAGCCCCCAATCTTTCACAAAAACAACCCTCTTAAGAGGCTAACTTGACCCCATAAGCCCAAACAGATTTAAGCACTGATCTTCCTTCCCAACCAACCAAAAAACTAGAAAAACTTCATTTAAAATTTTTGTTTTAGCCAAATATGAAATTACAGCAAGTAAACTCATTAAACCGGATTGTATTTGAAGCAGTGTTGCAAATATCGACATCGGCAAAATATCGCCAAGGGTCTGAAAACGAAAATATCGGCAACATCGGGGAAAATATTGAAAAATATCGGAAAATGTCGTAAGAATGAAAATATCGGAAAATATCGTCAACCCTGATTTTGAAGATAATATCGCCAACATCGAGATATTATCAAGATGTTGGTAACACTGATTTGAAGTCATTTGATCTTTAATTGATCATCTAAAATCGACTTCTTGTTTCTAGAAGCAACTCTGTGATATTTCAATGCAAAAACCTAGTTCGATTTGCCATTTTTGGTCTTATTTTGGTGTGGATTTATAGTTCTGGAAAAGACGAATAAAATCTGATTTAGATCTGGAAATTAAATTGTTAATCACAAACCCTAAGTTAGAAATAAAATTAAATTCCTTTGCCCCTCAACTCTACAACGATTTGAGCTTAGTTTTCTTAAGGATTCCCCCCTTGACTAGAATCTTGTTTAGCTAAAGAGAGAAAGACAAGACTATCAAGGTGACAATGGGTAGTTTCTCTAAGTTTCCCTTAGGGTTTCACAACTTGTGTTTAGGGAACTTTTACACCAAGTGAGAACCTGGGATGTAACACAACTTTCAGGAGGCAACAAACCAACAGGTTTGGTGAGATGCCATGGTGGAGGAGTACACCTCCATTGTGGAGAATAACGTGTGGGACATAGTGCCAAGACATAAGGGGAAGTCAGTAGTGAGTTCCAGTTGGCTCTACAAAATCAAGCATATTGTAGATGGTAGCATCGAGAAGTGCAAGGCGAGGTTTTTGGCGAGATGGTTCTCCTAGAGAGTGGGAGTGGACTATGAGGAGACATTTTCTTTAGTCGCCGGGTACACTTCCATTAGAGCAATTATATCTTTAGTTTCATTTATGGGATGGAGGATACATCAAACGGATGTGAAAACAACTTTTCTTAAAGGGGAATAAGTGTACATATAGTTGCCTTAGGGCTTTGAAGTAGATGGGAAGGAGTCCCATGTTTGCAACCTTAAGAAGACCTTTTATGGACTGAAGTAGGCACCAAGATCATCATATTCCTATATTGATGGGTATTTGCAGACCGTGGGCTTCACCAAAAGTGATAGATCCTAATTTATATTATATATTTGTTGGGATTGATTTGCTTATTTTGGTGCTATATGTAGATGACTTGTTTCTTACAGGTATAGGGAAGTTCATTCGAGGGTGCAAAATAGTTATGGCAGCTAAGTTTTAGATGAAGGACATCAATATGATGCATTACTTCTTGGGTTTAGAGGTTTGGCATAAACCATGGGAGATTTTCCTTGGGTAAGGTAAATATGCAGCTGGGATCCTGAAGAGGTTTTGGATGGAGGACTGCAAACCTAAGGCCACCCCCGTGATCACTAATATGAAGAAAGTGGCAACTTCAGATTTAAAGTTGGTATAACCTATGTTGTAAGGCAGTTGATAGATTCCTGGATGTACTTCGTCAACACTAGATTAGATATATGTTTTGTTTTGTAGTGAACACATTGAGCCAATTCATGGTGGAGTCAATGCAAGAGAATTTGGTAGTAGTTTTGCTTAGATACTTGAGGGGCACAGTGGGGTATGGTCTCAGATATCTTGGAGATTGTGAAGTGAAGTTGCAGGGGTATACAGACTCAGATTGGGCAAGTAGTGTTGCAGATAGGAAGAGTACCTCAGGGTGATGCTTTAGCATGGGATCAATGATGAAATCCTGGTTCAACATGAAGCATCATTCTGTGGCACTTAGCTTAGCAAAGGAAAAATACATGGCAACCAATACTGCTAGTTGTGATGCATTTGGCTTCACAATTTGCTTGCAAAGTTGTTTGATCAGGAGTTGGATCCCACGGTGATATACTGTGATAATCAGAGTTGTATCAAACTCTTTGAGAATCTAGTGTTTCATGATAGGGCCAAACACGTAGAGATTAGATACCACTTCATACGAGACAAGATTTAGAAGGGAGCAATAAATCTCCAGTATGTGTTCCCATAGATCAGTGGGTAGCTGATATTTTGACCAAGCCCTTAGCAAAAGGGAAGTTTGAAGCATTCAAAGACAAACTTGGATTGGTGTAGGATTCCTTCCTTGTTAAGAGGGAGTGTTGAGAAATGTAGCTTGGATAGGAACGAACTTCTTGCACAGGTTTCAGTGTGAATGTGTAAGAAGTGGTTTGAGGCATTTGAAAAGTAACTACTTAGGAAAAGTGGGTAATTTATTCTATTTTATAATTCACTTAGGAAAAAGTGAAATATCTTATGTTATGGAGTTGACTTAGCTTAAGGAGTCTAATAAAATGTATTTGATACATTAATGACTTAGATTTAATCCAACTCGTACATCTCAGGATGAGATTAGGGTTTCGGTAGATTAGGGTTTTTTAGTAAAGAAATAAGATGAGATAGAAGAGGTAAATTACAAATGAGTAGATCTAGCGAGCATGAGAGGAGCTGGAGCTTAGGAAGAAGTAGGCCGTACAACAAGGATGTACGACAAACCCATACATGATGTATAGCCGTCGTTTTCCTAGTTTTCCATGCAGGTCGTACAACTCTTACACGGGCTGTATATATTTGTTCTTTTTGGGTGATTTATCTGACTATACAACAACTTGTTTAACAGTCTATGGAGGTTACCTTGTAAGATTTCATCTAAGGATTGATAAGTTGAGTTGAAGGATAAATCATCTGTGTATGTGTATTTTGTTTATGCTTTTGCCATTTACTCTTCAAGCTATTGTGTAATTGATGCTATTTTCATAAATTAGATTTCAACAGTTAAATGAATTCAATTTGATTTTTTTGGTTTGAGATCATAAGGATATCAATCATCTAGGGTTGTAACTCGATAGAAAGTGTGCAAAGTGCCAAATAGGTGGAGTGATTCACATGCATGATAGGTCAAAGGTCTTAGGACCTTCAACAACTTTCCAAAAATAGAAAAGTGCGACCTCCATTGTGCATTCATCTCATCTTGTTAAGTTTGAAAAAATCTACTCCAAGTAATCATAAAATATACTCCAAGGTGGTTACAACTCAACACCTGTGCAAGTGGGGAAGATAATAACCCAACAAATCCTTTCCAATTTGCAACCACCTCAACCCTGTTATGTTTGACCAAATCAACTCCCCAATAAAATACTTCATGGTGATTACAACTCATCAAATAAAGTTCAAGGACCATGTGTTTTTTGCAAAACCATCAATTGATTTAGACAAAACCATGTGCAGAAGAAAAGTGTTCCATAGAGAAGTGTGCCATCCTCTCCCAAAATAGTAATATAATACTTGCATGCCTTGGAATTTGTGCCATAGAAGGGAGTGATACATCAAGAACTCTAAACCTCTTCCAAATAAACCTTTCCAAGTGTGAAAGGATGCCAAATGAATTAGGGAACGTCACCAGTAGAGTCAAGTAGCCACTAGAATGATTAAATCATCCTCAAAGTGTGTGCACAAAGGCTAATGCTCTAATGTAACCATGGTCCACCTCCAAATAATCTTTGGATGATTAAATCACCATGAATATGTGTGCCAATGAGGGGTACACTCCATCAAGTGTTGTACCATGTAAATAGAAGTTATACCTCTAGTAAAACCCCATCATGATAACAACAAAATAAAAGCTCCACCTAGGCTTGAACCCAGGGCACACAACCATCAATGGACTAATATATCATATACATCATCCAACTTTACGGAATGGCTAGATCATCAATAAAACATGTAGTATCCCCCCCAAACTCAAACTTAGGAAAAAGTACATCAACAAGGGTACTGATCATCATCAAACACATTCTTTCCACCTAGGAAATTCACACCTAGGCAACATGCATTATCCCACCACATCAACATCATAAGAGAAGGGGACATAAGAAAGTGCTAACCCCATCCACTCATCAAGTGTGCCCCCATCACACATCCAAAGCATAAGGACCATGTAGAACACCCCCTCCTCCAAGTGACAAACCAACATCATAACATCATCATACAAAGTCACTAAGATGCTCCAAGAAGAAGATGACACATGTGTCCAGAGGCCGATCCAAAGGCATGAAAGTAGCGTCCACAACCATGAGAAGACCATTAACAATGACCATCCACCAAAGAAGAGAGTCCTCTCCAACCCAAAACACCAACTCAACCAAGAAGTAGCATCTCCAAACAAGAAAGAGAGTGTGTACCCCCAATCCATCCAAAAAGCTCCAAGGGTACCAGCTGCAAATTCCATCAATGTGATGACAATGACAATGTAGAACCTCATACAATATGAGGTGTAACACACAGCAAAGTGCCCAGCTTAACATAGAAACAATGCTCCATTCCTGCGATGTTTGACATCAAATACCATGCCAAACTTGTTCCATAAAGTGCTAATTTGGAGGTTGATCTACTACAGCTCTGCCTATCTGATCTTGTAAGAAATCACTGATTTGACATGAATGTTGCCATACAAAATTGCTCTACTGGTTTGATAGTACATGGGCACTGCTAATCAATACAATGATTTAGACCTGCCACCTTGGTCCTCAAGATTGTACCTGAATTTGATCTGAACAGAATCCTGGGAGGGTTGCTTGATCTCTAAATAAGCTCTGAACCCAACTTAATTGGTAAGCAAATCTCTCTATATTCAAGTCACAACCTCTCTTCTCGTGCCAATCTAATTACCTTCATGATAAATCTGGAAGCTTCTCATACTAAGATCCAAGAAGCTGATAACAGGAAGCATTGCAGCTGAGCTTGTCTAGATCTTGGCAGAAATTTTTCATGGTAACATAAAGCTATTGCATTGCAGAAAATTGCTGTATTTGTTTTCTATGTTTATTTCTGATCATAAAGAAATAATGAATAACTGTATCAATATTACCAATAGACATTTGTCTGCATGCCTGATTACTTGGAAAAAATTCAAACACTATAGAGGCAGAGGAAATAAGAACTAAGGTTAATGTTCATTTTATGTTATATTTTTTCCATTAGGATTGCCAAATGCTTAATATTCAAAATTCAAATTTGTTTAGACGTTTTTTTCTTGCTATCTTATTTGAAATTAGTTCTATTTAATTGTATTTAATTGTCTTATTTGTTGAAGATTTCTTTGGCTGTATTTTTCTTTACAAATCATATTGCACATATTTGTTGACATTGAAATTGCAAAGTGGTTAATTTTTCCATTTGCCAGGGTGAAAAATAGGGAATAAAGAACAGGGAAAATTTTAAGGATCCATACTTAGCTTAAAGTGTATAAACTTTGGCGAATCTTACTAATTCTTAAGATGACAACTACAAAATGTTTGATGATATTTTTGTAAAAATATTCAAGTTTCTAAGGATTTTATATAGTTTCTAGAAATTTTTGGCGATTTTTTGTATAAATTAATTTTATCATGTATAATTGGCAAATCCTTTTTTGGAAAAAACATGGAAAATCAGTCCATGGGTGAAATTTAGCCCCCTAAAATTTTTCCTGATAAAGAAGGGTAACCGTTTGTTTCCACTCAAAGTTAGAATTTTAATCTCTTGAATGGAATTAAAACAGGATCAGAAACCTATGGATATGCAATGCTGAGGTCAGGACGTTCACAAAATGGGGACAGGTTGCATGTGAAGCCAAGTGGTGAATTATTCCATGTGCTGGGTTGAAGGATAGGGAATAAAAGACAACTGTTCGTTTCTACCCAAAATTAGAATGATTTCCAGTTCAGCCCAGCACAATGAAAGTCAATTGATTAAACATTCCTTATATTCCACAATTATCTATGAATCTTTCCTTTCCATATTTAGCTGCATCCATATATGTGATGATCTAAGAGAACAGTAGTTTACTTCTGCATATGGATGACCAAATAGGATTGTTTGAAGCGTTATTTTCAATTGTTGTTTTTCTTCATCGAGAGTACTGATACTGTATTATATTTTAGGTTCATTTAGTGTTTTTTATAAACAAACAGATCCTTCTTTGATGGGTCCTACTATGAAATTATTGCAACAGGAAAAACTCTGTAGCATGTTGAAAGATGTGCTGAAAGGTAAACCAAATGTAGACATTGTCAAGCTCCACAAATCGGGGGGAGTGGTTCCAAGAAATTCGAAGTATCGGCAGCGGATGCGTATTTACAGGACACGGGTAAGAGCAGTGATGCACTATGACATACTAGTAAACTGCAGTTGCTTTCAAACATTTTTGTTTATAGCCATCCTTTTTGCTAGTTCTTTAAAACTAATGACACTTTCTGTACAAACTCTTGGGTTCACTGTTACAGCTGTAGTGCTTCTTTATATCACGTTAACAAGTAATTGTTCATTCTTATTTTAATTGTTTTATTCTGTAATATATATTTTCCTTAAAGCATTGGGTGCATGTATCAGGTTGTTTACATGTTAATAAATGTTCTATTCAAAGATTTACGAGTCTTTTGCATTCTGAATGAATGCTTCAATTTTGCTCTACGTAACCAAGAAACACTTTACTGCAAATGATGCCCTGATTTCTCCATATACCTTCTCCAAGGTCAGAGACTAGGAATGCCAAGAGGCAGCAAGCCTTGAATGAATATTAGGATTGATTCAGAACCTGAAATTGCAAGTTTCTTCCATTAAATATAGCTTCAACAGGGTAAACTAAACTTCCTAGAGAGGAATGAATGCTGTGCTAGACCCTTATCATAATACCTTGTCCATCTTTAGTGGAACCATGCAATGAAAATAATAATTCTTTCCAACATGATTATTATTACAATGGTGAAGTTGTTGATATCTGTGCACCTCATACCTTTTCATTAGGGTTATGACCCTTTAAATTTATTATTCATGGTTTTTTTAATTATACTTATCTATAAACTTTTTATTATTGATTAGGTCTATACTAACCCTCTCAAAAAAATGCTTTTTGTTGAAAGCACAAGGAGAGGGTTTATATATGTGAAATCATTTGTCTTCTGGTGATGTTGCTTTTGTCAAGTTTCGCCATTTGATTAGGTATTCAGTAATTTGCTTGGAACAAAGATTCTTGTCCATGTTTCTAGAATTCTGTTTGTATTGTGGGTATTAGTAGTTTAGTGTATTTGTGGGCATTGGGCACCTATTTTTTAAGACATCAGACATGAAATACATATGGAGGCATTGTTGAGTAGGTCAATTAGAGGCATATGCTACCTTTCCAAATTTGCTCTCAATGCGGTACGGTCCAAAGAATTTTGGAGTTGCTACATCTAATGTAACTTGTGTGTCAGTTTGAAGACAGATGTATAGCCAATGAAAATGGAAGCCTAGTGGATCTTTTAAGACTTCATCAACCTTGATTTGGGTACCTTCAAATAACAACTTGCATGGTTTGAGCCATAACTTTTCTAGAGTTGGAAACAAGACAGACTGTACCTTCTTTCTGTCAAAATTTCAATAGCAGAGGCATGGGAATGGCGGAGTTATAGTCTGTACAAATTAGGTTTTTTTCCCTATCTTGAAATTGGGCTTAAACTAGTAGGGTTTAATAATCAGAGACATCTAAATATTGTGAGGTTCAATTGCAATGTGAGTGGTGGCAAATAAACAGAATAGATCGAGGTGTTACAGGTTTGAAATTCAGATCTGCTTGGTTGAAATTGGTGAAGTTATTGGTGCTACAAGATTGCTCTCCACAAAAGTGCTAAAATTCGCAGGTTTTGGCAATTTGGCCACAACTTTAGCTTGGGAAATCCAAAAGGAGTGAGAACAGTGGCGTTACAGAGAAGACATTCAGTGTGTTATAGGTAGAAATTTCTGAGGCATTCGAGTAGATTTCACAGAGACACAACAATTACAATGTCAACCTTCAGAGCAGTCCCCATAGAAGGGCTTAAAAACGTATATCAACTTAAAATTGTCATAGCTTTCGATTAAAAGCTCAGGTTGAGGTGATTCCAAAATGTTTGGAGAGAGGAAATAGAAGAGAATGTCTTGGTTAAATGTTTGACTTGTACAATTTGGGGATAAAGGTTGTGAATTTGTTATATCGGACTTCACAATTTAGGGATATGCCTTTGGAAAGAAGAAAATTACTATTTGTTGAAGAAGGTAGGAAAATATTTAAATGAGGGACCTCACACTCCCTATGCTCCATTGACACATTTTACATCTTGCACATTACATTGACAATTGAAGAATCTTATATATTTTCTGCCATGGAAAAAGTCTGAAGACGAATAATTGCTCTAGACATTCCCATAAAGAAGGAGGTTTCTTCTCTACAAGATGTAGAAATTTCCAAAACTCATGCAACTTCAGAAATTTCACTTCCTTCCTAGAGGTTCCTGGATCCTAACCCTATGAATTTGCAGCCTTAGGGCTGATTGGAAGTATACATTTACAGCAGCAAGCACCGGACAATATTTCACTCCTTTTCAACCCCAATCAACAAAGGCAATACAAGAGAAACGATACTAAATGTGTGCCAACAAGTTTCAGCCCTTTATGGCAATCTTATCATGAATAAACCAGATCTGAAAATCACTTTATGACAGCAATAATTACAGCAGTAAATCTGCCCTATCTTCCTCAAGATTATTGTTAAAACTCTTAAAAATTTCAGCTTTATGTCATATCAGCAAGACACAAATGCTGGAAATTACCAAATCCTGAAGACAATGATTACTGAAAATCAATTCTGCAATAAGACAATTTTGGACAGCTGAAAACTGTTGATAGTTTGATGTAACTACGGAAAATATTCTTTTGTATTTGTATTGGTCAGACCTCGAGAAGGTTATTGTAATTTTATTGTATAAATCGGCTCAAAAGAAATTATTATTTTATTGTTATCCTTATTGTAAAAGTCAAAACGGCCCCTCTTAAGGTTGCATCTTTTCAGGAGTCAAGTTATGTGTATAAATAAAGGTTGAGTTCCTTTCATTTGTATACACACACAACTCGCCTTCTCTTGTGTATTTGGAGCATAGCAAAGGAGGTCTAGCGTTTGGTATCTTGGTCTTGGTTGATGAGAGTGCAACTTTCAACAAATCAAAACATGACTGTGCAAAAGAGKTTCATGAGGAGGAGAATGAAGTTACTAGAGTTCCAGAGGCAGAARCAGTTGAATCAGAGGAAGTCATTCATGAGGATAATGACATGGCAGAACCTCATAGGCCAGCAGAGATGCCTTCTCGCAAGAGAAGACTAGYTTGGGCATAAGAGCTCATCAGAGATGCAGAAAGATATGGTGCCCTAGAAAAATATCTCAGGGAAAGTAAGAAGCYGAAACCGTATTCCAGCTATGTGGCATGTTTGTGTGATATCATGAATGCAAAACCGTCCAGTTATGAAGAGGTTGCAGAAAAGAGGGTATGGAAGGATGCCATGGGGGAGGAATATCAGTCCATAGTAAAGAATGATGTCTGGGATGTGGTCCCCAGACCGAAGGAGAAATCAATAGTAAGTTCAAAATGGATCTACAACACGAAACATGCAGTTGATGGAAGTATTGAAAAGTATAAGGCTAGATTTGTGGTGCGAGGATTCTCTTAGAAGGAGGGCATTGACTATGAGGAGACATTTTCTCCCATGGCGAGATATACCTCGATCAGGACTATACTTTCGTTGGCTGGAATAATGAAATGGAAGGTGCATCAGATGGATGTGAAGACAACCTTCTTGAATGATGAAGTATATGTGGAGCAACCACAAGGGTTTGAGGTACATGATAGGGAGACTCATGTGTGCAGATTGAAGAAGGCTTTATATGGATTAAAGCAGGCACCCAGAGCATGGTATGACAAGATTGACATTTTTTTGACGAGCTTAGGATTTACAAAGAGCAGTGCAGATCCTAACCTTTACTTTAAGGTTGTGGATGATGGTTTGGTAATACTACTGATGTATGTGGATGACCTGTTTCTAACAAGTGTGGAAAAGCTCATCTCAGAGTGTAAGAGAAAATTGGCTACTGAGTTTGAGATGAAAGATCTTGGGATGATGCATTACTTTTTGGGTCTTAGGTATGTCTGAGACAGGATGAGATCTTTCTGAATCAAGGGAAGTATGCAATGGAAATCATGTAGAGGTTCGGGATGTTGGATTGCAAGGCAATGGCTACACCTATGGTATCAAATGTGAAGTTGCTGCAGGGTACGACTTCAGAGACTATGGATGTTACTTTATACAGGCAGATGTGGGTTCGTTGATGTACTTGACGAACACGAGACCAGATATATGTTTTGCTGTAAACACCCTGAGTCAGTATATGGAGCAACATAGGCAGGTTCATTTGGTCGCAGCAAAACATGTGATAAGGTACCTTAAGGGTACATTAGATTATGGTCTCAGGTATGTGATAGACCATGAGTTCGGGTTATATGGATATTTGGATTTAGATTGGGCCGACAGTAGGCATATTGCTTCAATCTAGGCTCCAATATGGTTTCGTGGAGCAACAAGAAACAGTCATGTGTAGCATTTAGTACGGTTGAGGCTGAATATGTGGTAGCATGTGCAACATGTAAAGAAGCAATGTGTCTTCAGAAGCTGCTGTTTGGGTTATTTGGTCTCAAATTGGAGGCGACCTGCATTTGGTGTGAAAACCAGAGTTGCATGAAGTTGCTAGAGAATCCGGTGTTCCATGACAGGTCGAAGCATATCGAGATCAAATATCACTATATCAGGGATATGGTGCAGAGGGGAGCAGTGAGGCTTTAGTACGTGACCTGAGGAGCAGGTTGCGGACGTGTTGACCAAGCCACTGTCGAGGATGAAGTTCGAGCACTTCAGGGACAAGCTTAGCGTGGTCCCTCTTTAGAGGGAGTGACGAGGTACAGATGCATTGCGGGGTAGTGAATGTCCTGGGGACATGTTGTAGCTATTTGAGAGCTACCCACAAGCCTTGGATGCAT
Organism: Picea glauca; assembly: GCA_000966675.3. Classification (NCBI taxonomy): domain Eukaryota; kingdom Viridiplantae; phylum Streptophyta; class Pinopsida; order Pinales; family Pinaceae; genus Picea; species Picea glauca. Next base: position 218,261 of record JZKD02S1679448.1, read on the forward strand.
TGGTTGTGAAATCACATGGGTGCACATGATGAGGTACAGATGCATTGCGGGGTAGTGGATGTCATGGTGACATGTTGAAGCTATTTGAGAGCTACCCATAGGCCTTGGATGCATTGGCTGTGAAGTCATGTTGTACTATGGATATCTGATGATGTATAGATTCATATGTTTAAACAATCAATGGTCATGAGCTCGTGTGGCAACAAAGAATACCTTCCTAGTTAAGAGGGAGTGTCGATATTTTGATGTAACTACGAAAGACATTCTTTTGTATTTGTATTGGTCAAACCTCGAGAAAGTTATTGTAATCTTATTGTATAAATCGACTCAAAAGAAATTATTATTTTATTGTTATCCTTATTGTAAAAGTCAAAACGACCTCTCTTAGGGTTGCATCTTTTCGGGAGTCAAGATATGTGTATAAATAGAGGTCGAGTTCCTCTCATTTGTATACACACACAACTCGCTTTCTCTTGTGTATTTGGAGCATAACAAAGGAGGTCTAGCGCAAGAGGTCTTGGTTTCTTGGTCTTTGGTATCTTGGTCTTGGTCTATTTGTGGAGAGCTATAAACGTGACATTGTACTGGTTGAAGGAAACTATACTGAAGAATTGGTTGCTGGGTTTTCTCMCCCACGAGGGTTTCCCAGGATATATCTTGTGTTCTGTGATTGTTTATCTTTCAGTGATCCTATTACATGCAATTGTTAATGAATGTTAAAGAATATAACTGTAAATTCTAAAATTATAACAAAAACTTCATATATATATATATATATATATAGATGAACTATTTGTACATACCATAGCCTCATCCCAAAATTAGTACAATTCTCTAGCCCTCCAAAACCCTAGCTAGGGAAAACAATGAAAACCCTAGCTCCACCAAAGATCCTCCATAAGCTAGCATCAACATTAGCAAGCCTCCTTGGCTCCAAGCATGACATCTCCTCTCTCCTCCTCACAAGTACAACCCAGGGCTTAGTTCACAAAACGTTCACTCCACTGTTTTCGAGGGATGGAATCCTAACCCTAGTATTCAAGATGCTCCAAGTGCTCCAAGAAACCCTAGTGCCTCCAAGACAAGAGATAAAGTACAAAGAAGAAATACAAAGGGAGAGAGAGAGACTAGTGCACTATTCTCCTTACATCTCTAACATAAGATAATGAAGAAATGAAGTGATTATAAAAGGACTCTCTCCTTCCTCTATATATTTGTGAGGTAAGAGAGGCCAACAACACATGTGGGCCAAAACCCTTACAAGCAAACCTATTACAAACATAAATAGGCTCACACATGTGAAGCATTATACTCCAAGGGTACACATGTCAAGCTCCAAGGTGATGTTGTTCATAAGCAAGGATTCAATGTAAAGGTGCTCCATGAGATGTGTCCAACGCTCCTACTATTCATAAAAGCCTCAAAGGACTCTAATGCTCCTCCCAAGCCATGTGTTCCTTTCAGTCTACTTCACCTGCATGAACATTTTGACAACCCAGGTGTCCCCAAGTCAACTCCAAGACTCCATGCAAACATCCAAGCCAACCATGTTGTCTAGGGATCAATGCCTTCCTTTGGAATGCCAAACACTCCTCTGAGCTATGGCATCGTCTCAAGCAAGCAACCGATCTCTGTGTGGCCATCATGAATTATGTCCCAAGTTGTCTGAAGATCTCCAATGCTACAATGGAGAATGCCATGCAAGCATCCAATTGAGGTCAAACAACCTTTGAGTAAGCCACCTCCAAAGTGCAAGTCTGGCATGGACCATCCAAGGGCTAATCACCAATCATGCACCATGTACCCCAAATCTCATGAAGCACCCCCAAACATGGTATAAACACTTCCAGAGTAACCTCGAAAGCTAACACAAGACACCATTGCCAAGCTCAATGAACAAGTTTCTCAACTTCGTGATGAAGTTGTTGCTTTGTAGGATATTAATGTCAATCAACAAGTACTAATACCTAGTTGCAGAATGATAATACAAGGCTTAAGCAACAAGGTGATTCACTGCAAGAAACTAATAGTCAACTTCAAGATGAGGTCAATTTTTTGCAGAACTTTGTTTCTGAGCTTCGTGAGTATGGAAAACTTCAAGGATGTGATATTTATCCCATAGTGTATAAAGGGAGATGAATATTCAAATATTGTAGTCAATGCCCATTCTAAGGTAGGCAAATCATTCAATTTTTTCATGGCAAAGTATGCCAAACTTGCGAATAATTCCTTTTTTTGGATAGATGCTTCTTGTATCTTGATGCAACAAGGGTGCACCTTCCCAATATGAGTATATTCAATGAAGGGAAGCTGACTTGCGACATTCAACTATACAAGTTCATTTGACTAAGCAGCCATGAGTGGGGGGTATCTATTTTGCCAAGTCACCTAGGACTTGCACCTAGACCCAATTGCATTCGCAAGTACGAGCACAAGCAAAGAACATGCCATTGGAGAGACGTGAAGCCTAGTGGGGGCAATAAGTGTCCCACTTTCACCGACTCGCCAAACCACTATTGAGAATAATTGCTTATTGATAAAAGTAATCATGCCAAATTCAATAATAGTTATTTGTTTTTTTTACATTAGATGAATCTTTATTTTGTGTGTTGCTTATGTTGGGTGAATATTATCACTCTCAATTTGTGTTATGGTAAATTGCCCTTTGTCAACAAAGTTGGCCATGGAAAACTAAATGTGATATTAGAAGATAGCACAAAGACCTAAGTCACTATGGTGGTGTTTTCTAAGGGGCCCTGCTAAAATATGCTTGAATAATATTCATATGGTATTCGGAAGTTTCCAATGACAACACTAACAGATGACTTAAAGTATGTTATAACAAATCCTTGCTCAATGCTGTTTTCAATAGTCTTTGATAAGATTCTACCTCTTACATTTTGTTATCTAGATTCACTTATTGTGCTAGAAGAAAGTTCCATCGCATGAAGTTGTTAATGAAGATGCATATTTCATTTCTAATTAATCAAATTTTTATATTTTTCAAGTATCATATTCATAAGTAGCAAGTGGATTGTGTTGGCTCGAAAATCTATCACGAGACAATGCAAATAAGTTTATTAGATGAATGCCTGCAGTTAAAACTAACACCTTTAATAGCAAATTCTCCATTTCTTGATATTGGCTATCAGATTTTTTTTTTGTTTTTGTTTTTCTCTGTAATGTGTTTTATTTGTTCTGAAAGTAAAACCAAAATACAGAAAGAAAGTAAAGATTCACAATTTAGACAAAGCATAATACACTCTTTTGAACAAATGGAACTAACAAGAGTTACTAAAGCCTAAACTTAAGATCAGCATTCATCCAAATAAACATCATTTATCAAAGGTGTAGCAACAACATAAATCTAATAAATTCTATTCATCACGTCGACAATGTTTGATAAGATTCTTCCTCTTACATTTTGTTATCTAGATTCACCTATTGTGTTAGAAGAAAGTTCGATTGCATGAAGTTGTTAATTAAGATGCATATAACACTTCTAAATAACCGAATTTTTTATTTCAAGTATCATATTCATAAGTAGCAAGTGGATTATGTTGCCCTGAAAATATATCACGTGATAATGCAAATGAGTTTATTAGATGAATGCCCGAAATTAGATCTGACATGTTTAATGCCAAACTCTCCTGTTCTCGATATTGGCTATCGGATTTTGTTTTTTGTTATCTTTAGATTTTCTCTTTAATGTGTTTTATTTGTTCTGAAAGTGAAACCAAAATATAGAAAGAAAGTAAAGATTCACAATTTAGATAAAGCATAGTACACTCCTAAAAAATGGAACCAACAAGAGTTGCTAAAGCCTAAACTCGAAGATGAACATTCATCCAAATAAACATCATTTATCAAAGGTGTAGCAACAACATAAATCTAATAAATTGCTATTCATCATGTCTCATGCATTTAAAGTACAACAATATAAGATATTAATAAGAGTTGCAAAAGACTAAACTCGAAGATTAACATTCATCCAAATAAACATCATTTATCAAAGGTGTAGCAACAACATAAATCTAATAAATTTCTATTCATCATGTCTCATGCATTTAAAGTACAACAATATAAGCTATTAATGAAAGTTGCAATAGCATGAATTCATAACAACTCACTATTCATTATCTAAAATAAACACAAGAAGAAGGAAGGAGCATATGCAATCAATTGAACTGAAATGTAAACTCTAGAAATTTGCTTCAAAAGCAATTACAAAATGTTTCCGTGGTATACATTCGCAAAAGATAAGAACCTCTTAAAAATTCTACAGTTCTACAATAAATAGGCTCAAGGGGCCTCAAATCTTTGAGCATAACTGCTTAAGAGTGTAATGCTTCTTGAAATTGTTTTTCTTTTTGAAATGCTACACTTTCTATTTCAGGGCTAATGTGTGTGAACCTTAGTTCATATTCATTTTTCTTTTCTTGTCATTGATAAATCATGCCTTGCAACAATCCCTTATGCTTGGTGGGTCCTACATGTGCTTTTGAAGGGCAACACCATCGTTTACTTGGGCAGCTTGGGCAGTTTTCATATTTTCCTTGATATCTTTGTTGCAACTTCTCACGAAATTCCTCAACCGAAATGACATCACGTCCTTGGCTAAGATATGGCAATGCCAATTTGTTTATGAGGTACACTTCATCGGATAACATGAGCCAGATTTTGCCCACCATGTTTGTGATTTGTTCCAGCGCAATTTGAGTGTTGGATTCCTTGAAATGCAGGTAAGCGCAAAACTCCTTAATCTTGGATTTACTGAATGTGAGTACCCCTTAGGGTATGGACACAAACTACTTCTCTAGACCATGTACTGTCTCATCTAAAATTGCCTTTGGCGGATCTCGATCAACCTTTGGTTTGTGGACATGCTGTGTCCTGTGTTAATCAACAAGTAATTTGTTCATCTTGTCGAAGAAATCAAATGACATGTTCATTTGTGTGCCTCAAATTGAAGTGGCCATCTTAATGAATGCTGCTTTTCTAGTAGATTTGTTCTTGTGAAACTCAACCTACTTTTTGACATTGGCGAGTTTTCAGTGGTTTTGGACTTATTGGGTGAAGGTAATATTAGTAGTCCCTAGAGAGAGAAGATGCAAATCCTTCACACTAGTGATGACTTCCTCGGATATTTGAATTTCTATTTTCGTCCCTTTGTCTTGCTTCCTTTTGTATGTTAGTGTCTTGAGGGCTTTGCCTTTGACATAGAACATGGAGGTATCAATTTGATTTGCTAGACCTCCTTTTGGTGGCATGAGTTTCATCCTTTCAATGAACCAAGAAGCTAACTCAATTGTTTGCTTAATCATCTCTATCTTGGTATCCTTGTTTTGTTGATCCTCAATGACTTGTTCCTCGACAACTTGAGCATTGCTAGGTTGCTGGTATTCTGTGGTGGTTGTAGGTGCAATCCTTATTATGTCTATGATCTGTCTGATGATGTGCTATGGAAGGTCGACATATGGGTCTAGTCATTTAGGCACAAAAGTTGCCTTTATTGCTTCTATCACTAGTTTAGTGGTGTATAAGTTAGAGTTCCTACATTCAATCTCTTTATAAGTCAGAGCTTGATTGAACACTTCTTCTTTATATTCATGGTTGAATGCCCATGTGAGCTTTAGAGACTTAAAGTGCACTTGCACCTTGCCCAGTGGAGTTGGTTTGAGGGGAATCTCCTAGAAGCAGTGGGAGGATTTCCTTGGCCATTGCCTTGGCATGTTTGAAGTTCAGTAGTGAAAAATAGCCAATGGTTATAGGAAAGGATGGCCACGCCTTTTTACAAGATTGCAATTGCCCCGCACATCAATGCTTGATATGCTATCTCTCTTAGGACTAGCCTACTTGGGAACATACTTGGGTAGTATGTGTGGTAACTTAGTAAGCCCATAAACTCGAATATAGTTGCTCTTCTATTCCACACACCATTTTCCTATCGAGTCCAATGCCTTGATGGATGAGGACGTGAATTAGGGACATTTTGTGTGATACAAGATTTGGTACAATGACACTTGTAAATCATTACATATGGTGGTGTAGTTGGCAGTGTGCTTAGTTTTTGTTAAAATTAATGCAGCTGCAAGAGCCATTCTCCGGGAGGATGGCAAAGACCTTAGTTGTGATCTAGGGCCCGTAGTACACTCTCGGGGTTCTTGGTCTAGGACCAAGCAGTTAGAGCCATGGCGAAAGACCCTAGTTGGGCCCCCAATGTATTTTTGGGGTTCTTGGTCAAGGACCAAGCAGTTTGATGGTATAAGTCCCTTAGATGTGTTCTAGGGTCCCTGGATGTGTTCTAGGGAATCCTTGTTCAACACTTGGATTAATCCTTGGTTGTGTACCTTGGTGGTTAAGACCCTAGTTGTGATCTAGGGCCCCCAGATGTGTTCTAGGGTATCCTGGTCTGGGACCAGGCAGTTTCTTGGTTAAGTACCAAGCCGAGATGATTTGTGGCTTTCTTCTCTCCCGGGATGGTAGGAGCAGTTAAGAAGAAGGGCATGATCACATCATTGACCCTCCTCGTATGCTGGGATGATAAAAGCTTATAAGTTATATCATGAGACTCATGTGGACAAATTTGCCATTAAAGGACTTAACGTTTGACTTTGTCTTATTGTTTATTAATGAAACCCCCTTGCTTGAGTTATGCCCCCCCTATTTGTTGATGATGTGTTGGTTCGATTCTTTACTCCTTCCTAAAGAAAAGCTGGCCGCTTTTATCTTGAAACCCCCTCTCATTGATTTGTCTTATTTCCTTGTTTGACTTTTTGATTTGCCATTTAATATTTTAAATTGTAAAATATTATTTGTTTATTTGTTAGACATTAAATCTAACCCTAAAGTTATGGCAAGTAGGCTAACATGTTAGCCCTAACCCTACCCACCTAAAAATATACAATGAGTGGTCTATTCCTCATTTGACACACTCACTCTCTCTTAGCCAAGTAGAAGACTGAGGTTTTTGCTGCGGCTCTTCTGGATAAGGTCACTAGGTGGCTGCGACTCTTCTGGAAAGGTCTACTTGGGTCCTCTCATGTCCTCCTTTGTGTGTTCCTGGTCTGCTCCAGCTGCCGTGGGTTTATCCCTATCAACCTTGCTTGTTTAAGCCTGTTGCTGACCCTAAAAGTCTTTCCCAGCCAGTCATAGAGGGTTTTCTGGTTGCTGATTGGTGTTCTGGTATCTTCTTGCTGGTGCCGCTTTGCTTTCTAGATGTTGCTGCCTTAACCTTTTGCTGGTGCCACCCTTGTGTGGTGCCTCACCTTGTATGCTAACATCTCTAGTACCATTGTGAACTGGACTATTGGGACTGTTCTGGAACTGCTGATATTTGAAGTAGAATTCTGTGGGCTGAAAGTGTTAAGGCTGTTTGTGGTTTCTTTTCCAGCCCTAGGTTGGACAGTGTTGTTTTGCTTTCAGCCCTATTACTTGACAATGGCATGATCCTTAGATTCTCAGTCTGCTGATTTGTTTTCTGGTTTACTATCCTAAAAGTTCTTCTTGGCACTGTCTCCATGATCACGATGAGATCTAACCTGCGGGTTTGATCCATGATCCATTAAGCTTTTTCTGAGCATACATCAAGGAAGGTAACAACAACATATCATGTATTTTGTTCCTTGTTTTAGCTAAGATAAACACTCAGGTCTATGTTATGCTACTTATTGATTTATTGTTAGATTTTTAGGGTTAGTTGAAAACAGTAGTCACCTTTTAATTTTAATCTAGACATCTCTAGATCTTGAAGCAAAGATAGTAGATATATCAATGGACAGCTGAGATAG
>JZKD02S1679448.1:278873-289239 GCA_000966675.3 Picea glauca
AAAACAGTGAAGGAAAATAGAAAGGACTGGTCTCACAGGCTCCCTGAAGCATTATGGGCCTACATAACTACCTGGAGAAATACTACAGGATTCTCTCCCTATGAATTAGTTTATGAATTAGTTTGTGGAATTTGAAATCAAAACCTTAAGAACTACTTTAGCTGTCAACCTTGATTTGACTGATGCACAGACAACCAGGTTGCTGCAACTTAATGAATTGGATGAAAAAAGACTAGATGCCATTCATCAAACAACTATGATTCAACAGTAAAGATCAAAATGGCATGACAAAACTATCAAGCATAAGTAATTCCAAAAAGGTAATTGGGCCCTACTATACGACTCTCAGTTTAAAGAATTTCAAGGGAAACTACGTACACGATGGCTTGGACCCTACGGAGTAGACACTGTTTTCCCCAATGGAACAGTAAGGCTCCTCACAATCGATGAATCTAAAACACCATTACTTGTAAATGGTCATCGGCTCCGTCTGTACCAGTGCCCTATTTCCAAAGAAGATTTTAAGGCTACATGTGTGGCAGACTCTCATTACCTCTTTTTAGAGGGGGCTCCTACCCCTCATTGCAATTAATTCTTTTAATTTAATTTCTTTAGTATTAGATTAGATTTCATTTACTAATAATCTCTGTCAAGAAATACCATGTTATAATTGATTTTTGTAGATTCTCGATCAAAGCAAAGGCCTACTAAGGAAGGACGATATTACTTCAAGAAGAGCCAATCTCCCCCATTGCCGAAACACCACTGTTCAGCAACCCTTCACCATTTTCCCATTGTTGAAACACCACTGTCAGCAACTTTTTGCCATTTTCCCCATTGCTGAAACACCACTGTTCAACAACCATTCACCATTTTCCCCATTGCTGAAACACCACTGTTAGCAACCTTTCACCATTTTCCCATTGCCGAAACACCACTGTTCCGCAATTCTTCATATTTTCCCATTGTCGAAACACCACTGTTCCACAATTCTTAACATTTTTCCATTGCCGAAACACTACTGTTCAACAATTCTTCTCATTTTCCCATTGACGAAACAACATCGTTCAACAATTGTTTTGCCCTTCTTTCTATGGCTGAAACACCACTTCCTTAGCAGTATTTTGCAACATCACTCTTCAGCAAACATTTCTCTATTCTTCCTATGGCTGAAACACCAACTTTTCAGCATTCTTTGTCAATAAGATTTTGCGCTCTCATACTACATTTTGTCCTTCCAGCAAACAAATCCATGATACAATTCATCTAACAAATCAAAAGTCTCTGCCACGGCCACTGCAGAACTATTATGGATAGGCACTATATTTTGTTTAAAGTACGAATCAAAAGGTAAAGGTGAGGTATGTAAATTTTATGTAAATACAATTAAGCTATAGTTAATGAGAAGATTCCAACTCATTATTACTACTCATGTAAAATCATTATTAGCCGCACTTGAAGGGGGGGGAGGAAATATCAAACTTTTATACCATCATTTCACACGTATTAACCACCGCCATTCCTATTTACCATCCTTTCGTATTTTTCACCACCAATTGCATGCCTTCACTCAAAAAAAACTCACTCTGCATAGAAGCGGTTACTCGACTCTTTGACGCTGCATTTTACCGAGCTGTTAGCTATGGGAAGCCCTGTTATATGGTACGAACCCGCCACGATAGCCCTGTTAGAACTGTATCCAGAAGTCTATCAAATTTTTCTGCAGGCAGGATGGCTCAGTTATTTTCAGAGACTCCAGTAGTTTGATCAACAATAGGTTCTGCAATTTTCTCGAAATCTCCAAGAAGATCATTTCATTGTTCAAGGGGTTCGGATTCCAGTTACAGAAGAGGATATAGCGCAGGTTTCGGGTCTCCCTACCAATGACACTCGCCTGTTCAGCCGCAAACATATCATCCTCAATGCCCAACAAGATTTCCTCTTGCCAGGGGAACAAATTGAACCCAAAGGCCGGGGTGTCTGACTTAGTTCGTTGCCGCCTCCATGGCCGAAAGTTGCAAAATTTGTCAAGCACTACCTTACCTGTGAAGGCCGATACCAGGTAGTCTACCAGTCTGATTTTGTCCTGTTGTCTCATTTAGGACATGCTAGATTGGTGAACATTCCTTATTATATGCTCGGATGTCTTAAGAATACGTCGCACTGCTGTAAAAAGGATAAATATCCCACCCTTTCACTCACTCATCACCGTCTCATTCAACTACTTATCCAAAATGGTTTTCAACAAAACCCTCCACTAAACAACCCACCCATAGAACCCCAAGAAGCTGTTGAAATTCCTAAAAATCTTCAGGAACAAAAACCACAAAACCCTCCAGACCCTCCAGAAGTACCTAACAGTCTGCCTACAGACCCAATAATTCCAATTGACCCCCCTACTATACCAAGCCCGCCCCACATTTTACCAGAATCATCCACTCCTTCCCTTCATATTCTTAGCGATGATTCTGAAACAGACAATTCTCCTTGTCCCATCATTGAAGAAAATCCCCCACGCAAACGAAAGAAAATTCCTTTCTTTCAGCCCTTTTTACAAAGAAAACGAATAACAGCCTTAACAAGGGCAACCACTATCGCCACTGCCCTAAATCCCCAACCCATCCAGTTAAAACCCTGTACACCTCCAACCTCCCAGATTCCGGATTCTTTACCTATTCCACTCACGGGTACTGAAACACAAGAACCAGAGGCCCAATGTGTTGCGACATCATCCATTTCAAATCAAGTAGCTGAAACACAAGAACCAACTACTCATTCAGTAGCTGAACTACAAGAACCAACTACCCATTTAGTAGTTGAAACACAAGAACCAACTACTCATTCAGTAGCTGAAACACAAGAACCAACTACCCATTTAGTAGCTGAAACACAAGAACCAGCTACTCATTCAGTAGCTGAAACACAAGAACCATCTATAGCTGTCTCACAAGAACCAGCTACAGCTGAAACACAAGAATCAACTGCTGATATTGATACCGAGACATAGGAATCAGATTCTCAGGGTGCTGTAACATTACTTTCTCTACATCAAGAAGCTGAAATACAAGAAGCAATTGCTAATCCTGTAGCTTCTCTAAAAGAACCAGCTAGTGCGGATGTGACTGTTACATAATAACTAGTCACCCCTCAACCAGAACCAACAATGGCCTCTGTCTTACAAGAAAATGAGTTCCTAAGGTTTGAATTGGAAGCCTACAAGCAAGAGCTAGCCATGGCAAAGGAAGCCTATGAGAATGAACTTAAATTGTACACCCTAGCTCGCATAACAACCATGTCAGAGGGAACTACAACAGAGAATCCGTGCAGAGAATATATGTGCAGTCAATGTGGGGACATCTACTATCAAGCAAGGTACAAAGTAATTCAAATTCCAATGCCAGGAGCTTCCCCTACACCTACGACGTTTGCAGTCAAAGAAGAAAAACCTGCTGTTACACAAGAACCAGTAGGACCTTCCAAAATTAAGACTGAACCCTGGCCTACAACAAATGTCAAATATGAAACCCCTGCTTTTGTTAATAAAGATGTACAAACATTGCCTATTGATGAATCTTCCCCTCCTAGCCAGATCAATACCCACATCTTTTTGGAAAGGGCCACTCAGACCCTACCTCAGCCTAGTACTTGCAACACCGAAACACAATCTCAGCCATGGGATGAGCAGAAAATAATAAACAAATGTAAAAAAGAGTCTACTGTTACACATGCCAAAAGCCTGCAGAAACACAGACAAATCTGGATAAATCATATCTACTCAAATTGGGAAGCTTTGGAGCAAACACGCTAGGAATATCGTGCCCTTAAGAAACAGAATAAAGAGCTAAAAGGCAGATTGCTTCTGATATTTGACTTGGCACAAAATTTATTGGCTGCAAGGAAACCATCACGCAACTACTCTCTGTTCCTCATGGAACAACTTACATGGTTTCAGATCAAATCAATCAAAGAAGGAAGACCCCATGCAGTGTTAAATCCAACAGATTTTGTCAAAACTTTTGCAGAAGCCTCCGCTATGGATCATCGCCTCCTCTGTGAGGCATATTTTCATAATGAGGCCATACCTAAGAATCGACAGCTTAACCTTAACCCTCTTTTCGGTGACATCCAGATTCGGGCACTCACCTCCTTCCTTAACAATCATATTATATGGCAGGATGACTTCCTAGCTGCCAAGCACAATGAGGATAACCACCTTATCTGGATACGGCTAGAACCACAAAATGCTGCCACCTTTGTTACAGAGTATTATTAGTTTTTAAAGAAACCAGGGATGACTGAACACATTCAGCAACTACAGACAACAGTTCTTCAGGATTGTCAACAATTCATTAAATTCACAGAGATTGCTGCCCTACAAGCAAATAACATGTTTTGGTAGCAATCTACTGGGAAAAGACAATAACACAATCCCTTCAGCCCCACTAATCTTGAGATAGCAATCTCCAGGGTACCTAGCTACATCAAGTGTGTTCAACAATGTGTTGAAAGCTTGATTGGGTATCAATTTCATTTTCCTATCCTCTGGATGCCAGCAGAGAAATATCAAATTCATTATAAGTTGCCCAAGAAGGCCAAAAAAACAGCTTGACAAAGGTTACAATGCGTTCAAGGGTTTAGATCTCCAACATACAACACCTTCCACAACTACTGCTTGAGTAACTTGCATGCTCAGAGTCGGTATCCAGATTCTGATTCAGAGTGAAGTTGCCTGAGGACATGCAACATTTTAAGTTGGGGGGGGGATGTTAGGACCCTGTAATGTACCTTTTTGCTCACACTTTTTGATACCATTACATTCTTTTTCACTCACATTTAAACTTATATTATCACCTTACCCTATCTCTCCAATGTATACAACGTCTCTTCTCTTTACTATATGTTTAATCTATTTTGCATATAATTTTACATTACTCTCATACTTAACCGTTGATTAGAAATGTATAAGTGTTGAAACAATTCGAACTGCAGATTAGCATTGAGGCCTGTTTCTGAAACAGTTAAAGCACACAAACCTTGTGGCTAAAATAGTTTGTGGACTATGATGCTGAAACAATAACTCATATAGAAGAAGCTGTTACACTCTCCATGGTCTACGATGCTGAAACAAAAACTCACACAGAAGAATATGTTACACCCTCCATGGTCTACGATGTTGAAAAAACAACAGAAAAGTTGTTACATTGACCACAACAGCCGCACCTTGAGCCAGAATTAACCATCGCTGTCACGTGACCATGTGCTGAAATAGTCAGAACACAAATCCTGTTGCTGAAACAACCCGCGATTTGAGATGCTGAAACAACATACAACAACAGTAACGAGAAGAAAAATAAAGAAGCTGTTACTCCAGCTAAAACAACAACACCTCACTCAGCACCTTTTCAACTATTGTAATAGCATTCTGTTACGAGAGACTAGGATGTCCTATCCCAGTATAAAGATTTGATCTAACTAAGAATATGACTCAGATGTACACATGTAATTTGATGGTCAAATTGTATCGAGAGGATTCTCCTCTTTAAATAAGAGGAAATCATCATTAGAGAGGACCTTCTTTTTGGCTAAGAAAGAGTTTACAGAGAAGGATATGTTTTATTTCAGACATTTTAATATGATACAGTTGATAGATGAATAAAAGATTGTTCTGAGCATTTCTCTCTAGTTCTTTTCATTTCAGGGGAATCTTGTGAGAAGGGAGGGCCCACCTTCTTCACAATATTCACCCATTAGCCTTGTAGTGTGTTAGTGTTATTTCTGTTCATGCCTTGATTAAATTCTGTTTTGCTGAAACACTACTTTATTGAACTCTGTCTTGCTGAAACTCTGCTTTACTGATTGTTACATTGTTTTCATATGATTCATGCTTGGGTAACTGTTAATCATTCTAGTTAGCAATCCTGTTTGGTGAATTTATGAAAGCTTGATAATTAGGGATAGGTGCTAAATATTCCTGCTTGGGGAATAGGGTCCTGTTCTCGATTAGAGATAGTTAGCCTTCAGTGCATGTCAATTATTTCAATTAGTAATGAGTTCATGAAAGTGTGCTAATCAGAAACAGGTGTTGAAGATTCCTTCTTGAGGAATAGGGTCCTATTCTCTATTAAGAGGTAGTTAGTCTTTAGTGTGTGTCAATCATTTCAATTAACAATGAGTTCATAAAAGTGTGGTGATCGGAAACAGTTGCTGAAGATTCCTGCTTTGGGAATAGGGTCCTGTTCTCTGGTTACAGAATAGTTGGTCTTTCCTTTTGCAGTGTCTTGAAAGATTTATTTTCCATCTCTGAGAAAAGTACTCAATCCTATCCGAGAAAGGGTCATGAAACATACTAGGCTCAACAAAACAACTCAAAGGACTTGCAAACTGGTTACCTAGGGCATTTTCAAGCTCTAAAGAAAGGATTGACAAAAAACTAGTGGAGGACTGGCACATTATCAAGAGTAAGTTGAAAAACTGATTGGAATTAGTATTACCCAACCAATCCTTGAAATCCGGGGTTTGCCCAGGAGGAAACTCAACACGAAAAAGGTACTTCCCAAGTACACCCTGAATGGAAAAGCAAGGCAAAGAAATAACCGGTGGTTGGGAAGAAAAGTCACGAGTAACCTCCTTTAGGCAAACAATGTCCTTACTTGTACCAAGGTCTGAACACAACGGTGGTCGGTAATCATCTTCATAAAAAGGATTGAAGTGCTCAGCATACTCATCAAACATCTCAAGGTAAGACTGAAAATCATCTGAAAAACAAGGTACCAAGTCATCCTTGGGGTTCTGAAAGCTACAAGTAAAGACCTCATCTCCTTGTTGCCACTGGTCATAAGTAATCTGCTGTGACAACTGCAAGGGCAACAATTGAAGATGATCCTTCGTGTCATAGATGGGATCTGTATCATAACCAACTATATCCCACCTTTGTCTCCCAACATGTATGAACTCATCAAAATCAGCTATGTCAGTATCAGTATCATAACATGGGGGAGTTAAGACATCCAATACTTTTTCACTCTTCGTGTCATAAGGCAAATAACCATTTAAAACTTGGAAGGGGGAACAATGTACCTCACTTAATCCTTCCTGAGCAAGAGCTTCAAGTATTTGGATATCATCATTAGACGAAAGATCTTCCTCTACATCTTCAGTCTTGAGATATAGGGAATCTGGCTCGTCCAAGGGTTCCATTCCTTCTTTATTCTCTGAATCATCAAACAAGGCATCATCAAAAGAAGAAAAATGACTTACCTCATTCTCTTCATCTTGTGTAGGAGTGACAGGATCTTGGAGAGCTTCATCAACGGGAGGCACACACATAGATACTTCATCTTTTTGTTCAGATTCTGTTTCCTTAGCCATGTCTTCAATTGTCTCATGTTGAACGATGGTCTGCCTCCCTTCTTTGATTGCACAACAAGGGCCATCAACTTTATCCAAAACTTCTTCTTTGTTTTCTGAATTCATGGTGTCATTGGCATCTTGGAATGGAAAGTGACTAACCTTGTCTTCACTTTGCTGTGCAGGAGAAACAACTTCATCAACGATAGGAGCATAGGTGGATACTTCAGCATCTTTTTCAGTTTCTTGCTCCTCATCAATGTCTTCATTCTACTGGTCAACAATTTGTTCACCTTTCTCTTGCGTATCTTCAAAGTTTTCATGGGAGACCAGTTTTATCAAGTTGAGAGCGTCTACAACATTAGTCTTGGTCACGAAAAGATACCTCTCAAATTGCATGGCCATTTTGTGAGCTTCAGGAAGTGTCTTCGGCTTTTTCTTGTCTAGAAGGAAACTCAAATGTACATGAAGTCCTTTTGTATAGAGGTAAATGAGGTACTTTTCTTCAGGAAGACAGTCTCAAGGAATCTGGTAAAGTGACTTCCGGAACTTGGCACAATAAGCTCTGACAGTCTCAGATTCTGCTTGTTTTACATCTTCAAGCTCTTTCAGCAATGATTGTATATCTTCCATTCCCACGGTCCATTTTGCAAGGAAAACCTTCTCAAAAAGTTCCATAGAATCAATGCTGGAAGCTGGAAGGTTATCATACCATCTTCTGGCCTTTCCATCCAGGGAAGAGGAGAAGAGCTTCATCACCAAATCTTCAGCCTCATCACTGACAGGGAAGTGTTGAAAGAATTTCCAAAACCTTCTCATGTGAGACTTAGGACAATCTTCATCGCTGCCAGCAAAACGTGGGAGGCAAAGTTCATAACGAGGAGGCATTTTTCTGGGATACCCCGTAATCTTACTCATATCTAAAGGTCTATAGCTTCCTGGGTCCCATTGTGAAGTCATTGTTGACTTCGTCATCAGTGGAGTCGCCAGATAGTTTCCTTGAAACTACCAAAGAATAGGGGGAAAAGGTAGTGGAGTCGCCAGGTAAGCTTACAATAAAGTTCAGAGGCAAGGCTTACCAAAGATATGTCGTTGAGGAAGGTAGACTCAGTGTTCCCCGACAACAGTGCCAAAATGTTATCGCACGGTTTGTAGGAAAGGTCTAAAGAGCTTGAGTCAGGGCTTGAAAACCGGCGTAACAGGAGCTACCCCACCCACTGTCACCTCGATGGGGGGCTCTTTCTATTTAGGAGGGCTAGTCCAAGGGAGACGTCCCTAGGCAATCTGGGTTAATGAAAGGCTNGTCATAAGGCAAATAACTATTCAAAACTTGGAAGGGGGAACAATGTACCTCGCTTAATCCTTCCTGAGCAAGAGCTTCAAGTATTTGGATATCATCGTCAGATGAAAGATCTTCCTCTACATATTTAGACTTGAGATATATGGAATCTGGCTCGTCCAAGGGTTCCATTCCTTCTTTATTCTCTGAGTCATCAAACAAGGCATCATCAAAAGAACAAAAATAACTTACCTCATTTTCTTCATCTTGTGCAGGAGTGACAGGGTCTTGGAGAGCTTCATCAGCGGGAGGCACACACATAGATACTTCATCTTTTTGTTCAGATTTTGTTTCCTTAGCCATGTCTTCAATTGTCTCATTTTGAACGATGGTCTGCCTCCCTTCTTCGATTCCACAACAAGGGCCATCAACTTTATCCAAAAATTCTTCTTTATCTTTTGAATACACGGTGTCATTGGCATCTTGGAACGAAAAGTGACTAACCTTGTCCTCGCTTTGTTGTGCAGGAGAAACAACTTCATCAACGATAGGAGCATAGGTGGATACTTCAGCATGTTTTTCAGGTTCTTGCTCCTCATCAAT
Source organism: Picea glauca (assembly GCA_000966675.3). NCBI lineage: Eukaryota > Viridiplantae > Streptophyta > Pinopsida > Pinales > Pinaceae > Picea > Picea glauca. The sequence continues at coordinate 288,103 of JZKD02S1679448.1, forward strand.
GTCTTCATTCTGCTGGTCAACAATTTGTTCGCCTTTCTCTTGCGTATATTCAAAGTTTTCACGGGAGACCAGTTTCATCGATTTGATAGCGTCTACAGCATTAGTCTTGGTCATGAAAATATACCTCTCAATTTGCATGGCCATTTTGTGAGCTTCAGGAAGTGTTTTTGGCTTTTTCTTGTCTAGAATGAAACTCAAATGTACCTGAAGTCCTTTAATATAGAGGTAAACTAGGTACTTATCTTCAGGATGACAGTCTTGAGGAATCTGGTAAAGTGACTTAAGGAACCTAGTACAATAATCTCTGACCATCTCAGATTCTGCTTGTTTTACATCTTCAAGCTCTTTCAGCAATGATTGTATATCTTTCATTTCCATGGTCCACTTTTCAAGGAAGACTTTCTCAAAAAGTTCCATAGAATCAATGCTGGCAGCTGGAAGGTTATTATACCATATTCTGGCCTCTCCATCTAGGGAAGAGGAGAAAAGCTTCATCACCAAACCTTCGGCCTCGTCACTGACAGGGAAGTGTTGAAAGAATTTCCAAAACCTTCTCATGTGAGACTTGGGGTAATATTCATTGCTGCCAGCAAAACAAGGGAGGCAAAGCTCATAGAGAGGAGGCATTTTTCTGGGATATCCCGAAATCTTACTCATATCTAAAGGTCTATAACTTCTTGGGTCCCATTGTAAAGTCATTGTTGACTTCGTCATCAGTGGAGTCGCCAGATAGTTTTCTTGAAACTACCAAAGAAATAGGGGGAAAAGGTAGTGGAGTCGCCAGGTAAGCTTACAAGAAAGGATTCTGAGGCAAGGCTTACCAAAGATATGTCATTGAGGAAGGTATACTCAGTGTTCCCCAGAAACGGTGCCAAAATGTTATCTCACGGTTTGTAGGAAAGGTCTAAGGAGCTTGAGTCAGGGCTTAAAACCGGTGTAACAGGAGCTTCCCCACCCACTGTCACCTCGATGGGGGGCTCTTTCTATTCAGGAGGGCTAGTCCAAGGGAGACGTTCCTAAGAAATCTGGGTTAATGAAAGGCTAAAGGATAAAGGACCAAGTCAAAGAAGTTCCCTTTCACAGATTGCTGCCCAAATGAGATAGTCAGGAGAAGTTCTTCCACTGGATGGCACCTGT
>JZKD02S1679448.1:311330-346776 GCA_000966675.3 Picea glauca
TAAGCTTCTATTGTAAGGGTCCTGAACATTCTTTCCTGTTTTGGCTCTACTCCTTGAGTAGTTTTTACACATTTCACATATTTCAGCAAATGGTTTATGAGAAATATCACCTGATTCCATTAGGTTAAGTATCTCTAAATATTCTTCTGAAATTCCCTTAAGGAAAAGAGCCCTAATTGCATCCTCTGGGAGGTCATGGTATTTTGACTTTTGGGATATATAACCAAATCTTTCCATATAGTCTTCAAGGGTCTCGTCTTCTAATTTTTGGACTTTAAATATGTCATTACGAGACTCTTTAGTATTGTAGTAGTCTTGGTATTTCTTGAGAAATATGTCTTTCATGGATTCCCAAGACCTAATACTGGATTCTCCCAACCCCATGAACCATATTAATGCAGAGTCTTTGAGAGTGGCATGAAAGAGTTTTAATTTCTGGGCATCTTGCACATAGTTGTAGCTCCTGCACAAGATCTCAAATTTAAATAGGAAGGTGTTTGGATCTTCATTGTTCTTACCATAAAAGGTAGGCAGTGCCGAGAGAGGAATATTCTTCATGTTGACATTCAGAGTGGTGTCTAAAATCGAAAATCTGAAGGTAGTTTCAGTTTGGTTTCCGATTTCTTCTTCCTCCCTGTGTCTTACATTGTTATGGTCCTCTTGATCACCCATATTGGCTTGGTTTCCAAAAAGATATTACTTAAGTGGTTTTATCTTTGAACAAAACAAGGTTTTCCTTTGATGAAAAGGTCTTCCTACTGATTGGATGTCTGGGACTCTACTCGAGCCGGTTGAGATTATCGGTGCCAAAGTTTCTGTGTCAATTTGAGAGATAATTACATTGCCTGAGCTACCAAACAAAAGATTCACCTGTTCAGGGTCTATGATATCTTTAAAATTAGAGTCCCCTGGTGGTGGTGTAAAAGCAAAGGTTGTATTGTTTGGTTCTCTGGAAGACTCGAGTGGTATTTCCTCCTGTCCTAGTATGATTGATGCTTCAATTTATTGTTCTATAGTGCTCCCTATGTTAGTCCCTTTAGAGACTATTTTATCTCTTTGGGTTGAGCTAGCTCCTATTTTTTGGTATCGGTTTGCGGATTTTTATAAGTGAAACGTTCCTTCCCCCAAAGAGATCAGAAGGAACCTTGGTTGAAAGGTTTGATTTTGATTTAATGTATCTACCTTGTGGGTCTCTAGGCCTATTCATGAAAGAAAGCAACAACAAAAAGAAAAAGCTACCATTTGATTCCTAGGTCTATTCATGAAAGCAAACAAAAAGAAAAACTACTATTGGGTTTGGGGGAACCTGCTATAGCAGATGTGGAGGTTCTTACCTTTTGTTTTAAATTTCCCCCGCCACCAAACTAATGATAAGGTCTAAGGATGATCTAATTCCTAATTACTTCTTACCTTAAGACAACTCCCTGGCAACGACGCCAAAATGTTAGGTGATTTATATGTACTAAAAAAGACACTAAACTACCCTCAATTAAATTGTCAACCTAGGGTAAGTAAACTTAGAGTTGTATAAAAATATATGCCAAAGGTAAAAGGTTGGTAGGAGTATAGTCTAACTAATGAAAGCAACTATCTAAGGCTAATCTACTCAAGAAAACCTATCTAATGAGCAAACCCTACTAAGCAACTTGAAACTAGGTGATCTAAGTACTTTTGGGCCAAGGACTGATCGATAGTTCCTAAGAAAGCAAGTAAAAACCCTATTCAAAGCAAACTAGTTCATGACAGTAAGCAAAGGTAAACTACTAAGCATACTAAGAAAATGATGAAAGAAAACTACTTTTAACTTTCCAACCTACATTCAATGAGAAACTACCCTATGAAAGAAAAATAAATAAGCAAGTAAGCAAAAACACCTATATAACCTATTAAAGAAAATAGACAAGTAAGCACAGACACCTAACTAACCTACTAAAGCAAAAGACAAGTAAGCAAAGACAACTATCTATCCTACTAAAGAAAAGGGACAGGTAAGCAAAGACTTTTCATTGAACAACTATCTAGCCTAACAGGTAAGTGAACTAAATGCCTAATGCAAAACTATTTCTAATGCGTGAAAATAAATCTAAATGCTCAATGCAATGCATGAAAGGAAATCTATTTTATTGAAAGCAAGAAAGACTACCAACTAAACTTATGAAAACAAGAAACTATCTCTTCTAATCTACAAAAGCAAGAAACTATCTTTAATCTATGAAACACTCAAATGTAATGCTGGTAGTTGTGTGAATGCCTTTGGTGGTGACATATGATATCTCGATGACACTTGACAACAAAGGACAGTTCTAATGGTATAAGCTCAATACTAATTTCAATGGAAAAATGAAAGGTGTGAAGTAAACAGTCCAATGAAAACTTAGCCATGATAAAATTAATATTAAATACCCCGCATATTCATGTATAAACCATCACAAAAGTAATTCCTGGCCTACAAAACTAATTCATGCTAACATAACCCATCACACTAACATGCAAAAGAACAATAAAACAATTAAATCACAACTAGCTAATTAAAACATGCATGTACAGGAAATAAAAAACAATTTAAATTATGAAATGTATAAACAACACACTGATCATCACTAGACTGCCAGTGGCCCCCCCAACAAGTCATCACTACCTTCTACAAGCACACCACAAACTTCAGTAGGCCGAATTCACCATGAAAGTTAAAAACGTAGTTCTAGCACTATTCTGGCAATGTGAAAAATAAAAACAGAGTAGAACGAGTTGATCTCCAATCTGATGGCTATTCTACTTGCTTAACAATCTAATGACCATCCTGGTAGTATTTATATTTTTACAAACCAAGTGGTCGACCATAGGAGGGTCGAACCACCTCTAAATTTGGCAAAATACAATAAATGCGACCATAACTAACAAAATGGAGGAAGCCAATAATCCTCCTCTGTGGACAATTGGAATCGAGTTGTATTGAGGTTAGTAGCTGGAGGGGGCGATGATAAAAAAAACACACATGCTCTATTTGTCCATCATTGGCCGCCAATACCATAACCGCTAACTCGCCTTGTGTTTTTGTGCGATACTGGGTGCTGGAATGAGTGTCGGATTGGGTACCAGAATGAGTGCTGGATCAAGTGCCGTATCAAGAAACATGGTGCGTTTTTCCCTGTAACAACATAAAAACATGAATTAATTCTTGGAAGCATAAAAACATGATAAATTAAACTTGATTTAATCATAAAACACGAATTACATGCACCTTATGCCGATTATACCATTTTATCATAAAATTCTTCAAAAAGCTCCTTTGAAAGATGAAAAACGCATATGTACATATGGAAAAAAGTGTATAATAACGTCATGAAAATGACCATATCTCGGGCCCAACAAAAACACATGTAGATATGAGTTTCTATCGAAAAAATACCCAAATAAAAAAAAAAATCGTCCAAATCGGATTCCAAGAAGTGGAGTTATAAGCTATTTTAGGGTATTTTCAGTGACGACCACATGGATTGCAGATCAAATATATTTTGATAGAGTGCCCAGATTTCAGTCAAACCAATTCCACTTGATGTAGAGTGGCCATGGAATTTCATAATTGTGGTCATAATATCTAATTAGAGAAGTATATCAGAAGCTATTATCATTTTATATTACTTTCCTCAAACACTAGTTGCAAAAAGGAACTCCATTGAAAAATAAGTTATTTATTCAAAACCTTAGCTGTATTTTTGGATACAATAAGAAAACTATTTTTAATAGGAAAATCTGATGGTCCTAGTATTGAATAACACATAATGTATGAAAAGTTAGTTTGAAAATATACTTTGATATTGGGGCTAGGTCTTGATTTAAAAGACGATGATATCATATGGTGGAAGTTTCTTAACTTTGACATGATGAAGGTGCTTTTAGATGAAACATATGAACATGTATTGTTAGATAGGTGGTCACATGTTGGGTAGAAGGATAAAGATACCACTAAGTGTTTCTTTTCATGCAAAAAAATCATATTACAAGTTCATGGATGTATTCAACAAGATAAGGCCATTGTTTTTATTAATCCTAGTTACAAAGACAATTTCATCAATGTTAACTTGGCTAAATATTGCAAGGTCCTGCAAAGCACATTCAAAGCACACAGGTTGAGGGTGAGAATGTTTAAAATTTTAAATATTTAAAGATCACCATGGATACATATGTGTTGCATTCAAACTTTCAACCTATAGATATGGATGATGTAAATATTGTTTTGGGATATCCTTGGATGGACTCCATTGGTATAGTTAATTTTAATATGTAATTTTGTTTTTTGAATATTTGGTATAAGAAAAATAAATTACATTGCAAAATATTTATCTTACAAAACAAGAAGTTCCCAAGGGGTTACCTAAAGAATACTTGCATGAAAACTAATTATAGGGTCGAGAGTTGAATCATGAAAAGAGCTTACATATGCATATGAAAAAAATTCTCAATAAGGACATAAAAAAGAAGAAAAATATTAGGAACTAAATGACTCAAAGGAACCCCATGTTGAAGAGTCCAAGCATGAAAAACCAATAGCTAAGGTTGATGTATATCATCACCCACACCACTAAGAGAAACACTATTCATCAAGGCAAGGGCATGAGCATCAAAAAACTTATGACCAAAATGTAACAAGAAGGGAAACCCATATGGAGGCACAGGGAGGACTATAAGAAACACAAGGAGATATCCGAGTAGCACAACGAGAACATGACACCAAAGGAGCAAACAAAATTAAGATTGAGGTGGTAAGGAAGTAGTTGGACCCAATGTTTTCATTTCACTGGAATGGATGGATGCTTGTGCTTGGCACTAGTTGGATACATTTCTAAGCCAATCATATTGTATGGCTTGATCCCATGTTTCGAGGATGAAACATGTGAAGGGGGATGAAATGCAGTGTACCTAAGGAGGATAGCATGGGGTACCTAGGGAGGTACCCAAGAGGAATAATGATAGATAGGTGGCTGAACAATGTGGAAATTTGAGGTCTAAAATCGGCCTCCTAAGGAAAAAAATAAAATAATAGTTAAAATAATAAAATAAGAGTTATGAATTTTGAAAGGGAAAGAAAGAAAACTTTTTTTTTAATCATATTTTCAAATTATCTCCTTATAGGTTTACTCCAATTTCAAGTGTAGGTAGTCCTTGAATGCATAATTAAATTCCATATCCAATGAGTATGCGCTTTGCATACTTTTGATAAACCCATAATGAGATAAAATGGAAATACATGAAAAAACGTGTTTCTCCAACGACTTCATACACTTGAAATTTGAGTAAACTTGTAAGGAGATAAGTAAAAAATAGGATTAAAAATATTAGTTTAATTCCTTCCCCTCCAAAAATATTTATCGTTATGGTTGACATCATCATATTGAGTCCTAATGATTCTTTTAAAGTTGATTTTGATAATACATTTTTTGTTTTAAGGCCCATTTTGGCCTAAAAATTCCCATAATGGAAAGCAATAATTGTAAGAATGATTACTAGGAGGTTCCTTCACTATAAAGTTCCTAGGAAGTTAGATAAAACTATATAAAAGATAGAGGAAATGTAATGGACTGTATTGTGAATCATAGTGTAATTGTATCAAGCATGCCTTGCAGAGTGATTCCTTCCATAAGGAGTAATTAATGGTGTTAACCTACCTCAAGGGTTTTCTCTACATTCTTGTGTTCACTCTTCTGTTGTCTATTGTGTGGATCTATTACATTATTCTCAATTTAATTTCTATCTTGTATTTTCAAATCTATTAAGTTACATAACAATCCCTCAAATATTCCTAGGGAAAACATAACCTAGTTTTTGGCTACATGGTTTTTCTCTTTGGGTCATTCGACCCTCCTTATTTTTTCTCAATTCCATTAATATGATTTGGGAAGCCCCTCCTCTTCCCTATTCATTTTTCATTTTCATCTTCCTCTAGGCTTCACCTCCTTCCCTATACACTTGTTGATGAGTTGGTTCATGCTAGGTCATTATCTTGAATATGAATTTATTCAAGATGAATTTTCCATAGTTGTGGTTAACCACACTCCTTGGCCTCTCTCCCACAATGTCACCCTTGGTTGGTTTGTTTCTATAGAATTCAAACAAATACTATCTTCCATGGAGATTATCCTTCCTCCCTTATATCTCTTTCTTTTTATGCCTTTGTTATCCTCGTACCACCATTTTCACCTCATTCCTTCGATGGTGTTTGAAAGTGCCACCACCGTACACCTTTTATGATGAAACCTCACCATCATTGTCACCTTTGATGGTGATTTCCAACATCATCGCATAATTACCTCTCCAATGACACCTCACCATTGTTGTCACCTTCCATATAGATTTATAACATCGTCACCTCATTCATTCATTGATGTCACCTCACCATTGTCGCTTCCTCGTGTTCCCTTAGTAGTTATGGTTAGCATCATTGCCTCTCACTTCTTATTTTTTTTTGTTTCAATAGATCCATCCTCATGTTGCTACTTCTTCTTTCTCTTTTGTTGGGCCCATTTTCCTATCCTTTCCTAGGATATTTTTTAGGCATCCCTTTCCCTCCTTAGGGAATGTTGCTAACTTATATGATGTAGGTACCTAACTTATTTCAACATACTCTTACAACTCTATCTCATGACCATAGATATGTGTATAAATTACTCTTCTACTCTTACTCTTGTGTTTTCTTTGTAATATCTTGTTCATGATCTAGTTGTCATATTTATTTCATGATAGATAGATTTATTGCACATATTTTCATATTCTAGTTGCTATTACTGCCATTATAATTAGTCACGCTTTATTTCATGCTTAATTGTTGCACTAATATAGTAGTTAGACTTGCTTGCCTCTAAATGCCATAATTCAACTATTATATTTCTTACATTATAGTTAGATTTATTTTTCATTTCCTAATCTCATAATTTACATAATATAGTTTAATTACTATCTTTTACTTGCATAGTAGTTAAGCTTGCTTATTTCCCTATCCCAATATTTTTTCTGTCATGCATATCATGTCTCCCAAATCCACTTGGGCTTGATATTAATGGGGTTAAATGAGTCAAAACCACTTAACCCTTATGAACCCCTTGGAGAGGAGTGTATCATGGATTATGTTGATTCACTTCCCATCAAATCATGTGAGATAAGAACCTATTGATTGACTGCAACAAAGTAATAAATAGAGTCACCCCTTGTGATTGAAGAATATTTTCCTAAAGACCTAATAATAAGAGGGACATTTTTCTTGCATCCATACTAGAGGGACATTGTTCCCGTGACACTAAGTCAACACACATGGTATGCATTTTATGTATGATTCATCCCTCTAATGGATAAACTAACATACACCTACACCTTGAGGTCATTCCATGACCTAGTTATACCATTCACTTCTTCTTTGTAAAGTCTATTTAATCAATCTATGTTTGAAACCCTATCTTGCATGTACACACTTGGATTAGCGACACATATTGGTATAATATCTCTTCCACTTTGTTGACAGTGGAAAATACCCAAGTTTCAATACTAGGGATTAAGCCCAGTGGAGAGGCCCAATTAGAATCTCTTATGTTTTGTGTGGAATAATCCTTCAAATTTATGGCCTGGAAACCTTTTTATGAGTTTTAATGTGTATTTTATTTTTAAAAGTTTTATGTATATTAACAGACTGATAAAAATGAAGCTGTTATTTTTTTTTTTTTTTACAAGAACTGAAAAATTTGTATTATCAAAAAGGAGCGGTCGAAATCGCTGAGGGGTTACAATGTCCTTCCAAATTCAGACCCATCAAAGGCCTCAATTAATACACTATTACAAGCTACTAATGAATGTTTCAAATACTCAAACTTCACATAACACCAAAACTGGTTGTTCCGTAATCTTCCGTTTCAGCAATCTGAAACTCTTTTCAGCCTCTTCAATCTAGTGAAAAGACTTATGCCGCTTCTTCACTATTTCCATCATCGCTGCACTAATTCCACTAAAATTCTTGATGATTTTTTGGTAGAAACTAGCCAATCTTTGAAAACTTCTCACCTCAAAAATGTTTTTCGGTGATGGCTAATTCTTGATTACCTCCACCTTATCTAGATCCATCCTCAACTCATCTGCAGAAATAACAAATCCCAAGTAAATGATCTCTATCTTCATGAATGAGGACTTCTTCATATTTATCAACATCTTCTCCCACTGTAACCTCTTCATCACTGTAGCCAAATGCTTCAAGTGCTCTGCTACTAATTTACTGAAAATCAGTATGTCATCCAAATACACAATGAAAAATTTTCCGATGAAATCCTTCAGGACTTCATTCATCAACCTCATAAAGGTACTTGGCGCATTTGTTAATCCAAACGACATAACAATCCATTCATACAACCCTTCATTTGTTTTGAATGCTGTCTTCCACTCATCACCTTCTCTCATGCGAATCTGATGATAACCTCTTTTCAAATCAATCTTTGAAAAATACTTTGCTCCACTCAAGAAATCCATCAGATCATCCATCCTCGGCAATGGAAACCTGTACCTGATGGTTATATTATTAATTTCCCTTGAGTCGGTACACATCCTCTAGCCTCCGTCTTTCTTCGGACTGAGTACTGTTGGAACAACACATGGACTCAAGCTTTCCCTGACCAAACCTTTGTCCAACAAATCCTGGACTTGTCGTTTAACTTCCTCATTCTCTTGCGGCGTCAATCTGTACGTGACTTTATTTGGAAAACTGGCTCCTGGTATGAGGTCGATATGATGACTCACACTTCTGATCGATGGCAACGAATGAGGTAATTCGTCCACTACTATATCAACGAACTCTTCCAACAGTTCTTGAATTTCTTCTGGTAAATCATCCACTCTTGTGCTGGTCAAAACAATCTTCGGTTTCCTGACCACAAAGAATTGTGGATCTTCCTTCTTCTTAACCTCTGTAAGAAGTTGCTTCCCATTCATGAGAAGTACGGTGTTTCTTACTTCAGGCTTCACCTCCTTATCCTTAATTGGAAGCAACATGTGTGTTCGCCCATTCTTCTTTAGGGTGTATGTGTTCATTCTCCCATCATGAATCACATTCCTGTCATATTTCCATGGTCTACCCAACAATAGATGACAAACATCCATGGGAATAACATCACATAAGATCTTATCATTATATCCTCCTATCTTGAATTCAACTAAACATTGTTTAGTGACAATTACCTGATGTCCTTTTTGTAGCCACGAAATTCTGTATGGGCTTGGATGATCAATCGTCTCTAGCTCCAACTTCTCTACCATCTCCGTAGAAATGAGATTGTCCATGCTACCACTGTCTACAATGACCTTGCATACCATGTCCATGGTATTGCAAGCAATCCTGAAAAGTCTAGTCCTTTGGACTGAACTCTCCACCTCCTTCTCAGGTGTCAAAAGAGCTTTTCGCATCATAAGCGATCTTCCGCCTTCAATGTCTTCTACCTCAACATATCGCCTCTGCGCTTCGATGATGTGAGCTTCTCCAATATCTTTCTTTTTATCTCGACACTTGTAAGACTTGTGCCCATTCTTCCCACATGTGAAGCATGTAATTCCTCCACCTCTTCCTCTTCCTCTACCTCTAGTACGAGGAAAAGTATTATTGTTAGCATAATCTCCTCTCTGCTCAGTATGCTATCCTCGCTGTTCAACATATTTCCCACGCTGTGAACTTCCACCTCTCTCTGTTCGAGTCTGAGGTTTCTTCTAGTCTTCCTTGGGATTTTGATATTTATCTTTGGCAACTGATTTTCCCCTGGGCTGATTTCTGCCTCTGCCTCTCTACCTCTGCTTTCGGCTCAGCTTCTCTTCCGCTTTACGAGCCAATTGATAAGCATCTTCCACCGTTTGAATGGATAGTATGCTTATTTCATGCTGAATGTCATATCTCAGACCATTCAGATATCTAGCAACCTTTTCATCATTGCTTTCCCGATGACCTGCCCTGATGTTTAGCCTGTAGAATTCCTTAGTGTATTCTTTCACTGTCATCAGCTTCTGTCTCAGGTTTTGCATCCTCCTGAACAAAGTGATCTGATAGTCTCTAGGGATGAATTTGGCCTTCATCTTTGCGATCATTCTGTCCCATCTTTTGATCTTCTGCTTGCCTTTGCAGCGTTTGTCAGCTTGTATCTCATCCCACCACAATGCTGCATGTCCCTTCAATCTAGTGACAGCATGCTTGACTTTCTTGTCCTCTTCGACATCTTCATAGTCAGAGTATGTGTCTAGAGCTCTAATCCAATCTAGAAGCTCCTCTACATTCAAGTTTCCCTCATAAACTGGAATGCCCATCTTCGCCCTTGCACCCATCCTTGCAATAGCTCTGATCAAACGCTCGTTTGATGCATCTTCAGCTGCAAATTCTTCTTTATGTTCAGCCTCAATATTGCTTTTGGAATCACTAAGATCCCCAGCACTGACTGTATGCCTTTGTGCTGTTTCCATGTCTTTGAGTCTTGCTCGCAGATCACGCATCTCTCTCTCCATAGCTGGATCAGTCATGTGCCTGCCTCTTCTTCTCGAAATTTCCCTCTCCTTTGGATTGGGTGACTGTCTGTCTCTTCTCCTCGGTAGCATGATGAATTCTCGTCTTCTTCTCTTCTACAGAAAGAAAAGAACCTTTATGTGCTCTGATACCACTTGATAGCAACGTAGCCCCTTCACAACCCGCAGGTCAGAAGGTCCACATGCACACATGATCTTTCCTCCTTCACGGCCTGAAGAACTCCAAATGGGTCTTCTATTTCCCTATCAAGAAATATTCACCCACAACAATACTCACGCGATCCCCTCTTTACAATCGGGAGATCAGACTTCGCGACTTCGCAATGTCTGTGGTTGAACGTTGGTCTCACAAAACCCCGAAATCTGACACAAGTCAACGCTGACCTTTTTCCTTTTCCCTATCGAGATTTCTTCTATCGTGATTTAGGCACTTGTGATGTCGAACAAATTGTCTCCCCGACTCCCGATACCCGATATGCCAAAACTATGACACACATGCGAGTTCTGACTTCTCAACGATCCTTCACTCCATCGACATTTCAGAGTTCGCAATATCGCGAATCCTAATGCATATGTTTCGGGACTTCTCGCTGTGAAACCCTGATACGGTGTGCCACCTGTCCACCTCTCTGACCCTTGTGGCCCCACACTATTCTCTTAGCCGTTGGGATATCGCGTTTCGTGATTTCACAATTCCCGTTGCTATGTTCACAGGACTTCCACTTGCGAAACTCTGATATGGGATTCACGTGTAAAATCCGACGGTCCCTGTGACTCAGATCTACGATCCCTGCCCCTCCCGAGCTTTTAACCTCTCAGGATATCTGCCGTATCTCCCCTGCACCTCTATGAGATCTAATGCAGTATCTCCCCTGCACCTCTATGAGATCTAACGACTCTCGGGATGTCGCGAATCCTCCTCGGAGAATACTGACCGTCCGCTCTTTCTTAGTGATTTCCACGAAATGAACCAAGTGTTCCTCCACGAACTTGTCCTCCTGCAGCATGAACTTACGACGCTTCTTACAAACTTCCAGTCACAACTTCCCTACGCTGTCCTTCAGCAATTTCGAAGGCCTTATCCTTCTTGAGCTTTCTTACACTCCAAGTCTTAGAGAAGACTCTTGCACGCACTCCTTGCGGCAACTCTTAAACACTTCCAGTGTTGAATTCCTTTCGACCATGCGCACTCCTGCAACAACAGTCCTTTGATGTTTCACTCAAGTCCACAACTCTGAGACTTCGCTCGACCTGCGCACTCCTTGCACGACTCCTGTGCCCAACTGCACTCTCTGGAAATAGAACAAAAGTTATCCTACCTGAACCCTCTGTCAACGCACTCCTTGCGGACACTTCAACTGAACTCCTTGCAGGAACTCTCGCTCAGATAGAGAAATAATTGAAACTAATTCCTACTTCCTTTCAGATTTCAAACATTTAACAAGAAATCATTCATACACGACATAAAAGCAAATGTAAAACAGGAAGCAAACATTCATGAGCATATCAATTAACATACAAACACAAAGAACAACACAACGCCATGAATTTGAATCAACTTCTTCTATTAATCCAAATATCTCTACATGGGTGTTCTTACACAACTCTCTGCTTCTCTTCTATGCTCTTCTTTCTACTTCAATTCAATAATATATCTAATGATACAATACACAATGAGGGTGTCTATATCCCGTTTCCCTTTTGCGCTCTAAAGCTATCTAATCTACACATTCAATTCTACCCACCTACATTTAATTTCATAAATTCCTTCTACCTACTAAAGGACGAGAGAGGATCTCTCAAGGTCCATTAAATTATACAAGTGCGCCCTTATTTAATTAACACACATTTCTAAGGTTGGCGCATTAACTTCAAGGGAAATTCAAAATTTGCGCTGGACACTTTCCAGCTGTCTTTGGCTTCCGCGCTGGCTCGCTTGATGTTGACGATGCTCCTGCATCATACTCCCTCGCTTGAAAAATTTTCATGGGCTCCTGTCCATGATCTCATGCACGGTATGTCCATGCTTTTGTATCTCCGCTTCATTTTCCCAGCTGGCATCTTCAACTGGATGGTCCTTCCATTTGACCAAATACTCAAAGTATTCTTTCCTCCTGGTCCTCTTACCAATCCGCTTATCTAGTATGCGCTCCATCTGTGGCTTTTATGCAACTGGAATTTGCTTTTGCCACTGAATCAATGACTTCTCATCTCCTGCTTCCTCAACTTTGTATGGGTACAAATATGAGATATTGAATATCGGAGAAATTCCGATCCCATCGGGTAATTCAATCTCATAAGCATTTGTCCCAAATTTCTTCAAGACCCTACATGGCCCAATTTTCTTCATCTTCAGTTTATTATATGTTCCTCTTGGGAACCTTTCCTTTCACAAATGTGCCAGAATCAAGTCACCAACCTCAAATTGAAGTTGTCTTCTGTGTTGATCTGCTCTACGCTTGTATTCTTGACTTGAATTCTGTAGTCACTCCTTCACTTGGATGTGAAGTTCTTTCATCGCCTTTGCGAATTCTTCTGCACTATCACTCCTAGTCGCAGTCTGTTCTGAATTACTTAATTCATAAATTCCTCTTGGCTGCATGCCATATACAATCTGAAATGGACTTTGGCCTATGCTCCTATTAATTGAATCGTTATACGCAAACTCTGCCTGCGGCAATATATTGTCCCAACTGCTGTGGTGTTCTGTCACCAAGCTCCTCAGCAAGTCTCCCAGACTTCTGTTCACTACTTCTGTTTATCGATCCGTCTGAGGATGATACGTTGAACTAAACAACAAGTTAGTTCCCAACTTCTTCCATAAGATCCTCCAAAAATGCCCTATGAATTTCGTATCTCTGTCTGAAACTATACTTCTCGGCAAACCATGAAGTCGAATGACCTCTTTGAAAAACAGGTTCGCAATGTGAGTTGCGTCACTGGTTTTCTGACATGGAATGAAGTGTTCCATCTTGGAAAATATATCCACCACTACAAAGATCGAATCAAAACCTCTTTGCTTCCTTGGCAACCCCAATATGAAATCCATGCTAATTTCATCCCACGGCCTCTCTGGTATGGGAAATGGTTGATAGAATCCCTCATTCTGTCTCCTTCCCTTCAAATGCTGGCAAATTCTGCATCTATCCATGAATCTCTTGACATCTGCTCACATTCCCGACCAAAAATATGACTCATTCAGCTTTGCAAACGTCTTGTCATGACCAAAATGTCCTGCCAATCCTCCACTGTGTTTCTCCTTCAGTAGATTATCCCTCATGGAGCATTTCAGAATACATAGTTGATTGCCTTTAAACAATAATCCTTCCTGGATCATGTATTCATCCCATTGGCTCCTATCTCTGAGAACTGGATTCTCAGTTGCTTTGTACGCTTCCTTGAAATCCTGATCACCTGCGTACATGTCCCTGAGATCATCAAAACCCAACATTTTGACTCGGAACTCCTGCAACAACAAACAATTCCTGCTCAAAGCATCAACAACTTTGTTAGCAGTACCAGAAATATGTTTAATCACAAATGTGAAATTCTGCATATACTCAACCCATTTAACATGTCTCTGATTCAACTTTTCCTGTTGAGTCACAAACTGTAATGCATGATTGTCACTGTACAAGACAAACTCTTTCGGGATCAAGTAATGCCTCCATTTCTTCAATGCCTGTATGATAGCATAAAACTCCTTATCATAAGTGGAGTATTTCACTCTCGCTTCATTCAACTTCTCGCTGAAGTATGCTATTGGCCTGTCTTCTTGACTCAAGACTGCCCCGATTGAAAATCCACTTGCATCGCATTTCACTTGAAATGTCTTTCGAAAATCCGGCAACACCAAAACTGGTTATTCCGTAATATTCCATTTCATCAATCTGAAACTCTTTTCAGCCTCTTCAGTCCAGTGAAAAGACTTATGCCGCTTCTTCACTGTTTCCATCATCGCTGCACAAATTCCACTAAAATTCTTGATGAATTTTCGGTAGAAACTAGCCAATCCGTGAAAACTTCTCACCTCAAAAATGTTTTTCGGTGATGGCCAATTCTTGATTACCTCCACCTTATCTGGATCCATCCTCAAATCATCTGCAGAAATAACAAATCCCAAGTAAATGAGCTCTGTCTTCATGAATGAGGACTTCTTCATATTTATCAACAACTTCTCCTGCTGTAACCTCTTCATCACTGTAGCCAAATGCTTCAAGTGCTCTGCTACTGATTTACTGAAAATCAGTATGTCATCCAAATACACAATGACAATTTTTTCGATGAAATCCTTCAGGACTTCATTCATCAACCTCATAAAGGTACTTGGTGCATTTGTTAATCCAAATGGCATAACAAGCCATTCATACAACCCTTCATTTGTTTTGAATGCTGTCTTCCACTCATCACCTTCTCTCATGCGAATCTGATGATAACCGCTTTTCAAATCAATCTTTGAAAAATACTTTGCTCCACTCAATAAATCCATCAAATCATCCATCCTCGGAAATGGAAACCTGTACCTGATAGTTATCTTATTAATTTCCCTTGAGTCGGTACACATCCTCCAGCCTCCGTCTTTCTTCGGACTGAGTACTGTTGGAACAACACATGGACTCAAGCTTTCCCTGACCAAACCTTTGTCCAACAAATCATAGACTTGTCGTTTAACTTCCTCATTCTCTTGCGGCGTCAATCTATACATGGATTTATTTGGAAAACTAGATCTTGGTATGAGGTTGATATGATGACTCACACTTCTGATCGGTGGCAACGGACGAGGTAATTTGTCCACTACTATATCAACGAACTCTTCCAGCAGTTCCTGAATTTCTTCTGGTAAATCATCCACTCTTGTGCTGGTCAAAACAATCTTCGGTTTCCTGACCAAAAAGAATTGTGGATCTTCCTTCTTCTTAACCTCTGTAAGAAGTTCCTTCCCACTCATGAGAAGTACGGTGTTGCTTACTTCAGGCTTCACCTCCTTATCCTTAATTGGAAGCAACATGTGTGTTCGCCCATTCTTCTCTAGGGTGTATGTGTTCATTCTCCCATCATGAATCACATTCCTGTCATATTTCCATGGTCTACCCAACAATAGATGAAAAACATCCATGGGAATAACATCACACAAGATCTTATCATTATATCCTCCTATCTTGAATTGAACTAAACATTGTTTAGTGACAGTTACCTGATGTCCTTTTTGTAGCCATGAAATTCTATATGGGCTTGGATGATCAATCCTCTCCAGCTCCAACTTCTCTACCATCTCTGTAGAAATGAGATTGTCCATGCTACCACTGTCTACAATGACCTTGCATACCCTGTCCTTGGTCTTGCAAGCAGTCCTGAAAAGTCTGGTCCTTTGGACTGAACTCTCCACCTCCTTCTCAAGTGTCAAAAGAGATTTTCGCATCATAAGCGATCTTCTGCCTTCAGCGTCTTCTGCCTCAACATCTCACCTATGCGCTTCGGCGATGTTAGCTTCTCCAATCTCTTTCTTTTTATCTGGACACTCGTAAGACTTGTGCCCATTCTTCCCACATGTGAAGCATGTAATTACTCCACCTCTTCCTCTTCCTCTACCTCTAGTACGAGGAAAAGTATTATTGTCAACATAATCTCCTCTCTGCTCAGTATGCTGTCCTCGCTGTTCAACATATTTCCCACGTTGTGAACTTCCACCTCTCTCTGTTCGAGTCTGAGGTTTCTTCCAGTATTCCTTGGGCTTCTGATATTTATCTTGGGAAACTGATTTTCCCCTGGGCTGACTTCTGCCTCTGCCTCTCTGACTCTGCTTTCGGCTCAACTTCTCTTCCACTTTCAGATCCAATTGATAAGCATCTTCCACCATTCGGATGGCTAGCATGATTATTTCATCCTGAATGTCATATCTCAGCCCATTCAGATATCTAGCAACCTTTTCATCATCGCTTTATCGATGACTTGCCCTGATGTTCAGCCTATAGAATTCCTCAGTGTATTCTTTCACTGTCATCAGCTTCTGTCTTAGGTTCTGCATCCTCCTGAACAAAGTGATTTGATAGTCTCTAGGGATGAATTTTGCCTTCATCTTTGCGATCATTCTGTCCCATCTTTTGATCTTTTGCTTGCCTTTGCAACGTCTGTCAACTTGTATCTCATCCCACCACAATGTTGCATGTCCCTTCAATCTAGTGACAACATGCTTGACTTTCTTGTCCTCTTCGACATCTTCATAGTCGAAGTATGTGTCTAGATCTCTAATCCAGTCTAGAAGCTCCTCTGCATTCAAGTTTCCCTCGTAAATTGGAATGCCCATCTTCACCCTTTCACCCATCCTTGCAATAGCTCTAATCAAACGCTCGTTTGATGCATCTTCAAGAGCAACTTCTTCTTCATGTTTAGCCTCAATCTCACTTTAGGAATCACTAAGATCCCCAGCACTAACTGTACGCCTTTGTGCTGTTTCCATGTCTTCGAGTCTTGCTCGCAGATCAATCATCTCTCTCTCCATAGCTGGATCAGTAATCTACCTGCCTCTTCTTCTCGACATTTCCCTCTCCTCTAGATCAGGTGATTGTCTGTCTCTTCTCCTCGACGGCATGATGAATTCTCTTCTTCTTCTCCGCTACAGAAAGAAAAGAACCTTTCTATGATCTGATACCACTTGATAGAAACGCATCCCCTTCACAACCCGCAGGTCGGAAGGTCCACGTGCACACAGGGTCTTTCCTCCTTCATAGCCCGAAGAACTCCAAATGGATCTTCTATTTCCCTATCGGGAAATCTGCACCCACAACAATACTTGCGCGATCCCCTCTTTACAATCGGGAGATCGGACTTCGCGACTTCGCGATGTTTGTGGTCGAACATTGGTCTCACAAAACCTCGAAACCTGACACAAGTCAACGCTGACCTTTTTCCTTTTCCCGATCGAGATTTCTTCTATCGTGATTTCATCAGTCATGATGTCTAACAACTCATCTCCCCGACTCCCGATACCCGATATGCCAAAACTCCGACACATGTGTGAGTTCTGACTTCTCAACGATCCTTCACTCCATTGACATTTCGGAGTTCACAATATCGCGAATCCTAATGCATATGTTTCAGGACTTCTCGCTGTGAAACCCTGATACAGTGTGCCACCTATCCACCTCTCTGAACCTTATGGCCCCACACTATTCTCTTAGCCGTCGGGATATCGTGTTTCACAATTTCGCGATTCCTGTTTCTATGTTCACGGGACTTCCACCCGTGAAACTCTGATATGGGATTCACGTGTAAAATCTGACGGTCCCTGTGACTCATATCTATGGTCCCTGCCCCTCCTAAGCTTTTAACCTCTTGGGATATACCTGCAGTATCTCCCTTGCACCTCTGTGAGATCTAAAAACTCTCGGGATGTCGCGAATCCTCCTCGGAGAATACCGACCGTCCGCTCTTTCTTAGTGATTTCCACGAAATGAACCAAGTGTTCCTCCACAAACTTGTCCTCCTGCGGCATGAAATTACAACGCTTCTTACAAACTTCCAGTCACAACTTCCCTACGCTGTCCTTCAGCAATTTCGAAGGCCTTATCCTTCCTGAGATTTCTTACACTCCGAGTCTTAGAGAATACTCTTGCACTCACTCCTTGCGACAACTCTTAAAAACTTCCAGTGTTGAATTCCTTTCGACCTTGCGCACTCCTGCAACAACAGTCCTTCAATGTTTCACTCAGGTCCACAACCCTGAGACTTCGCTCGGCCTGTGCACTCCTTACACATCTCCTGTGCCCAACTGCACTCTCTGGAAATAGAACAAAAGTTATCCTACCTGAACCCTCTGTCAACGCACTCCTTGCAGACACTTCAACTTCACTCCTTGCAGGAACTCTCGCTCAGATAGAGAAAAAATTGAAACTAATTCCTACTTCCTTTCAGATTTCAAACATTTAATAAGAAATCATTCATACACGACATAAAATCAAATGTACAACAGGAAGCAAAGATTCATGAGCATATCAATTAACATACAGACACAGAACAACACAACACCATGAATTTGAATCAACTTCTTCTATTAATCAAAATATCTATACATGGGTGTTCTTACACAGCTCTCTTCTTCTCTTCTATTCTCTTCTTTCTGCTTCAATTCAATAATCTATGTAATGATACAATACACAATGAGGGTGTCTATATCCCGTTTCCCTCTTGCGCTCTAAAACTGTCTAATCTACACATTCAATTCTACCTACCTACATTTAATTTCATAAATGCCTTCTACCTACTAAAGGATGAGAGTGGATCGCTCAAGGTCCATTACATTATACAAGTGCACCCTTATTTAATTAACACACATTTCTAAGGTTGGCGCGTTAACTTCAAGGGAAATTCAAAATTTGCGCTGGACGCTTTCCAACTATCTTTGGCTTCTGCGCTGGCTCGCTTGATGTTGACGATGCTCCTGCATCAGTAAACCCCATAAATGCAAAGGGAGGTTGGTAAGCCTCACCCAAACAGGAGATGAGGAGAGTGCTAGAAGCTAGATTTAAAGTAGGAGACCAGGGTTTCATGAAAAAACCTGAATTGCCCCCCAAAAATGGGCCTGAGATAAGAATCAGATCACGATATTCCTCAATGTCGAACTCAACAATGAAGAAACCTTTAGCGCAAGGATAAATGAAAGATTTCTACTGCATGATAGAAATCTAGGTGGTTGAGATCCAACTATTGAGATCAACTAAATTTGGCCAGAAACCATTGAAATGACAGACCAAAATCACAGATTTGTGGTATTCTTCCTCCTCCTCGGAATCTCGACCCATAGGAATGAAAAGGGGAGGATCTTCCTGAACTAGAAGAGACGACGAAGAGATATCCGAGTTCCAATGAAGAACCTCATAGAAAGAGGCCGCATATTTCGAATCTGAGACTAGCCTGGACCCCAAGATGGAGGAAAAAACCCTACCTCTTGGGAATCCTGCAGAGAGGGACACGACCGTGGACATTGAGGGCGAGGGATATCAGGTGCATGCCTACCACACAGAGAGGCTACACATGGCCAGGGTTAAACCCTAGCCACCGTGCGCCCGGGGAAGATATGCCACACCATTCCCTGATTTACAATTGGTTAAACTGTTATTTGCTAAAAGAGAAGGGAAAGACTATTATGAAAGTTAATTCTCATTACAACAATGGAAAGGTAGATGTAACTCATTTAGTCCCAAGAAATAATTTTGCAAGATATATCTATTTTAATAATGAAAGCTTTACAAGAAAGAAAAAGTATCGCTAAACACATAAAATAAGATTTTATTGAAAAAAACAATGGAAATAGAACTAATTAATTATTTAATTCCTTATAAACAATTCTACAGAAACTATTGACCTAGCATAATATAACTTTCCAGAAAAATAAAATTGGAACTACACAATTTTTTTTATAAAGGTTTTGATAAAGAAAATATATTTAAACATATTCATAAATTGCACCAAGATAACTTGAAAACAATGAGAAAGATCTTACAAGGTATTATGCAAAAAATCAAAATGTAGAGTAATCCATAGTGTTGACTTGCACCATTTATTTCCTTCAATAAAAATGTATCCTTAGTGAATGAATGGCTTCTTGATTAATACGAGTAAGAGAAATAATATTGATACATTATCTTTCTCAATTCATACCATCAAGAGTAAAAAATATTGTACAACTCATTCAATTCTAATATTTATACAATACAAAAATTGGTTATGATAACCACTTTTGAATCAACCCTCAAGTGAACTTGGGTTTGATTCCCTAACTATTTCTTTATCATTTTTTTCCATGTTACAAGAAGTTCATTACATAATTCATTGTGAGGAAAAATATGTTGCTTTTTGGGGATTTCAAAATAGGAAGTTCTCTATTAAATCTTTTGATGTACTTTTCTGTTTTAGGAAATGAACATTTTATCTTAGTAGAATTCCTAAATTCATATGTAAGATACTTTTGAAAATTCCCTTTTCTATAGCTGTTATGCCTTGGATCTCCTGCTCACGCTAATGAATTGCACTTTCAAATTTTTTCTATACTTGATTAGTCAGGTTAAAATTTTCTAGAGGACCTAGTGATGGTAATTTACATTTCATGGTGGTGTCCTCTATGAAGTCCCAAATTTTTGTACAATGAGCCATTTATCTTCAATCTTCTTTTGAGATTCATGTTTTATCCTACCCTAATAGCCCGTATCTTGTTCTATCTCATATAACTCAAACTTATTTAACATCTTGATTTAATGATTCTTGCTACCTTTGTTTTTCTATATATGTTTAATAATGTCCAATTGGTCTTGAAACTTTCCTTATTGTTCCTTCCAGATTAGATTTTTTCTATATGGAATAGATAATTTCATACTCATCTCTTGAATTTTGAAATCCTTTGAGAATAAGTCTCTTTTTATATGAGGGTTTATTTGATCCTCTTCTAAGATGTGCTCAACAAAATTGGAAACTAGTACATGTGTTGTTTTTTAATACTTCAATTGATTCTCCAATAGAGAAATATTCTTCTCTAGATTTTGGATGTCTGCAACCTTTGATTCAGATTTATTAATGATAGCATGGGAAATAGCTATTCCAACAAACAATAGATCAGTTAGTCTATCCCTTTTGGTGATAATAACCTTCTCTTCAGTAGTACATAGAATGCTATTATCAAGATCGATATTCTTTATCTTCTGTGTTTGCTTAATGTTAGGGACCTAACCTCCCTAACCCCTCACGTAGATAGAATAATATATTTCCATGTAACAAAGGATGACATTAGTTAATAAGGACTATTTAATAAATTGGAATAAGTCAATGTAAGAAGACCTAATAGAAGCTTCCGCTTCGAGAAGGATCTTCCTCTAGAATGATCTTTAGAAGATAGAATTAGTATAAATAAGAGTAGGATACATGAAAAGTTTTGTCTTGATAATTATTATAATAGAGTGCTGCTCTGCTGGAGGTTCCCCCCTTGAAGAGGCAAGTGAACATTGTTTCCTATCAATAAAGGTATTATTTTGGTGTTGTGGTTTCATATATTGTACTGTTCCACTGTTATTATCTACAATATTTCTGTTTTCTACTATTATAATAGATATGGTACCTTACAAGTGGTATAAGAGCACTTTCCTTGGCATGAATTATAGGTTATTTTTTTTTCCAGGGTAGAGACGTGTTCCAATGTCTTAAAAAAATAGAGATATATCATTTATCACATAAATCCGTGGTCGGGGAAGCATACATGCATGAACTAGAAGTGGTACTTAAGTGCACATTTTTGGCCACCCTTGTAACCCCTATTGGTACCTCTTCGAGTGGTAGCACATCATACAACAAATGTATATGGATTGGCCTAGATCTCCTGAAGCCCTCGATAGATAAACCGATCAACTTCCTGAATACTATAGTGCCACCGAGAACATCACTTGGGAATATACTCTCTAGTACATGGGTAATCGAGTAGTACGACTATGGGTACGGTCTATCCTCCTTGGTTCCCTGAGATATTGGGTTGAGTACTACTATTCAAACCCACACATATATCATAGAGCTATAACACATAAAAAACCATTGTCTATAGGAACCCTAAAAAAACCCCTAAACTTTGGGACAAAAACATAAGAAATAAGGAACATACAAGTTATTTTCCGTGCAACCTTGCCTCCTGCATTCTGGTTGTGGAATTACTACATCTTTGTTCCTGTTAAGAATTTGGGAATTTCTACACCATAGTATTATTCATATCGGAGTATAACTCTGTAGGAGTAACAAAAAAAAATTCTGGGGCCTACCCACACCCTTATTTGAGACCTATCCCACTAGACTCATCTTTTCATCCCTGATCGCATTGATACCTATCATTTTTCAACTTTTTTTTTTCTATGGTCCCAACCCCCTTCTTGATACATCTACTTAGGACCTATTCCATTGGATTCCTCTTTTCATCCTAATCAAAATGATACCTATCATTTTTTCACCTTTTTTTTTTTGGACTCACCCACCCTTTTAAACCACCTTTATTTCCCATCTCTTCCTGCTTTTCAACCTCACCATGGCCACCAATCACAACCAAGACCTTGAAATATGAATCTCTACCCACATAGAGTCTAATATGGACTACATTAAAAAGGAACTAAAGAAGGACATCCATTACCATCTTTCCAACCAACTTGCATCCCACCTTGAGTCTCAACTTGACTCATTTGCTGCCAAGGTCCTGGAAAAATTGCCAATTCCTGGAATCCATTCCTCATCTGAACAACCTTCTAACCTTGAAGGTACAACTTCCTCCAATTCCCAATGGTTTCATTCCAACCCCTTTCATCATGATCAGTGTCTTCCACGAGTGGAGGTGAAAAATTTGATGGCTCATATCCCACTGGTTGGGTCACTCAAATGGAACACTACTTCTCCTTGCATAGAATCACTGATGACTTGGAAAAACTTCATTACCATGTCCTCTATTTGGATCATGAATGTTGGAAATGGTGTCAAAAATCACACCAAGTACATGTTTCTTCGACACATTTTGTGTCTAAACTTTATGACCACTTTGACACTGATACACACTTTCTAGGCCATTTGACCAAACTGAAACAATTAGGTGCCATGGAAGAGTTTATTACTGCATTTGGAAAATTATCTTTCAGAACCAAGGGCATATATGATATTTTTTTCCAAGAATTCTTTATCAGTCACCTCAAGGATGAAATCCGATCCCAAGTTCTCATGACTCACCCCCAAACTTGGTTGGAAGCTACTCAATGTGCCAAGGAATCCCAACATGTTTTTTTTTCCAAACACTACAAAACTTCTTTTCCTTCACACCCTCTCCCTCACACTCCTACCCCTCTGAAGATCCAAAAATTAACCCGAGAAGAAATGGCTGAACACCAACTCAAGAGTCTTTTCTATAATTGAGATGAAAAATATTTTCCGAGGCACAAGTGTAAGGAACATAAGTTGTTCATGGCTATCTCTAACGATGTTTCTCACAAAGAGGTTGAGGATTATTTTGTAGCAAAGATACCTGAGCCAAATCCTGTCACTCCGCCATCTGATCCACCTGAAGTTGAATTGGTCATTTCATTGAATGCACTCATTGGATTCTCTGCTCCCCAAACCCTCAAGCTAATTGGCTACATTAAAAATCAGAAGGTCATCATCCTAATTGACAATGGTAGCACTCATAATTTCATTCATTGTCGCATTTCTCAAGAAACTCGTTGCTATATCCATGAAGTCAACAATTTTCAAATCATTATTTCCAATGGAGGTTCCATGAAATGTGGGGGGATTTGTGAAAATATGCATCTCCAAATTGTCTTGTACAACCTGAAATCTCATATGTTCACTATAGACATGGGTGGTTGTGATATATTGTTAGGTCTGGAATGGTTATGCACTCTCGGTCCCATCCTCATGAATTTTAAGGAATTAACCATGTAATTTCAACAAGACGACCAACAATATAATTTCCAAGGCATCAAAACATGCTCCCTTGAGATCACCAGTTCCCATCGAATGGAAAATATCCTTAAAAAATGTCATTCATGCATCATTTCCCAACTCCATGCCATTCAAGTAGTTTAGATCCCATCTGTGCATCTCGACCTCCAACCTATACTCTTCAAACACAAAACCGTTTTTTCCACTCCCCATGGCCTTTCCCTTTCCCTTAGTTTTCATGATCATTCCATTCCTCTAGTTCTGGGAAGTATTCCCCCCAATGTACACCTATATCATCATCTCTTTTCTTATAAGAATGAAATTGACAAAATTTTTCAAGAATTGCTCGATGCGAGTTTCATCTGCCACAATACTATCCCTTATTCTTTTCCTTTGGTAATGGTCCTCAAGAAAGAATGAACATGGTGCATGTGTTCCTACTTTCATGATATCAACCAACTCACCATCAAAGAAAAGTTTCCCATTCCTGTCATTGATGATCTATTGGATGAATTGCATGGTGCTGAATACTTTACTAAACTTTATATTCATTCTGGCTACCACTAGATACATATGAACGAGGCTGACATTCCCAAGACGACATTTCAAACTCATGAGGGAAACTATGAGTTATTGGTCATGCCCTTTTGCCTGTGTAATTCCCCCTCCACATTCCAAAGTCTCATGAATCATGTCTTTTTTTTTTGTCTTATTTTTATTTGATGATATTCTCATTTTTAGTAAAACATGGATAGCCTATCTTTCCCATGTGGATCAAGTTCTCCATCTCCTTTTTCAACACCAATTTTTCCTCAAGCAATATAAATGTTCCTTTGGGGCCTCAGAAGTGGAGTATTTAGGTCATATTTTTGGAAAGCATGGTGTAAGGGTGGATCCTAAGAAAATTGAAGCTATGCAGGGTTGGCCTCACCCAAAACTCTCAAGATATTGTGTGGTTTTCTAGGTTTAATAGGCTATTATCACAAATTTGTTAAGAATTATGAAAAAAATGAGGTACCTCTCACTGCACTCCTTAAAAAGAACACTTTAAATTGGAATCCTACAACTGATCAATCCTTCCATGCTTTGAAATAGGCTATGTGTACAACTCCTGTTTTGGCCCTTCCCGAATTCAAAAATACTTTTGTCCTAGAATGTGATGCTTCTGGGAAAATAATTGGTGCAATTCTCATGCAAGAAGGAGGATTGATGACCTTCACCAACAAACAAATTTCAGAGTTCCATTTGGGCCAATAAATATATGAGAAGGAAATGTTGGATATTCTGCATGCCATGGATCTATGGCGTCCTTATCTATTCGACCAATGCTTCCAAATTAAAACAGATCATCAAAGCCTCAAACATTTTCTGGAACAATGAATTTCCTCCCCAGAGCAACAAAAATGGGTGACCAAGCTATTTTTATATGATTATGAGATAATTTAAAAGAAGGAAAAATAAAATGTGGTTGCTGATTCTCTTTCCTGAAAGTATGAAGACGAAGGGTCCCTTTTTTTATCTCTCCTTCATTGTGCCAGATTGGCTACAAGACCCCAAAATTTTTGGCCTTATCCAACATTTGCAAGACAATTCTCCAGTTTCTCCAAGGTACTCTTGGAACAATAGCGAGCTTTTCTACAAAGTCCATCTGTATCTAATCAAATAATAGAAACTTAAATCTATGGTGATTTCGAAGAATCATGCTTCTCGTACAACTGGGCATTCTGGGTTCACCAAAACCTATGAAAGGGTCAAACGTTCTTTTTTCTGGGATGGTATGAAAAAGTAAGTCCGAAACTTTGTGGATGAATATGATGGCTGTCAATAGAATAAGGGATAAACAATCAAGACCCCATGCACACTAAAACCACTCCCAATTCCATCGACTATTTGGCAGAATATTTCTATGGAATTCATTGTTGGCTTACCTAAATCAAACAATAAATCAATCATCATGGTGGTAGTTGATCATCTTTCCAAATATGCTCATTTCTGTGCTCTCCAACACCGATTCACAACATCCACAGTGGCTCAAATTTTCATGGATAATATCTTCAAGCTTCAAGGCATGCCTCATTATATTGTCTCTGATCGAGATCCAACTTTTACCAACAATTTTTGGCAAGAATTGTTCTGTCTTCAGGACACCCAATTGCATCTCAACATCGCCTTTCATTCCCAGACTTATGGCCAAAATGAATTTGTCAACAAGTGTTTGGAAACCTAGTTGAGGTGTTTTGCATATGAACGAAAAAATCAACGGGCCCAGTGGTTACCCCTCGCTGAATGAAAATACAACACATATTACCATACAACTACTCACATGACTCCTTTTGAAGCAGTATATGGACAAAAGGCACCATCGATTCTCTCCTACATGCCAAGTGTATTGAAGGTTCAGAAGGTTGAAAACAATCTTGCAGTTTGTGAGGCCATTCTCCACACCCTCAAAATTGTTTTGTCCATGGCTCATAATCACATTAAGAAACAAGCAGATCAAGGTAATTCTGAATGACAATTTGTTGAAGGGGACTAGGTGTTTTTTCGTCTGCAACCCTATAATAAAAATTCACTCAAAACAGACTACTATCAGAAAATTTCTCCCAAATTTTATGGTCCTTATACAATTCTCAAGCAAGTGGGGCAGGTGGCTTATGAGTTATATTTTCCCAATCATTCTAAGATCCATATTGTTTTTCATGTCTCATTCTTAAAGAAGATGATTGGTACTAAGTGCTAAACTCAAACCAGTCTCCCTGAGTTGGACGAATAAGGTTCAATTTGGTTGCAACCACAAGCAGTCTTGGACCAACACAAGCGTTGTCTTCATCAACGCACCATCAAGGAAGTTTTATTGTAGTGGAAATATACAACTCCAGAAGATGCCACTTGGGATTCAATCACAATTATGCAACAATTTCCTCATCTCAAGCCTTGAGGGCAAGGCTCTTTTTCAAGGGGGAGGGAATGTTAGGGACCTAACCTCCCTAACCTGTGACATATATAGAATAATATATTTCCATGTAATAAAGGCTAACATTAGTTAATAAGGTCTATTTAATAATTTGGAATAAGTTAATGTAAGAAGACCTAATAGAATCTTCTGCTTCTAGAAAGATCTTCCTCTAGAATGATCTTTAAAAGACATAATTAGTATAAATAAGAGTAGGATACATGAGAAGTTTTATCTTGAGAATTATTGTAATAGAGTGCTATTTTGTTGGAGGTTTCCCCCTCGAAGAGGCAAGTGAACATTGTTTCCTATCAATAAAGGTATTATTTTGGTGCTATGGTTTCATATATTATGCTGTTCCATTGTTATTTTCTATAGTATTTTTGTTTTCTGCTATTATAATAGATATGGTACCTTACACTTAACTATGGATTTCCTTATTTTATTGTAAGAAATGAGCTTAAGGTAAACCAATTTCTCTAATGAATATGTTATATGTTCGTCAACCCAAGATAATATATTCTCCATGGTATTGGGTGTGATGACTTTCTCCAATTCAACCTCCTTGCCCATTTTTGTACATGGTTTTGGAAATACCAAGTCTTCCATAGTCATACAATAAATTTGCTGGGTGGTAGGTTAGTTTGTTGAGATTATTATTCTTGTGTTTGATCAAGGGGATGTTGTCCTGATGTAGTTTTTGTGTTCCCAATAGGATTTCCTTGATATTTTCCCAATATTTGTTTTTCTTGCTCAAGTCTATCCTACTCTTCTTTCTTCCTTGATTCTTCCTCTAATCTATATTTTTTCTCTGCTTCAAGCCTTTGAATTTTTTTTTTTTTTTTTTCAATTTCTTGTTTTTACTTATGATCTTCTTCTTTCCTGATTATTTATGCTTCATCCTTGATCTTTTATTCCTATTCCTTTTTTTCATTCTCAACTTCAAATTTTAACCGTTCTTCTTCCTCTTTATTTCTCCATTCAACTTTTATTCTTAGTTCCTCCTCAAGTCTAAGTCTATCTTCTTCTTCTCTTCTTCTTCCTTTTTGAGTAGTATTTCTACTTTAATTTTCCATTTTCTCATCAGAAGACATGCTGTGGAAGGTAACATAATCGTTTGAATTTAGACTTAGTTTTACTGTCTCCCAAGTGACAACATTTTCATAGGGAAGTTCATGATCCCACAAATCATGTGAGTAGGGCCATGTGATGGAAACTATTTCACTATGTTTTTCTGCTAAGCTTAGGAGTTCATGTTTCCTAATTTTTGTAACATACCTAGCCTCCAAGTTGAGTTCCATCACTTTGTACAAATGACATAGATTGCTAAATATGAATTTAATAATTCCCCATACATATAAAATAAAACCAAGGGGCCATAGGCCCATAAAAATTACAAAATAAAACATGCTGATTTACCCATGCATTTAATAGCATATATAAAATGTGAATACATTCAAATATTCATTTACATAGCGAAACAATCATAATAAATAATAGAACACTTATTTGTTTATAAAACTTAACCAACTGGTTCCGTACAAAGGATAAACCTCCCAACCATAGGAATTGCTGTTCATTTTATCTCAACAAAATACAACCCTTGAGTTGAGGCTATGCGTCCACAAGGAGATATGGTCCTCTTGGATATCCACTCTCCACACACAACAACCCTAAACCTAGGTTCCAAACTCCAACAATAGTTCCAATCCACTGGCTCTATTCCTCACAACCTGCACAACTCAAGGAATATTCCCCCTTCATTGCTCTCAGTCCATCGACATATACCATTCATTTATCACTACTTCCAACACACTCAATTGTGTTAGAAAAATGAGAGGGGGGGTGAATCAGTTGTTATTGTGCTTAAACAATTATGCCCATTTGTTGTGGGTGGGAAATCCCTCCTATGGACTAGCACTAAGGGTTTTATCATGCATGCATAAATGACCTAAAGACTCTTACTTTTTACCATCATCCCATGCCTAAACCCCCATTACTCATATGTAAGTACAAGGCTCAAGAGATTAAGTGGACGTACCTTATTTTTCATGTTTGATGTCTATCCCTTTTCGCGCTTGGTCGTTCTTTGACTGCAACTCTCCTCCCAATGCCGACCTGCATTCACTAAAGACAAACAAAGAACTCCACATACATTTGATCTATGAACTAACGGGTTAGAGATTTAATCAATCATACAATCAATATTCCAATAATGAAAATCTCATATGGCAGGACGGGAAAATCAATTCTTTTTTTAACTTCACAATGATACCTTACAATGATAAAGTCGGCTACTGTTCCTTGATCCTGGTCCTGGGCTCTTCTTCCACTGTCTTCCAACTGCGTTGCTCTATACTTCTCTTTGCACAAGGATGGATAAAGGTTGGGACAAAGGGAATTCTTAATCGTGTATAGTTTCTTTACTATGATTCTCCCCCTTTCAAATGGGACCCCTAACCCTTCTTTTATAGGCCAGAAGAAGCTAGGTATTTGGTCGAGTGACCGACCATGCATGGCTGAAGGGTTTAGTTAACTTACCCAAAGCTGTGTGTTTCGTCAACAAATTTCCTTTTTTCGTGCTTTTGTAGGTACACGTGGGCTGTCTTGGGTCAGCTAGCGTGTACACGCATGCAGTAATGGAGTAGGGCACGTGGGTTTTTATAAAAGGGATTTTTTAAGAAGAGTTGCTCAACAGTGTTTTGGAAAAGAAGGAATCTGAGATGACCTGATGCCAGGTAAGCATGTATGGTGAAAATTAGGGTTATAACAGATGCCACCTAATGTGTGAGGTTATAAGAGCATATGATGGATAAAATACATTAACAATCTTCACCGATGTTCCAAACAAGTGAGCCCAGGGACCAGAAATCGGGAGGTGCCATCTGCAAAATAACAATTGTCTCACCGAGGTGGGTATACCCATGCTCAGGATAAAATAAAATCATGGATACCAATCAAATACACTTTAGATCTATGTCATATAACTATATAAAGTGTAGCCGTGAGCAATACACAGGGGAGCTACATCTCAAAATAAAAAAAAGATATACGTGTAGAGTATTCATCTTCTAGAAGCTGATAAGGCCTGATGGATGGAGATGAGGTCTTCAGAGCTTGAGAAACAACTTCAAAATATTCAAAACTTGGGTAGGTGTGTAATATGAGTGTACGAATTCGCTACCCAAAGGTCTTCGATGGCTCATCGGTCATGGACTA
This sequence comes from Picea glauca, assembly GCA_000966675.3. Lineage (NCBI taxonomy): Eukaryota > Viridiplantae > Streptophyta > Pinopsida > Pinales > Pinaceae > Picea > Picea glauca. Next base: position 341,485 of record JZKD02S1679448.1, read on the forward strand.
GAGAATCTGGATTATCAGACTGAAGGATTCATTGATTTCGAACAAAGACTTGATTGGACTTTTGAGATGACCGGGCATGAGGGAAAGAGACAAACTGTAGAGGGGATGACTCAGGCTTGATAAAAAATCCCCTTGGACAATAGCATGACAAATGATGAGACCCAAGCAACATGGCATTAACATAAGTTTACGAGGCAGGAGGCAACACAAACTCTCCATATGTTTGGAAGAATAACCAAACAGAGGAGGACACAACTCAATGTAGCGGGAACAAATTCCTAAGGTCATATTAAATCCTAGGGTTTGATGAACAAATGAATAGATGTGATTTATCCAAGGGTGACTCATTATGTTGCCAATACAAAGAAAATACTTTTCCCTTCCTCTTTTTGGGGTATATTTGATTTTTTTTTGTCTTTTTCAATAATTTTGGAAAAAGAATAAAAGAATGTTATGTTACAAAGGAGGAATGAGTGTTGCAAACCTACAAGTTCGAGGCGCAAGGACAAGACTGATGTTCAAAGAAAGGACACTCAGGAAAAATCCCTCCTGGGACCAAAGGTGTCAAGACGCAGAGGCAAAGTGCTATAGGGCTTGCGTATAAGGCATGCTTCAGATGGTTCATTTGAGAGAAACATGGAGCCGAAATTAGACCAAAGACGCAGGTATGCAAATGCAGTTAACAAAACACACAATGGTAGCATCCTTTGATGTAAGTTTAACGAGCCCAGAGAAGGAAAGCTCAACGATTTTTCATTTTTAGAGAGTCTGAAAAACGTAAAAGGAGGCTCCACTGGGGTACCTTTTTCGAAGGTAGTCTAGTCGATTCGAAAAAGCAGTAAAATAGTACCGACAAGACGTCTATTCAAAACCATTTTAATGAGTGTGATAAAGACAAGATCACTCGGCCATTTTTTCATTTTTAAGGAGTCTGAAAAAATCCTAACTATGGAATCCGTCAGGAATGTTCTTCTGGATCATTTTAACTAGTGTGAAAGAATAATGTCACTCGACGATCTTTTCAATTTTAGGGAGTCTGAAAAGAGCTTAACTATGGACTCCGTGGGGGTTCCTTTTTCATAAATTTAGTCCCTTAGGCCCGAAAAAGGGTTAAAATTATACCTGAGGGTACTCTTCTAGAGAAATAAAGTTCCTTAGAGTATACCTTTGTTCGTATAGTTGACTGTCTAGACCGAAAAAGGGGTAAACTACCGCCGGATAGACGTGACTTCAAATTTCAGTTTAATGAGCGTGAAAGGCCACAAGATCGCTTGGCAATCTTTTCATGTTTAGAGGGTCTGAAAAGGGATTAAAATAAGACCTGTGTAAGGAACGTTCTTCTGGACCAATTTAACGAGTGTGAAGAAACAAGGTCACTCGACAATCTTTTCATCTTTAGGGAGTCTGAAAAGGGCTTAAAGAAGACTCCATGGGGGCTACAACTCATGTATGAAACTGGTTCAGGTAGAGCCCACTGCTAGGCTCAGACTAGGAGTCTCTTCGATAGTCAACTTGGTAAGTCTCCCAAAAGGGAAGAAAACACAAACCACAGTGTAAGTCCTCCTGCGAGATATAAATTGTATTCATGGCTTCAAGGATAGCCTCATCTGAAGGCAATTCAAAATCTGAGAAATCACACAAATGAGGGTCGATAGTCCCAAAGGGTGAATTAAACTGACCATACTCCATATGATGATGGAGGTTCTGGCAAGGAATGGCAGAGTTTATCAGCGAAGAATCACAAGAACTAGGGCTTGAGGATCTACAAACAACGAGATCAGACTTAGAAGGATACTCAAGCCCACTTGGACCAAGAGGAGGAAGCAAGGGCTCCCATGCCCCCATTAGATAAACCAAAGGATCAATTGATGATTCCAAGTCTCGAGAAGGAAAACATGATTTCACAGGTTCCTTCTCAGAAGCAATTGAACCTAGAGGATAAGACGCCACATAATTAACTCGTGGTGGGGTAGAGTCTACATGAACGCTAGGAACATATAAAGGGGTAGTTTGAAATAATGCTAAATTAGGATGGTGATTATCATATTCCAGCTGGTCGATAGTGACAATGCTTCCATTGTGAGGGAAATGCATCACCCGGAAGAGCGTAGACACTACAACATTCATAACATATACATAATCATGCCTGAGAAGCATATTGAAATCTAATGGGCCTTGAACCACTATAACATCAACAAGGACCATCTTCCCACCTAATGAGATAGGCAACTGAGGAAGAATCCCCAAATATTCACTAGGACGTCTGTCAAAAGCCAACAACTCATGTGAAGCAGACACAAGCTTGGGAGATCCCAAGACTTTCCAAACCGAGGAGGATAAAATACTTGTAGAGGCTCCCTCATCCACAATACATCGATAATTTTTGGTTGAATTAACTTCAACCCTTATTTGAAAAGGTGTGGTAGAAGGAAGATGAGGCTCAACAAGGTCATTCCAATCAAAGGAAACCATCTCAGGGATTGGAGGGGGTGTGATCGGAACGAGTGGAATTCCCCCTTGTTCTGAAAGTATTGAACCAAAAATGCTAAAAAGATAGTCGGTAGACACGTCACTCCCCAAAAGAAGAGTGGGATCATCCAATGACTGCATCAGCATGACCACTTTTGCAACCAATGGATGAATAGGCTACAGGACTACATGGTCTAAAGGCACCTCACCCCGCAAAAGAGGAGTGGGTTCAGTCGATGACTGCATCGACATGACCACTTTTGCAACCAATGGATGAATTGGTTGCGAGACTACATGGTCTAAAGGCACCTCACCCCCCAAAAGAGGAGTGGGATCAGCTGATGACTACATCAGCATGACCTCTCTCTCAGCCAATGGCTGAATAGGCTGAGAGACTACATGGTCTAAAGTCACCTCACCCCTCAAAAGAGGAGTGGGATTAGCCGATGACTGCATCGACGTGGACACTTTCTCAACCAATGACTGCATAGGCCGAGAGACTACATGGTCTAAAGGCACCTCACTCCTCAAAAGAGGAGTGGGATCAGTCGATGACTGCATCGACATAATCACTTTCACAACCAATGGCTGAATAGGCTGCGAGACTACATGGTCTAAAGGAACCTCACCCCTCAAAAGAGGAGTGGAATCAGCCGATGACTACATTGACATGACCACTTTCTCAACCAATGGTTGAATAGACTAGGAGGAAACTTCAAGAGACTCAGAATCAGAAGAGCTTGTAGACAGGGACCACAATCTTTGTACCTCTGTAATGCCAGGGCACAAATGAGTAAGGTGATCTCCCTTGCAAAGATTACACGGGAACTTAGGCTTACGTCCTATCTGTCTAGGTTTCTCAATAGAATTAATGCCCCCAACATGAATAGCAGTGGTTGGTTGCACATCTCCAACATGAATTGCAAAGGTTAGTGATGGGTCGATAACATGACTTGCAGAGGTTAGTGATGGGTCGATAACATGACTTGCAGAGGCTACAAACCTATTACAATATGACTAGCAATGACTAGACTTTTTTCCCCAGCATGAATTGCAGAGGGTGAGTGTGTGCCCCCAACATAACTTGCAGAGGCTGGGTGTTGGTCTTCAACGTGACTTGCAGAGGTTGTCGACCTATCTCCAACATGACTCGCAAAGGTTGGTGATTTCTTCTTCCTATTCTTCCTCTTTCTATTTCGTTTAGACTTCCGGTTACTAGTAACTGTACTTTCACTAGAGGCGGGAGAAGGAGGAGGAGAAGACTTTGCTAACGGAGAAACATCAACAGGGTGCCCATAACATAAAGTTCTTAACTGAGAAGTGTCAAGAGTATTTGGGACATTTGGAATGGTACCCAACCAAACCGGTAGTCCCACATTCAACCCGGGAATGTACAAAGTGGCCATCAAAGGGACACCAACGTTTCCGAAGAAGGGAAAAGCACAAGAATCCCCTTGTGAAGGGGCTCCTTGGTTGGTATGGTTGGGAAAATTAGCCATGAATATCCTATGCATAGGTTCTCCCCTTGCAGGATCATTCAAGTCTGTAAAATTCTCACGCACTGACTCTGGAAAACCAGTGGTATCAAAACAACGCCTATAACGAGGCGGCTCCATGTTTCTAAGAGGAAGAAAAAAAAGTCATCACGACTGGCGGAGTGGGCGGTCTACCACCCTAGGTCAGAGACCCAAATCCACGACTGAATAACTCACTATGGAAAACTAGGGAGCACAGAGCACACACTAAAAGTTACAAAAGGCAAATCAAGAAAAAGACTAACTAGTTGGAAGAACAATTACACCAACCAACACTAGAGCAACTTACCCGTGCAAGTGAAACTCGAAAACGAAAGCACCCTCCAGGTATACTATGCAAAGTCTGGCCTGATGTCTATCCTAGGTATGGCGGTATACCCCTGCAGTCACCTATGTATGTCACTAGAAAGATAGGGAACTAGGTTGCCAGTGCGCGAAGAGTCACCAGGCGGGTACAATCGACAGTCGGGTAGACCACAATGAGCAGGGTATCAAGTTCAAAACCTACCAAGGGTATCGAAAGCAAGTGGTATGGAAGACAACTAAGGACCTCGAATGGATTCCAGACCCACGAATCTCTGTGGCAAATGCAATCAACAGAATCCCAAGACAAGCCCTCTATATGTGTTCTCCACTACGATTGGTCTGGCTTTGGAGGGGTTATTTCTGCTACCTTTCCACATGCGACCTCGTGTTTATCCCTTGTGTTAGAGGGGGGTCCCAAATAACTATCATGATACTAGACTTCTACACTCCTTAGCACAGACTCGTATGTTTTTTTTATAGCCTTGAAGAGTTTCCTCTCCAACCTAAATCAAGGCTCTAGCCTAATCTAGTTGATGGACCCTACAAACATAAAGTCTACTAATTTTTAATTAGCGTTCTTTTTAAGGCTTGATTTACTCAAAAGGGGTACGATAGTGCAACTGATGTTGATAAGACTCTTTCTGAAAAATTATGAAACTTACATGAACACTGGAAAAGAATGATTATATATATATATATATATATATATATATATATATATATATATATATATATATATTTTTGAAATGTTTTTAAGATGAAAAGAAAACACAACAATATGCATTTTTCTTTTCTTTTTAAAATAAACATTAAAAAAAAATGCATAGACAAAAAGAGATATAACAAACTACATTTTATTTTTTATTTTATATATATATATATATTTTCTTCCAATCAAAGAAGAAATAACAAAATATTCTAAAAGAAACTGATGAATGCACGATTCATGGCCCCTGCCGGCCATGAGGGGGATTTTTTTTTA
>JZKD02S1679448.1:391675-409916 GCA_000966675.3 Picea glauca
TCTATATCTACCCCAAGACCTATCAACCAAACATCAAAACATAGACAATTGAGTAGCTTCTAGTAGAGCATTGTCCTTGTATTCACATTCCCACAATGAGCCTTGTAGCATGATGACTTATTTTGACAACATATCCTATTTTTTATTAAAATCCATGTAGATATAGAAAAATGAGGCCTCCTCGAACATAGACTTTTTCTCCAAGCATAGTCCCATGATTAGCTCCAAGACCAAATATGTAATATTAAATTTTCCATTATCCCAATCCATCAACAACTTAAAATCTCCAAGAACTTGCAAACACCTAATATTTTTTTCAAGTGCCACTTTCATCAACATCTAGAGGGTGTAGAATTCAACCATGTTATTTGCTCCTAGTCCTGCTCCATATTTTAAGGAGAAGAAGTGGTAATGATCTAAAAAGAGTATGACTCCATCCCCACGCATCAAAGAAGTCCCAAGTCTTTGTGAAATGAATATGGGGCTCATGCAATACCCTTTGGGATTTAATATTAATATTAATATCAAAATTGATGCCCAAAATAATTTTTTATTTTTTTTCTAAATAAATTTTGGTCGTCGAATAGGTGACGAAAACTTTTATCGATGCGACGGTTTTTCTATATAAACATCGAAAATTTGTCGTCGAATAGGCGACGACAACTTCTATCGATGCGACAGTTTTTCTATATAAACATTGAAAAGTTGTCGTCAAATAGGCGATGCCAACTTCTTTTGATGCGACGGTTTTGCTATATAAACATCAAATATTTGTCGTTGAATAGGCGATGAAAACTTCTTTTGATGCGTCGGTTTAACTACACAAACACCAAAAAGTTGTCGTCGAATAGACGATGACAACTTCTATTGATGCGTCAGTTTAGCTACATAAACAACAAAAAGTTGTCGTCGAATAGGCGACGACAACTTCTAATGATGTGTCAGTTTAACTATAAAAGTTGTTGTCGAAATTTAGACGAAAAGTTGGTTTAAGATTGTTTTCCTATATCGTCGCTTATGCGACGTTTGATCAAGTTCATCGCAAATGCCACATCACCTAAATCGACGTTTCATAGACTCCAAATTCGTTGCCATATCAATGACATAATGTCACATAAGCGCCGAAACAACCGTCACAAAATGGGCCAAATATGCTAGTGCTTATAGTTCAACTCATTTTTCATTCAGAACGACCAACCTATAAAATTTGTGTGCAACAAGTAGCAATAGCAATGTATTTTGCCTCTGCAGTTGATAATGATATGGATCCTTTCTTTTTACTAAGCCATGCTACTAATGAGTCACCCAGGAAGAAGGCACCTCCACTGGTGCTCTTTCTCTCATCCACACAATTTTCCCAATCTACATCTGAATAAGCAGTTAACTAAAAATTTTGATTTTTGGGATACCACAGACCATAAGTCATTTTTCCCTTCAAGTATTTGAATATCCTTTTGACAACTACCAGATGACCTTGTTTAGGAGCAGACTGATAGCGACCTACCACTCCAACAGCTTGCATTATATCAGGACAGGAAGTTGTGATGTAAAGAAGACTACCTATCATTGATCGGTATGTCCTTTGATCAACATCGAGTGACATATCATATTTACTGAGCTTGCAATCAACCACCATAGGTGTACTAACAGGAGAGGAATCCTCCATCTGAAATTTCTTCAACATCTCTTTCAAATATTTTTCTTGAGAGATAAATATTCTGACATAACTCTGATTTACTTGTAAACCAAGAAAATATGATAGTTCTGCTATCATGGACATCTCAAACTCTGATTGCATAGAGGTAGGAAACCACTGGACAAATGATTCATTAGTAAAACAAAAAATAATATCATCTACATAAACCAAAACAACTAGTAAATTATCACCTTTAGACTTAATGTAGAGATTGTTGTCAACAGTACCTTTCTTAAACCCTTTGTCTTGTAAAAAATTGTCCAGTCTATAATACCAAGCTCATGGTGCTTGTTTCAATACATATAAATCCTTCTTCAGCTTGAAAACATAATTAGGATTATCTATCCATGAGAATCCTTCAGGTTGCTCCATATATACTTCTTCTTCTAGATCTGCATTAAGAAAAGATGACTTAACATCCATTTGATAAACTTTAAATTTCTTATGACATGAATAAGCAAGAAACATTCTAATGGCTTCCAATCTTGCCACTGGATAAAAAGTTTCATCAAAGTCCCGACCTTCAACTTGTGCATACCCTTTATAGACCAATCTGACTTTATTTCTAACAACTTGTCCTTTTTCATTCATTTTTTTCTTGAACACCCATTTGGAACCTATTACATTCTTATCTTCCAGTCATCATGCTGGCTAGCTTCATAAATTTTTTTAGGTTCAGTCATAGATAAAAAATCAACATGAGATTGTTCCGAGTCTTTAATCAATTTCCTTCTTGTCTGAATTCCTTTATTTATATTTCCAATTATCTGCTTTTCAGGATGATTCTTTCTAACAATTCTGAGAGGTGATTTTGCTTATTTTTGTTGATTTGTGTCAGCCTAAGTATTTGTATCTTCATCTGATTCAATTTATTCTCTTCCTGATCCTTGGACCTGTTCATATTCATATTCAACTATATCTTCTATTCTTGGTTCAACACTGTTTACATTTCTGATCGAGACTTCTTCATCAACTTTTAAGTCTATACAATCAACTAGTTTATGCAACCTCTTATTGTAACATATGTACCCTTTACTGTTTGTAGCATAACCCAGGAAGATACCTTCATCATCCCTGTCATCATATTTGCCAATATTTTCATCATTATTCTTAATATAACATTTACTCCCAAAGACTTTAAAATGCTTGATTGAAGCAAGTCTTCCAAACGATAGTTCATAAGGAGTCTTGTCACTGTGTGGTCTGAGATGTGCTTTGTTAAGGATATGAACAACTGTATGAATTACTTCCACCCAATAAGTCTGAGATATGTTTCTTTCATTCATCATTGATCTTGCCATTTGTTGTACTGATCTATTCTACCTCTCATCAACTCCATTTTGTTGTGGAGTCCTTGGAATTGTGTACTCTATTTTGATTCCATGTTTATCACAGAACTCTTTGAAGTTCCATGAGCTAAACTCTCCTCCCCTATCAGACCTTACTTCCTTCAATCTTTTTCCTATTTGATTCTCAGTTAGAGCCTTAAACACTTTGAATTTTTCAAATGCTTCATATTTTTCTTTCAAAAAAGCAACCCATGTTAGTCTAGAATAATCATCAATAATCAACATAAAATAATTTTATTTACCTGTACCTTTTTTCCTTGATGGTCATAATAAATCCATATGTACTGACTCGAGAGGTTTTTCTGTTGAAGGAAACTTTTTAGATTTGAACTGTGTCTGAGTAAGCTTTCCTATCTGGCATGGTTTACAAACATAATCATATGGCTTTGATATCTTTGGAAGATCCTTTACTGCCCCACTATTTTTTAGCTTGATTATATGATCAAAATTAAAGTGTCCAAGTCTCCTATGCCATAGCCAACTTTCATCATACTTTCTTAAGTAACATTCTTCTTTTTCTTCTTTTAACACATAGACATTGTTTTCTGTTCTTATTCCTTTTGCAACTAGCTGTCCTGAATTCACAGATTTTATTCTACAATCTTTAGAGGTAAAAATGACTTCACATCCTCGGTCATAGACTTGACTGACACTAAGAAGATTATGTTTCAGACCTTCTAGAAACAACACATCTTGAGCTTTCCCTTTTCCATTACTCAAACTCACCATTCCTTTACCTTTTATTTTTCCTAGTGCATCATTTCCAAAAGTTACATTCCCTGATTTTCTTTCACTTAGAGTTAGAAACTTACTTTTGTCTCCAGTCATATGTTTGGAACATCCACTGTCAATATACCAGGGGTTCTTTTCTCTTTGGGCTGATAACACTAGTCTACACTTGTCATCTTCTTTCCTCTTCCAAATCTTGAAATTTTTAGTAGTAGGATTCGAATTTGGCTTAAAATTCCTTAAGTGACAATGTGCATCTTTATGTCCATAGTTATGACAGATGCAACATTCTGGTTCACTGAATAATAGATCATAATGATTGTTATGCTCATAACTGTTGTTATGTTTCACTTGTGGTCTTCCTCCATCCATCACATGATTTATAGTATGTGATCATTTGTTTCTTGGCTGTCTCAATCTTTGTTGTGGAAGATAATTATTCCTTGAGTATCTTGATTTCAAATATCTAGATCTTAAAGAACAGTTTACAGCTTTGTGACCAAAGTTAGAACAGAAAAAAAAAAACCATAGAAAAAACCTTTGTACCTGGAAAAAGGTTGTAGTCGATTTCTTCCATGCTGATGATTTCTTTGGTCAGAAAATGTGTTTGTGTTATTTCTTTGATCTACATATTTGGTTCTGGTACTTTTTCTTTCATTCCTTCTTGGTGGCTGATTTTCTTTCTTTGTTTCTGCAGAGTGGTTGTTGTCAATGATTGTAGTTTTGACAAACTTGATGGGTTCTATATTACTTGGATGATCACTACTTGATCCTTATTCATAGCCCAAGCCGGCTTTCAACTTTGGATTCCTTTGCTGACTTAGAATGAAAGTTAATTCTTCTGAAGATTTAATACTTGACATATTTTGGTGATACAATCCCTTAAACTTCTCCATTTCTTTTCTCATTTTTACTATCTCTTCTTCTAAGGCTTCACACCTCGCTCTCTTCTTTGACAATTGTTGTTTCAATATGTCTTCTATTTTATTTGCCTCTTCTAACTTTACTTTTAGTAGAGAAAGGTTTTCATAAGGTTTTTCACCATTCATTTTAAACTGCTTCAACAACTGTTTTTGTTTTCTCTTCTTACATCCGAGTCTGCCAATTTATTCCAAAGCACTGATTAATTCATCTTCCATATCCACCAAAGCTTCTTCATCATCCATTTCACCTCCTGTGTGCTCATCATCAAGATCTCCCATATCCATAAGAATAAAATCATTCACTTTGTTATCACATGATGAATCACTATCTATGTTTTCTGAGGAATTGTCATTATTTGCACACAAACTTTTCTTTTTACTATATTTCTTGAATTTGTACTTCTTTTCATCATCAGATTTCTGGTCCTTTTTCTGATGGGGACACTTAGATGCAAAATGACCTATTTTACCATAGTTAAAACATTTGAAGGGAAGATTGCCTTGATATTTTCCTGATCCTTTCTTTAACCTTCTCACAAATTTTGCCTCAATATCATCTAAATATGAATTAGTATTCTTGTCTGTTTTAAAAGATGCTTCTCTAGTAATGAATTAGCTTTGTTGATTCTCATTTCACATGCAGTTAAAGTTCCTAGGATTTGATCAATGGACATAGTTTTAAGATCATTTAGTTCTTCTATTGYAGAGACTTTTGGATTAAATTTATCAAGCAAAGATCTTAAAATCTTCTGAACTAAAATTGATTCTTCAATCTTTTCACCAAGACCCTTCATGGAATTCACAAGTTATTCAACTCTTAAAAAATACTTGCTAATTGTTTCATCTTCATTCATCTTTAATTGTTCAAACTTCAACCTAAATGTTTGAAGTTTGGGATCTTTTACTTTCTCATTTCCTTCATATCTGATAATAAGTTTATCCCACATTTCTTTGGCAGTTTGAAGATGCATCACCTTTACAAACTTGGCTTCTGCAAGTCCATTCAAGATAGCATTCATTCCTTTAGCATTAAATCTAAATTCTAACTTATCATCCTTGGAAGCCAACACAACAGGATTTGTATATCTAGTCTCTACTACATCCCAAACATCAACACCTAAGGCCATTAGGTATGTTCTCATTCTAATCTTCTAAAAGACAAAATTTGTCCAATTAAAGAGAGGAGGCTTACTGGATGAAGTCCCTTCATGACTTGTCATGTTTAAGCTTACAGATCTACCTTTAGTAAAAGGAACCCGCTCTGATACCAATTGTTGAAATTACTAAGACAACTGAGAGGGGGGGTGAATCAATTGTTATTGTGCTTAAACAATTTTAAGTCTATTAAACCATTCTTAATCTTTCTTCAAGTGATCATTAATATTATACAACATATGAACAACATAAATAATGAGCATCAATCACACATAAGATATACACAGAGACAGATATTCACGAGGAATCCCATAAAGGGAGAAAACCTCTTCTTCTTCGAAATGACAGGTAGTATTTTAAGTTCTGTACATCATTTGTCTTTGAGAACCAACTCAAAATGAGGCTACTACCTTTGTTTTACAAGATCCAACTTTTTGAGAACACCAAATCTCTGGTTTCTCTAGCACCGACTAGAAGGAAGCACCATCTCCCTAAATATTCCAACACCAAATGGATTTATACAAGCATCAACTTGTGTATAGAAAATTCTGTGTTTTCCTGAGCACCACCCTGCCACCCTGTTTTCTATCCACAACTAAGTGGAAGATACAAGTCCCAATATTCAAGCACCAACTTGAATATCAGAGGACCACAATCCTCCCTAGCACCACCCTAACTCCCTAATTATAAATAAATGATTGAATAACCAACAACACAGATAAATCGATTCTTACCACTTCTTCTCTGTTTTGTAAATCTGGTCTGCTTCTCACTGTTTTGCAATTCTTCTCTTCCTCTGTCAGTTCTGCAATTCTTCTCTTCCTCTTTCTATTCTGTAATTCTTCTCTTCCTTTGTCTGTTCTGCAACTTTGTTGTTGCTTCTATCTATTCCTCATCTGTTATTCATCTCTGTGTTTTATCTCACACCGCGCATACTATCAATCTCACACTGCACATACTGTAATTTTCCCCTTCTTGTAGTTTAACTCATTTTTCATTCAGAACGACCAACCTTCCACAGTCATTGCATCTCAATTTTATCCTATACCACGTATTTAACTACACCTTGAATCTCCAAGAAAACACATCAGCAACTGAATCGCCAATCGTCCAAGAATCATGATTCAATTCTGCTAACTAAATCATAACTGATCAATTACCTATGAGGTGAAACAATAACCCTTCGATCAAGTTTCCAATTAACCAGTACCTTTGGATTAAATCTGTAGGATTTCACGTTTATCTCATATGCCCACTAGCTGTGACCGAGCGCTAAACAGAGTTTGAATTTCGTGATTTCGCATCTCGGCATTCCTATGATGAAGGGTCTCGACACTCCAAGTCACGATCGTTGAAACTCCGAGATGGAGATTAGCACCACTAGCTTCTTCCCCTCACGTGACCACCGGTGGTGACCATAGGCTGTGCCAAAAGGCACTTCATATTTTGCAAACTTATGAACTTTATCAAGCCTGATCAGCGGTCGAGATCTTCAATGATCTGATGTTCCAGATCTCATCACGATATTTCATATCGTGATTCCTGTGATGAAGGATCTTGATACTCCAAGTCGCGATCGTCGAGACTCTGAGATGGAGCTTAACAACGCTAGCTTCTTCCTCCATCTTCTGCAGATGTAACCACTGGCTGTGACCACAACCTTATTTAAAAACAAAATTCACACTTTCACATCTCGGGTATTCTATGATGAGTCCTCTTGACTCTCCATGTAACGAACTCCAAAATAGAGCTTGGCTTCTCTAGCTCTGCTCTCTAGCTCTCGACAATGTGACCATGAGATATGACCACTCGCCAATCAAACGAGCACTTCGCTCCTTTGACTTTCCAGCCAGTGAAATGTTAATCCCTCACCACATGTCCCTATTGGATCAACGTTCACGATCTTATCGCAATTTCACAATTTCACGGGACTTCATCATGCCTGATCAACAGTCCACGATCTCGATGATTCGACAATCCAGATCTTTTCGTCATCTCTCATATCACGAGTTCCCACACCATGCTCCGTTAACTCCTCCAATGTGCAAGTCAATGAAATTCCAATCGCTTGCCACGTGTCCTATGACTCCAATGGTCAGGATTGTTATCACGATTTTTCATATCGCGAGTTTGAACCTCTTTCCTTTGGATTTCCCGATATGCGAAACTCCGAAGCGAAACCTTTGTTGTGATTTGACTATTTTCCTCCTTCTGAGCTTACACTGTTGATCTTTCCATTATCTCTACGCTACTGATCGTGATGATCTTCGCCATCTGATCATGCTGATCTTCGCCATCAATGAAAAATACGCATACTCTACCTCTGTCTAAAAACATGCCAACAATCTCCCCCTTTGGCATTGATGGAAACCCCTTGAAAAACATGCAACTAAACCACTGTAGCATCCATGAAATTACCACCACTGTAGCATCCTAGAATTTACCACACTTTCTCCCACTTTGACATCAATGTCAAAGAAGAAACACACTCCCCCTGAGTTTTTATGATACATACTCCCCCTGTCAACTATGAGCAACTTAGAAATACAACATATATTCAATAAGTACTCCCCCTGACCAGATGAAAAGATTAGACGAAAGAATTTATAACCCCAAACTTTTGACGAAGATATCCAAAAGGGGTCACTTCTAATGGTTTAGTAAAGATATCAACTATCTGTTCTGTGGAAGGAATATAATTCACTTGAACAATTTTGTTTGTAACTTGTTCTCTGAGAAAATGGTATTTTATTGGTATGTGCTTAGATTTTTAATGAAGTACAAGATTCTTAGAGAGACTGATGGCACTGGTGTTATCACAGTGAAGTGGAATGGGATCAGTGTAAGTTACCTTCAAATCTGCAAGAGTTTGTATCATCCATAAAATTTGTGTGCAACAAGTAGCAACAACAATGTATTATGTCTCTATAGTTGATAATGAAATGGATCCTTTCTTTTTACTAAGCCATGCTACTAATGAGTCACCCAGAAAGAAGGCACCTCCACTGGTGCTCTTTCTCTCATCCACACAATTTTCCCAATCTGCATCTGAATAAGCAGTTAACTGAAAATTCTGATTTCTGGGATACCACAGACCATAAGTCATTGTTCCCTTCAAGTATTTGAATATCCTTTTGACATCTACCAAATGAATTTGTTTAGGAGCATACTGATAACGACCTACCATTACAACAACTTGCATTATATTAGGATGGGAAACTGTGATGTAAAGAAGACTACCTATCATTGATCAATATGTCCTTTGATCAACATTGGGTGACATATCATATTTACTGAGCTTGCAACCAACCACCATAGGTGTACTAACAGGAGATGAATCCTCCATCTAAAATTTCTTCAACATCTCTTTCAAATATTTTTCTTGAGAGATAACTTTTCCTGCAGAACTGTGATTTACTTGTAAACCAAGAAAATATGATAGTTCTCCTATCATGGACATCTCAAACTCTGTTTTCATAGAGGTAACAAACCACTGGACAGATGATTCATTAGTACAACCAAAAATAATATCATCTACATAAAGAAAATCAACTAGTAAATTATTACCTTCAGACTTAATGTAGAGATTGCTGTCAACAATACCTTTCTTGAACCCTTTGTCTTGTAAAAATTTGTCTAGTCTATAATACCAAGCTCATGGTGATTGTTGCAGTGGATATAAATCCTTCTTCATCTTGCAAACATAATTAGGATTATCTGTCAATGAGAATCCTTCAAGTTGCTCCATATATACTTCTTCCTCTAGATCTCCATTAAGAAAAGTTGACTTAACATCCATTTGATAAAATTTAAAGTTCTTATGACATGAATAAACAAGAAACATTCTGATGGCTTCCAATCTTGCCACTGGAGAAAAAGTTTCATCAAAGTCATGACCTTCAACTTGTGCATACCCTTTACAGACCAATCTGGCTTTATTTCTAACAACTTGTCGTTTTTCATTCATTTTATTATTGAACACCCATTTGGAACCTATTACATTCTTATCTTCAGGTCTAGGGACAAGCTCCCATATATTGTTCTTCTCAATCTGATCAAGCTCTTCATTCATAGTTCTAATCCAGTCATCATGCTGGCTGGCTTCATCAAAATTTTTAGGTTCAGTCATAGATAAAAAAACAACATGAGATTGTTCTGATTCTTTAATCAATTTCCTTCTTGTCTGAACTCCTTTATTTATATCTCCAATTATCTGATTATCAGGATGATTCTTTCTAACAATTCTGAGAGGTGATTTTGCTTCTTTCTACTAATTTGTGTCAGCTTGAGTATTTGTATCTTCATCTGATTCATATTCTTCTCTTCCTGATCCTTGGACCTGTTCATCTTCATCTTCAACTATATCTTCCATGCTTGGTTCAACACTGTTTACATTTCTGACCGAGACTTCTTCATCAACTTTTATGTCTATACAATCAACTAGTTTATGCAGCCTCTTATTGTAACATCTGTACCCTTTACTATTTGTAGCATAACCCAGGAAGATACCTTCATCATCCTTGTCATCATATTTGCCAATATTTTCATCATTATTCTTAATATAACATTTACTCCCAAAGACTTTAAAATGCTTGATTGAAGCATGTCTTCCAAACCATAGTTCATAAGGAGTCTTGTCACTGTGCGGTCTGAGATGCGCATTGTTAAGGATATGAACAGCTGTATGAATTGCTTCCACCCAATAAGTCTGAGATATGTTCCTTTTGTTCATCATTGATCTTGCCATTTGTTGTACTGATCTATTATGCCTCTCATCAACTCCATTTTGTTGGGGAGTCCTTGGAATTGTGTACTCTATTTTGATTCCATGTTTATCACATAACTCTTTGAAGTTCCATGATATAAACTCTCCTCCCCTATCAGACCTTACTTCCTTCAATCTTTTTCCTGTTTGATTCTCAGTTAGATCCTTAAACACTTTGAATTTTTCAAATGCTTCAGATTTTTCTTTCAAAAAGGAAACCCATGTTAGTCTAGAATAATCATCAATAATCAACATAAAATAATTTTCTTTTCATGTACCTTCTTTACTTGATGGTCCACATAAATCCATATGTACTAACTGGTAAGGTTTTTTTGTTGAAGGAAAGTTTTTATATTTGAACTGTGTCCGATTAAGCTTTCCTATCTAGCATGGTTTACAAACATAATCATATGGCTTTGATATCTTTGGAAGATCCTTTACTGCCCCACTATTTTTGAGCTTGATTATATGATCAAAATTTAATTGTCCAAGTCTCCTATGCCATATCCAACTTTCATCATACTTGCTTAAGTAACATTCTTCTTTTAACACATAGACATTTTTTTCTGTTTTTATTCCTTTTGCAACTAGCTGTCCTCAATTCACAGATTTTATTCTACAATTTTTAGAGGTAAAAATGAATTCACATCCTCGGTCACAAAATTGACTGACACTAAGCAGATTATGTTTCAGACCTTCTACAAACAACACATCTTGAGCTTTCCCTTTTCCATTACTCAAACTCACCATTCCTTTACCTTTTATTTTTCCTAGTGCATCATTTCCAAAAGTTACATTCCTTGATTTGCTTTCACTTAGAGTTAGAAACTTACTTTTGTCTCCAGTCATATGTTTGGAACATCCACTRTCAATATACCAGGGGTTCTTTTCTCTTTGGGCTAATAACACTAGTCTACACTTGTCATCTTCTTTCTTCTTCCAAATCTTGAAATTTTCAGCAGTAGGATTCGAATCTGGCTTAAAATTCCTTAAGCGACAATCTGCAGCTTTATGTCCATAGTTATGACAGATGTAACATTTTGGTTCACTGAATAATAGTTCATAATGATTGTTATGCTCATAACTGTTGTTATGTTTCACCTGTACCCTTCCTCCATCCATCACATGATTTATAGTGT
The DNA here is from genome assembly GCA_000966675.3 of Picea glauca. NCBI lineage: Eukaryota > Viridiplantae > Streptophyta > Pinopsida > Pinales > Pinaceae > Picea > Picea glauca. The sequence goes on from JZKD02S1679448.1 coordinate 403,432, forward strand.
GTGATCATTTGTTTCTTGGCTGTCTCAGTCTTTGTTGTGGCAGATAATTATTCCTTGAGTATCTTGATTTCAAATATCTAGATCTTAAAGAACAGTTTATAGCTTTGTGACCAAAGTTCGAACAGAAAAAACAATAACCATAGAAAAAATCTTTGTACCTGGAAAAAGGCTGTAGTCGATTTCTTCAATGCTGATGATTTCTTTGGTTAGAAAATGTGTTTGTGTTATTTATTTGATCTACAGATTTGGTTCTGGTACTTTTTCTTTCATTCCTTCTTGGTGGCTGATTTTCTTTCTTTGTTTCTGCAGAGTGGTTGTTGTCAATGATTGTAGTTTTGACAAACTTGATGGGTTCTGTATTACTTGAATGATCACTACTTGATCCTTCTTCATAGCTCAAGCCGACTTTCAAATTTGGATTCCTTTTCTGATTTAGAATGAAAGTTAATTCTTCTGAAGCTTTAATACTTGGCAGATTTTGGTGATACAATGCCTTAAACTTCTCCATTTCTTTTCTGGTTTTTACTATCTCTTCTTCTGACTCTTCACACCTCGCTTTCTACTCTAACAATTGTTGTTTCAGTATGTATTCTATTTTATTTGCCTCTTCTAACTCCACTTTTAGTAGAGAAAGGTTTTCATCAGGTTTTTCACCATTCATTTTAAATCGCTTGAACAACTGTTTTTGTTTTCTCTTCTTACATCTGAGTCTGTCAATTTCTTCCAAAGCATTGATTAATTCATCTTCCATATCCACCACAACTTCTTCATCATCCATTTCACCTCCTATGTGCTCATCATCAAGATCTCCCATATCCATAAGCATAAAATCATTCACTTTGTCTTTACATGATGAATTACTATCTATGTCTTCTGAGGAATTGTCATTATTTGCACACAAACTTTTCTTTTTACTATATTTCTTGAATTTGTACTTCTTTTCATCATCATAGTTCTGGTCCTTTTTCTGATGGGGACACTTAGATGCAAAATGACCTATCTTACCACAGTTAAAACATTTGAAGGGAAGATTGCCTTGATATTTTCCTGATCCTTTCTTTAACCTTCTCACAAATTTTGCCTCAATATCATCTAAATCTGAATCAATATTTTTGTCTGTTTTAAAAGATGCTTCTATAGTAATGAATTTATCTTTGTTGATTCTCATTTCATATGCAGTTAAATTTCCTAGGAGTTGATCAATGGACAGAGTTTTAAGATCATTTAGTTCTTCTATTGTAGAGACTTTTGGATTAAATTTATCAAGCAAAGATCTTAAAATCCTATGAACTAAAATTGATTCTTCAATCTTCTCACCAAGACCCTTCATGGCATTCACAAGTTCTTCAACTCTTAAAAAATACTTGCTAACTATTTCATCTTCATTTTCTTTAATTGTTCAAACTTCAACCTAAATGTTTGAAGTTTGGCATCTTTTACTTTCTCATTTCCTTCATAGCTGCTAATAAGTTTATCCCACATTTTTTTGGTAGTTTGAAGATGCATCACCTTTACAAACTTGGCTTATTCAAGTCCTTTCAAGATAGCATTCATTCATTTAGCATTAAATCTAAATTATAACTTATCATCTTTGGAATCCAGCACAACAGGCTTTGTATATCCAGTCTCTACTACATACCAAACATCAACACCTAAGGCCATTAGGTATGTTCTCATTCTGACCTTCCAAAAGGCAAAATTTGTTCAATCAAAGAGAGGAGGCTTACTGGCTGAAGTCCCTTCATGACTTGTCATGTTTAAGCTTACAGATCTACCTTTAGATAAAAGGAACCCGCTCTCATACCAATTGTTGAAATTACTAAGACAACTGAGAGGGGGGGTGAATCAGTTGTTATTGTGCTTAAACAATTTTAAGTCTATTAAACCATTCTTAATATTTCTTCTTCAAAATGATAGGCAGTCTTTTAAGTTCTATACATCATCTGTGTTTGAGCACCAACTCAAAATGAGGCTACTACCTCTATTTTACAAGATCCAACTTGTTGAGAGCACCAACTCTCTGGTTTCTCTAGCACTAATTAGAAGGAAGCACCAACTCCCTAAATATTCCAGCACCAACTGGATTTATACAAGCACCAACTTGTATATAGAAAACTCTATGTTTTCTTGAGCACCACCCCGCCACCCTATTTTCTAGCCACAACTAGATGGAATCTACAAGTGCCAATATTCAAGCATCAACTCAAATATCAGAGGACCACAGTCCTCCCTAGCACCACCCTACCTCCCTGATTATAAATAAATGATTGAATAACCAACAACACAGATAAATCGATTCTTACCACTTCTTCTCTGTTTTGTAAATCTGGTTTGCTTCTCATTGTTCTGTAATTCTTCTCTTCCTCTGTCTATTCTGCAAATTTGCTCTTGCTTCTATCTATTCCTCATCTATTACTCATCTCTTAGTTTTATCTCACACTGCGCATACTATCAGTCTCACACTGCACATACTATAATTTTCCCTTTCTTGCAGTTCAACTCTTTTTTCATTCAGAACGACCAACCTTCCACAGTCATTGCATCTCAATTTTATCCTATACCACATATTCATTTACACCTTGAATCTCCAAGAAAATGCATCAACAACTGAATTGCCAACAGTCCAAGAATCATGATTCAGTTATGCTAACTAAATCATAATTTATTGATTACCTGTGAGGTGAAACAGTAACCATTCGATCAAGTTTCCAATTAACCAGTATCTTTGGATTAAATCCACAGGATTTCATGTTTATCTCATATGCCCACTAGCTGTGACCGAGCACTAAACAAAGTTTGAATTTCATGATTTCGCATCTTGGCATTCCTGTGATGAAGGGTCTCGACACTCCAAGTCGCGATCGCCGAAACTTCGAGATGGAGCTTAGCACCGCTAGCTTCTTCCCCTCATGTGACCACTAGTGGTGACCATAGGTTGTGCCAAAAGGCACTTCGTATTTTGTGAACTTATGAACTTTATCAAGCTTGATCAATGGTCGAGATCTCCAATGATCCGACAGTCCAGATCTCATCACGATCTTGCATATCACGATTCCTGTGATGAATGATCTCGATACTCCAAGTCGCAATCACCAAGACTCTGAGATGGAGCTTAACACCGCTAGCTTCTTCCTCCATCTTCCACAGATGTAACCACTGGCTGTGACCACAGCCTTATTCGAAAATGCATTTTGCACTTTCACGTCTAGGGTATTCTGTGATGAGTCCTCTCGACTCTCCATGTCACGAACTCTGAAATAGAGCTTGGCTTCTCTAGCTATGCTCTCCATCTCTCGACAATGTGACCACGAGATATGACCACTCGCCAATCAAATGAGCACTTCGCTCATTTGACTTTAAAGTTAGAAAAACGTTAATCCCTCACCACATGTCCCTCTTGGATCAACGGTCAAGATCTTATCACAATTTCACAACTTCATGGGACTTCGTCATGCCTAATCAACGGTTCATGATCTCGATGATTCAATGGTCCAGATATTTTCGTGATCTCACATATCACGAGTTCCCACACCATGCTTCATTGACTCCTCCAATGTGCAAGCCAACGAAATCCCAATCGCTTGCCACGTGTCCTATGACTCCAATGGTTACGATTGTTATTGTGATTTCACATATCGCAAGTTTGAACCTCTTTCCTTTGGATTTCCTAATCTGCGAAACTCCAAAATGAAACCTTTGTCGTTCTTTGACTGTTTTCCTCCTTCTGAGCTTACACTGTTGATCTTGCCATTATTTCTACGCTATTGATCGTGCTAATCTTTGCCATATGATTATGCTGATCTTCACCATCAATGACAAATACGCATACTCTGCCTCTGTCTAAAAACATGCCAACAATCTCTTCCTTTGGCATTGATGGCAACCCCTTGAAAAACATGCAACTAAACCACTGTAGCATCTGTGAAATTACCAACACTGTAGCATGCTAGAATTTACCACACTTTCTCCCCTTTTGACATCAATTTCAAAGAAGAAACACACTCCCCCTGAGTTGTTACGATACACACTCCCCCTGTCAACTATGAGCAACTTAGAAATACAACAGATATTCAATAAGTACTCCCCCTGATCAGGTGAACATATTAGACAAAAGAATTTATAAACCCAAACTTTTGACGAAGATATCCAAAAGGGGTCGTTGCTAACGGTTTAGTAAAGATATCAACTATCTATTCTGTGGAAGGAATATAATTCACTTGAACAATTCTGTTTGTAACTTGTTCTCCGAGAAAATGGTATTTTATTGGTATGTTCTTAGATTTTGAATGAAGTACATGATTCTTAGAGAGACTGATGGCACTGGTGTTATCATAGTGAAGTGGAATGGGATCAGTGTAAGTTACCTTCAAATATGCAAGAGTTTGTATCATCCATAAAATTTGTGTGCAACAAGTAGCATCAACAATGTATTCTGCCTTTGTAGTTGATAATGAAATGGATCCTTGCTTTTTACTAAGCCATGCTACTAATGATTTACCCAGGAAGAAGGCACCTCCACTGGTGCTCTTTCTCTCATCCACACAATTTTCCCAATCTGCATTTGAATAAGCAGTTAATTGAAAATTCTGATTTATGGGATACCAAAGACCATAAGTCATTGTTCCCTTAAAATATTTGAATATCCTTTTGACAACTACCATATGAGTTTGTTTAGGAGTAGACTGATAATGACCTACCATTCCAACAACTTGCATTATATCAGGACGAGAAGCTGTGATGTAAAGAAGACTGTCTATCATTGATCAGTATGTCCTTTGATCAACATCGGGTGACATATCATATTTACTGATCTTACAACCAACCACCATAGGTGTACTAACAGGAGAGGAATCCTCCATCTGAAATTTCTTCAACATCTCTTTCAAATATTTTTCTTGAGAGATAAATATTCCTGCAGAACTGTGATTTACTTGTAAACCAAGAAAATATGACAGTTCTCCTATCATGGACATCTCAAACTTTGTTTTCATAGAGGTAGCAAGCCATTGGACAGATGATTCATTAGTACAACCAAAAATAATATCATCTACATAAACCAAAACAACTAGTAAATTATTACCTTCAGACTTAATGTAGATATTGTTGTCAACAATACCTTTCTTGAACCCTTTGTCTTATAAAAACTTGTCCAGTCTATAATACCAAGATCTTGGTGCTTGTTTCAATCCATATAAATACTTCTTCAACTTGAAAACATAATTAGGATTATCTTTCAATGAGAATCCTTCAGGTTGTTCCATATATACTTCTTCCTCTAGATCTCCATTAAGAAAAGGTGACTTAACATCCATTTGATAAAATTTAAAGTTCTTATAACATGAATAAGCAAGAAACATTATGATGGCTTCCAATCTTACCACTGGAGAAAAAGTTTCATCAAAGTCCCGACCTTCAACTTGTGCATACCCTTTACAAACCAATCTGTCTTTATTTCTAACAACTTATCCTTTTTCATTCATTTTATTCTTGAACACCCATTTGGAACCTATTACATTCTTATCTTCAAGTCTAGGGACAAGCTCCCATATATTGTTCTTCTATATATGATCAAGTTCTTCATTCATAGATCTAATCCAGTCATCATGCTAGCTGGCTTCATCAAAATTTTTAGGTTCAGTCATAGATGAAAAAACAACATGAGATTGTTCCGAGTCTTTAATCAATTTCCTTCTTGTCTGAACTCCTTTATTTATATCTCCAATTATCTGATTATCAGGATGATTCTTTCTAACAATTCTGAGAGGTGATTTTTCTTCTTTCTGCTGATTTGTGTTAGCCTAAGTATTTGTATCTTCATCTGATTCAGATTCTTCTCTTCCTGATCCTTGGACCTGTTCATCTTCATCTTCAACTATATCTTCCATGCTTGGTTCAACACTGTTTACATTTCTGACCGAGACTTCTTCATTAACTTTTATGTCTATACAATCAACTAGTTTATGCAGCCTCTTATTGTAACATCTGTACCCTTTACTGTTTGTAGCATAACCTAGGAAGATACCTTCATCAGCCTTGTCATCATATTTGCCAATATTTTCATCATTATTCTTAATATAAAATTTACTCCCAAAGACTTTAAAATGCTTGATTGAAGCAGGTCTTCCAAACCATAGTTCATAAGGAGTCTTGTCACTGTGTGGTCTGAGATGTGCTTTGTTAAGGATATGAACAACTGTATGAATTTCTTCCACACAATAAGTCTGAGATATGTTCCTTTCATTCATCATTGATCTTGCCATTTGTTGTACTGATCTATTCTACCTCTCATCAACTCCATTTTGTTTTGGAGTCCTTGGAATTGTGTACTCTCTTTTGATTCCATATTTATCACCGAACTCTTTGAAGTTCCATGTGTTGAAATAATGTAACTGCGAAGAGCATTCTTATTATTTCGTTATTGGATTAAATACCCATTGAGGATTAATCATGTCATTATAACTATTATTGTTATTAGATTAATCCCC
>JZKD02S1679448.1:417737-433315 GCA_000966675.3 Picea glauca
TTGGTATCTTTTACTTTCTTATTTCCTTCATAGCTACTAATAATTTTATCCCACATTTCTTTGGCAGTTTGAAGATGCATCACCTTTACAAACTTGGATTTTGCAAGTCCATTCAAGATAGCATTCATTCCTTTAGCATTAAAGATAAATTCTAACTTATTATCCTTGGAAGCCAGCACAACAGGCTTTGTATATCCAATCTCTACTATATCCCAAACATCAACACCTAAGGCCATTATGTATGTTCTCATTCTAACCTTCCAAAAGGAAAAATTTGTTCCATCAAACAGAGGAGGTTTACTGGATGAAGTTCCTTCATGACTTGTCATTTTAATCTTACAGATCTACCTTTAGATAAAAGGAACCTGATTTGATACCAATTGGTTAAATTCCTAAGACAACTGAGAGGGGGGTTGAATAAGTTGTTATTGTGCTTAATCAATTTTAAGTCTATTAAACCATTCTCAATCTTTCTTCAAGTGATCATCAATATTATACAACACATGGACAACATAAATAATGAGCATTAGTCACACATAAGATATATATAGAGACATATTTTCATGAGGAAACCAATAAAGGGAGAAAACCTCTTCTTCTTCGAAATGATAGGCAGTCTTTTAAGTTATGTACATCATCTGTGTTTGAGCACTAGCTCAAAATGAGGCTACTACCTCTGTTTTACAAGCTCCAACCTGTTGAGAGCACCAACTCTCTGGTTTCTCTAGCACCGACTAGAAGGAAGCACCTACTCCCTAGATATTCTAGCACCAATTGGATTTATACAAGCACCAACTTGTATATAGAAAACTCTGTGTTTTCCCGAAAACCACCCTGCCACCTTGTTTTCTAGCCACAGCTAGATGGAAGCTACAACTCCCAATATTCAATCACCAAATCGAATATCTGAGGACCACAATCCTCCCTAGCACCACCCTACCTCCCTAATTATAAATAAATGATTGAATAACCAACAACAAAGATAAATCGATTCTTACCACTTCTTCTCTATTCTGTAAATTTGGTCTTCTTCTCACTGTTCTGCAATTCTTCTCTTCCTCTGTTTGTTCTGCAACTCTGCTCTTGCTTCTATCTATTCCTCATCTGTTACTCATCTCTGAGTTTTATCTCACACTGCACATAATGTCAGTCTCACACTGCGCATACTGTAATTTTCCCTTTCTTACAGTTCAACTCATTTTTCATTCAGAATGACCAATCTTCCACAGTCATTGTATCTCAATTTTATCCTATACCACCTATTCAGTTACACCTTGAATCTCCAAGAAAATGAATCAACAACTGAATCGCCAACTATCCAAGAATCATGATTCAGTTTTGCTAACTGAAACGTAACTGATCGATTACCTGTGAGGTGAAACAATAGCCCTTCGATCAAGTTTCCAATTAACCAGTACCTTTGGATTAAATCCGCAGGATTTCACATTTATCTCATATGCCCGCTAGCTGTGATCGAGCGCTAAACAGAGTTTGAATTTCATGATTTCGCATCTCGGCATTCCTGTGATGAAGGGTCTTGAAACTCCAAGTCGCGATCACCAAAACTATGAGATGAAGCTTAGCACCGCTAGCTTCTTCCCCTCACGTGACCATCAGTGGTGACCATAGGCTATGCCAAAAGGCACTTCGTATTTTGCAAACTTATGAACTTTATCAAGTCTGATCAATGTTCGATATCTCCAATGATTCAATGGTCCATATCTCATCGCGATCTCACATATTGTGATTCCTATGATGAAGGATCTTGATACTCCATGTCGCGATCACCGAGACTCCGAGGTGGAGCTTAACACTACTAGCTTCTTCCTCTATCTTCCGCATATGTAACCATTGGCTGTGACCACAACCTTATTCAAAAACGCATTTCACACTTTCATGTCTTGGGTATTCTGTGATGAGTCCTCTCGACTCTCCATGTCATGAACTCTGAAATAGATCTTGGCTTCTCTAGCTCTTCTCTCCAGCTCTTGACAATGTGACCATGAGATATGACCACTCGCCAATCAAATGATCACTTCGCTCCTTTGACTTTCCAATCAATGAAACATTAATCCCTTGCCAAATGTCCCTCTTGGATCAATGGTCAAGATCTTATCGCAATTTCGCAACTTCACGGGCCTTCGTCATTCCTGATCAATGGTCCACGATCTTGATGATTCGACGGTCCAGATCTTTTCGTGATCTCACATATCACGAGTTCCCACGCCATGCTCCGTTGACTCCTCCAATGTGCAAGTCAATGAAATTCCAATCGCTTGCCACATGTCCTATGACTCCAACAGTTAGGATTGTTATCGCGATTTCACATATCGTGAGTTCAAACCTCTTTCCTTTGGATTTCCCGATCTGTGAAACTCCGAAATGAAACCTGTGTCATGCTTTGACTGTTTTCCTCCTTTTGAGCTTACACTGCTGACCTTTCCATTATCGCTATTCTACTCATCGTGCTGATCTTTGCCATTTGATCGTGCCGATCTTCACCATCAATGAAAAATACGTATACTCTGCCTCTGTCTAAAAACATGCCAACAAAAATTGCATTCTTATTTTACACATTAATTAACACTAAAAAAGAATATAAAAAAATCAACATTTATGTATAGTATGATATGGAACATATTACATACCTTGCTATATGTGTCATACAAGCGTTTGACAAATTATTCATAACCTTTAAGTTCACCAACAACAATGTAGCATAGAGAAGATTTTCTCTTGATCCTTCATAAAGTCGTTTACTTGCCTTTTCTAATAGAGGTTCATCATAAATACCAACATTTTCCCCATCCTCATCCAACTGGGAAAAAAAATCTTGGATCATTTGATTTGTCACATCATATTCTTCCATGGGATCATTAAATCGATTTGTCCCATCATCTTCTTCCATGAGATCCTCATTTGCTTGGTCATGATGATGTTCATCAGTTTGTACAACATCATTTCTACTAGTACTTGGTGCAATATTCTGTGGAAAGTTAGAGGGAAACTCTAACTTTATAATTACAAACAATCATGAAAAATTAGTGTATACTATAACAAACATTCAAACAATATATATAATTTTAATTTAAAATTGACAAAATAAAAAAAAAAGATAATGAATATATAACTAATTACCATGGGACGATATTCATTCGATCTGCCATCAATGTGACCATATTTCCTACAATGTTTTGTAGTTGTTTCTATTAAAATTATTATGGGACGTCTGAGGCAACATTTTTTACAAGGGAAATAACATCTACCATCACCCTTTTCACCTGCTTTACTTTTTTCCCCACCTCTAACAACATTCTACGACATTTTTCCGCACAAAAATACCCTTTCGGAACCGTCGTTGTTATAGCAAGATTGTCGCAACATCTTTAAATCGTCAAATATTTATAGGCCAATTTTAGGTCACTATCATTGCAATTCTGACGATAGTGACCTAAAAATATTTCTTTTCCACCTATTTATTTTAGGTCATTTTCAACGGTCAATTATTATGGTCAAAGTTCATTGCAAGAGCGATGGAAAAACTACAGTCATTTCTATTGCGACAAACATTGACCATAATAATTTAGTTAAACTGAAGGCGTGGAGATAGCGACCAATACATGGTGGATTTAGAAAACATGAACTTTTTCTCTTGCATGTTGCGACGAAAGAGTACTTTCGTCGCAAATTTTTCAATATGTAGTAGTGCACCTACTTGAAACTCTGAGGACAACAATCCTCCCTAGCACCTCCCTCCCACCCTGAAATATAAATCTTTTCTTCTGATAAATTTATCACAGTGATACAGTATTTATCAATGGATTACCAATCTCATCACTATTATGCTACACTGCTCTGCTTTGCCTGCATCAGTGTCTTCATGTTTTCATCTTCTTGAGATTTCTAATCTTCTTCTCTATCTCTGCATGTGCACCTCATATTTATCATCCTCTCTTAGATATGCATTTATGTTTCTTTATTCTTCTACGCTTTATGCTCTGTGTCTTATTTCCATTCTATGCACTACGCCTCTTCTGTGCATTTCAACTCCTACACACAACATGCTTCTACCCACATGAATCACTCTCAATAGTAGCCACCATCTCTTCTCCGTTCTATGTATATTTATCATGCCAAGTCCTATACCATATCATCCACACAAATCATCGTATTCTTTGGCGGTTATGCTAAGTCTGTTCGTCACTAGTAGCGTATCCCAAGATTCTTTGCCTTCTCTAGTAGTGTGACTCTTCGTCTTCTCTGTCACAGTCGAGCTTTAACCTCTCTGTTGCAGTTACAGACTTCGACACTTTTCTATCTATTAATTGTCTCTATGATGAATCTTCATTCCACTGGCAGTTACCTCGAGACTCTTCAACTCCTCTGGCAAGCACCCTGATATTCTTCAAATTCTCTGGCAGATGCAATCAATCATTTTTTGTAGTTACAATCAGTCTGTCTCGGCAGTTACAGAGAGAAATCCTGTGTGCTCATCCCCTTAGTGCATTTTCTCTTCCTAAGAAAAAATCACAATGGGCCCTCGCTTTTCTTGTTGAGCCCCTTCCTTTCACGTGACCACCGACGGTGACCAGGGGCCAATGACTTTGGGACTTTGCATTTCAGGTCATCTATCACGAGTCACCCCTACTCTCCTAACTCCCAATCTCCCAAAATCCGAAGTGGAGTCTAGTGATGTGCTAGATCCTCCCTCAATATAACCTTGCGAGATGAGCTCATGTGACCATGCAATTGCGAGCACGTCCAAAGGTGGTTTAGAATAAACTACTTTTTTTCCTGCAATTCACTATGAGCCTCCATGCGCCATTTCTTCAAAATAATGGTTTCGATTGCGGCTCACTCACGAAAAATTAAGACATGAGCATGTTCTGGCCTCGCAATGTGATGGGACCTTCAATATCAATATCTTGACAGTTCTCCTTCGATCAATGGCTCTGATCTATCTTCCTTTCTTTCCTTCTTTCCTCTGTCCATGCACGATCCTTAGTCTCAATGATCAGGTGACATGTGGACCTCCAAACCAACGGACGAGATCGAATTCCCCTTTCAGGCTTCTGGAGTTTTGATTCTCAAACTCCTCTTTCTCCTAGAGCCTTTCACTGAGAGTCCACAATCCAATGACACATGTCCATTTTGGATCGACGGTCACAATCCCTTCGGGTATTCGAGGTTCGAAAATCTCAACTCTCAAATTTATTTCATCCTTCCTTTTCTTTTTTCCGGAGCTGACAATCCACTGACGCGTATCCTCTTTAATCCAATGTCTATCCTCCACTTCGAGACTTCATCCTTCAACAATATCAAACCTTTCTCCTTCGCATTTTCCCGGAGTAGTTTTACCTAGAGTTCAAGTTTCGTTGACATGTACCCTCCTGCACGGTCAATGATCATAAGTGATTTTGACACTTCAGAACTTTAAGTTGATCATTGCTTCATTCTCCTCTGGAGTGGTCACCTGCTGAATAAGTCATAGGGGGTGGAAAACACTTGTTGTTGGTTAACACTTCCACTTACACTGTCCTTCCATTGTACTAGATCAATGGTTGAGAATGCATCCGAAGTGATCTTCAGATCAGACGACTCATATCCACTTTGTGACTTCGACATTCAAGACTTTAGGAATTAGGGCATCTGCTGGTGGTAAAAATTATAGAGTAAAGCTACCAGAGTGACGTCACTTAGTTACATCACTTGATGATGTGTCATGAGCCTAGTAACTGCCACATGTCACTCGGATTTGTGATTTACACGTACCTAAAGTGTCTAATCAACTTGACACTTGTCATTGTCTAATTGCGCCACGTGTCCTTGCTAACATGGATCCTCATTCACTTCAGGACTTCGGGTATTTTGACTTTTCAAGTCGCCAATTCCTCTGAAGTGAGAATCCCCAAACAATAACCTCCTCGCAACTTTTAGATCCGAACTAAATGTTGTTCATCGATCATGTTCTCAGATTGATGACTTAATCTTTCTGCGATGCTTTTATAGCTTATCCTGTCCTTCCACTTCAAACTAATCTGACGGATGTCATTTACTCCGACTCTCCAGCTCTCCCGACTTCAGGTTTTTCAAGTCTCAAACTTAAAAATCCTCGAAGTGGTTTGCTGTGGAGTTGAGGATCATGTTGCACCTATCAGTCTTGATGACGGATGATCCTTGCTTACTTTGGGACTTTGGGACTTTGACAAGTCTTCTCTCCTATGTTCATCCAAAGGCCTAACCTTTGTGCATTTATTTTTGGATCCAACGACTTTTGATCCTCGATGCTCAGATCCAACGGATCAGATCTACACTTCTCATCTGCACTTTCTCTGGTCACTGGGCACTGATCTAACGATCATTGGGTATTTAGGATTGGTGATCCAACGACCACTTTCATTCTTCCTCCTGAGCTTTCTGATCTATCTGACTTAGAAGGTTCTCTAAGTTTTCAAAGGTCTTGACCTTTTCTCCTCCTGCGAGTCCTTCTCTTGGACCTCAGTTGCACTCCTGGAAAGTGCAAAGAGCTATCTCTTCCGATCTTTGATCTCTGCATACTGTTCGCTCCTCCTCCTTAACTTACACTTCCTTCTGCTTCGCCTTCTATTTTTTCCATCAATGACAAGCACACTCTTCCTATAAACATGCCAACAATATCCCCCTTTGGCATTGATGGCAACCCTGACAGGCTGCGCTATTTTGCTTGGACCTCCAACTATAACATCCAAACCACTCCTTTTCTCTCCCTTTGATGTCAAAGAAAACATGCTCCCCTTGAGCTGTTGTAGTACTTTGCAGAGGTATCAGATATTCAACCAACACATACTCCCCCTGACAGGATGGAATCTCTTATGTTGATAATGGGGTTTAGTAAAGATGTCTGCAATTTGTTCTGTGGTTGGAATGTAATGAACTTGAACAATCTTATTGGTGACCTGCTCTCTCAGAAAATGGTATTTTATGGGGATGTGCTTGGTCTTGGAATGAAACACTTGATTCTTGGACCTGTTCATCTTTAGCTTCAGCTGTGTCCTCTGTAGTATACTCAATATTTCTCATCTCTCTTATTGGGACTCCTTCATCAACCTTTTCTTGTCATAACTAAATGACTCCCCCTGTCACTCTTCTCTCTCTGCTTCTAAATTATTTCCCCCTTTGGTAAAATATTATCTCTTTCCTCTTGTTATCTCTATAGGATGTCATGTATATCATTTTTGTACATCAGAATGTTGTTGCTGCGGATGCCACTGTCCTATTGGAAAACTACGCAATTGTAGCTCATATTTTTCAAACAAACCTTGGATCTGCCCATTGATCTTCATCGATCTCTAACCAGCTGTTTCCGTTTTTATCCAAGATGATTCTTTATTGTACATTGCTCCAAAGTCATCTGAGAAATTTTATACTATGCTTGTCACATGACTACAATTATTTTTGAAACAATTAACTTCACTCATGTTCACTTGTTTAGTCTTTGCTATCCACATCTGTGAGTGTCATGGTTTCTTTAACTTTGTTTTCTAATCTTATATTACAACAAATTCATTTTTCTTATATGATGCCTACAATCCAAGGCTTTTATGACCATATTCATCACAATGAAAAATAATAATCGTTACAAACACTCTCACACCTCCTTTCATTCATCCATGAAGGTGTCTCTCTTCTAAACTTACTTTGAGTTGTATGAGTAGCTTCTGGGTGTCTTTCTTGATCTGATCTTCTAAATATTGTAGCATTGCTTTCATTCTTTGAACATGAAGAACTTGAGTCATACCTTATTTCCCTTTTTACAAATGAAGGACCTGTGTCAAACTTGTCTTCACCCTTTTCAAATGAAGGATTTGCATCATGTTTCTTAGGAGGACTGATTTCTTCCTTGTCGTATCCAAGATTGGATTTGTCATCTGGTGATCTCTGACTATCCAAGATCTCATCTAGGATCATGAAACTGTTCAAGAAATTGATTTGGGTGTTTGAATTCTCAACCTTCTTTCTAATATTCACAAATTGTTCTTCTAGCTTATGGCATGATGCTTCTTCTACTTCTTCCATGGGATAAATGCTAACATAACATTGTTTTATTGTATCCAAGTCTTCTTCTTTTCTTGCAGGGGAGTATTCAATATCAACATTATTACCTGTCCTTATTCTTTTACTTATACAGAGAGACTTGTCCTTGTCTCCAGTCATGTTCTTGGAACATCCACTGTCTAAATACCGGGGGTCTTTTTGTTTTTGAGCTAAAAGTACTAGACCACATCTTTCACTATCTTTCTTTTTCCATGTGCTGGCATTTCTACCTAAGGGTTTTATCCTTGGATCTTCTTTGTAATTCTTCAGATGGAAATGTGCAGCCTTGTGACCAAAGTTATGACAATTATATAATTCGAGCTCATTGTTCAATAGGTCAAAGTGTGGTGTAACATTGTCTACTCATTGGTTGTTCATTATTTCTTGACCTCTGTTGGAACATATATATTTTTATAAACTTTAGACTTAGATAAGTTTCATTCTTGTTTAGATAAGAAAAAACGCACACCTGCATATCACTGTTGATGAAGTCTTCCATTGAAGCCAATGATTTGAAATCCTTAAAATTTATGGAGCCGCCCACTCGTTAAAAGATCAAATCACTAAAGGCTACCTTCAAAATGTTGATTTTCGATATTTCACGATACAGATGGTCCAACATGTAAGAAATCCAAAGTCTCGATATCCGAAATCTTGAAATTATCTTAAGCTTTAAAACTATGTTAGTTAAAGGATTAAAATCAATTAATGTTAATTAATTATATCACAATTTCATGATTTGGGGATCCTGCCTTGAGAGACCACCAAAAGTCCCGATATGTGAAATCGCGAAACTCTTGAAGTTAATTTTGATTATTTAGAAAGTTAAACATGATTAATATTAATTAATCAATCGTGACTTCGCATTTCAAAGATCATAGCTTGAACTAATATGGGATAACTCGAGGTCTGAAAACTTGAAATGGATTAAGGTTAAACATGATTAATTAACAGGATAAACTTGATTTATTAACACATTAATAAATCTTGTCTCCTGTTAAATTTACGTTGATTTGCAATACGAGTAAATTCAAATTTTATCTATGCTTTTCCCGTTCACGGAAAATCAACCATTAATGGAATCAATAACTGATCTAGATGAATGATTTCAAATAAGATCCTGCTTTATCGCCCAAATATTCTTATTAAGGGAATTAAACGCATTGTCAGTGAGGGTATACACAAATTGACACGCTTAAGGCAAATAATATTTTCTCATTTTTAAATTACATTTGCGTTTTCACAGAGTTGGATTAGCGAAATAATCAGTCTTTTGCATTCTCTATGACAGATAACAGAACTCTGAGACCTAATACCATGCCTCCACAAAAAGCAACTAAAGCGACCGATGAGAGTTCAAGCTAGCATACATATGCTCTTTCCGACACCTCGCCCAGAAGCATCGACATTGTCAAATCCTGGATGCAAGTATTCAACATCTTACAATATGAATTGGTGAATTGCACAGATGATTCAAGTGACAACGAGAAGGAGGACATATCTACCAAATATAAAAATTGTTGATCAGTCAGAGCTACATAAGGTAGCGACAAGGCCTAGGCTCTTTCCCTACAATGATATGGTCGGTTGGACGCTAGACCATGTATATATCCCAACCAAAACTATTTTCAATTCACAAAAGGTCGGAATTGGGTCTTTCAGGTCGGAACATCTACAGGTGATGTACAAATTGTCTCTGGTATCCAATTTTGTTTACAATGCAAATTTCCTAGTAGGATTCAACAAGAAGGAATGCGACCAATACGAAAAAAACATTTCTGATTTAATTAAAGAATGGTATTCTTTCCCTGAGAAGTTCAGAGTTGATTCCCATGGTATATACCCAGTTGCTGCACTAGAACCTTCGATAATGTACATAGCAATGATGATGTGTAGGCTCTATGGGAAGGAAAACACAACCCATTTCTTTGTACAATGGGTACCTATTATGCACTCAGTAGTAGAGGGATACTCTTTTGACTGGGAAAAGATATTGTCGGATAGTTTGGTTCAAGAGATTGCAAGATATCAGTCACTAAGACCCAAAGGGAAACTAGCCCAATTTTTCATGTCAGCTTATATTATGGACACCGTCTATTTCATGACGCCTTTCCCACTGATGGAATGGAACTGGACTCCAAATAGTGTTGAACCCATACATATTTAGCATTTGAAGCTTTGGGAAGAAAAGAAAAAAGACTTCCTTTATGAGATCTGCAACTGGGTAGTGGTGCCGATGCACACTGCCATCTATGACTATCCCCCTCCTAGAATTTCAGACAAAATTGTGACTAACCTGGGTAGAATAGCAGACTTGTATATCGAGGAACACTTCTCCTATATTAGGTTTTTTGGCTGTTCAGTTCCTCCATATGCTCTACCGCAATTTTTACTTGACCAACTAGTGTGCCGAGAGGTCGCACGACAAACTATGCTTGGCGGGATTTATAAGGAGCTCAAAGCGATACAGAAAAAGATATGGCCCTCTTTTCCCCTACATATTGGTA
The DNA here is from genome assembly GCA_000966675.3 of Picea glauca. NCBI lineage: Eukaryota > Viridiplantae > Streptophyta > Pinopsida > Pinales > Pinaceae > Picea > Picea glauca. Next base: position 428,318 of record JZKD02S1679448.1, read on the forward strand.
GATTTTCCCTACTGGATTTCGGTCACTCTAAAGTAGAGGCCATGAACTTCGAATAAATAAAGCTGGTCAACATTGAATTCAAGAAGCATGATCCGCATAAGGTCATGGGTAATCACATGACCAACTGCAATTTAAAAAGGTATGAACACGAGGATTCTCCTCATGACGATATTTTCCAAGGAGAGAGATCCTATACAAAGGTCTTGAGTTGGTTTTGAGCTCTGCCACTTGATAAAATGATTGATTTTTACGACTTCCAGAGGCACCGAAGAAGTAGTCTCCATAAAGTATTACAAGGAGGAAACCCGATGTCTCCAACTGCACAACAAATAGAGACCCGAAGCTCAAAAGCAGTAAATTCCAGTGGACATGGAACTCGAGAAATCCTAGAGAAGACTAAGGTTTCGAATCAACAAGGGGATACTATAGTGAAATATATACCAAGCATTGAAGCTAAATATCAAGCAAAGACACTGACAAAGGAGGGAGAAGAAGGGCCACTGTTTACACCAGATAAATCAACTACAGAAGCGGCCAACAAACAATCATCCACCAAAATCGATAGCCCCATCCAGTTCATCAGACCGTTACAATTCACCAGAGGGAATCCAAATGTAGAGGTATTATTCATAGAGGACCTCACACCCATTTTGTTTTAAGAGTTGCCTCCTTCCAATTTATTTTTTAGAAAGAAAAGGAAGGTTGTGGTGAAGAGAGAAATACACGAAAAGAAAGGTTCAGCTGTGAAAATACACATGGTTATAATTGAAGGAGAAGCCTTGGAGGAGGTAGACTTTGCTGAAGAAGTAGTAGGTTCACTGGGGGATTTTGCGACAACCAACCGGTTTTCAGTCGAAAATTTAAAAGAACGACTGAGGAAGAAAGATCTGCAAATAAGCCAATTGTAGGATCAAATGAAGATTGTAGAAAAGAATGTCCGGAGTGAAGTCAAAAAGAGATTCGAGTAGATTAGAGCCAATGACAAATAGGAAATCCAATAGTTCAAATCTAGCCTCGAGGAGATGCACAGGAATATGTAGGCGAGCCAGGGATAGTCCACCCAACAAGATGAGTTGGTAAGGAAACTACAAGACAGAGTAGGTTCTACTGAAAACATGATTGTAGATATAACAATGTTCCATGCTCAGGCATTGGAAGTGCGAAATGAACTGGAAGTAGCACAACAAATCCTTCTCACTAAGGTTGAAACTATCCAAGATCATTTTCGGGTGGTAGATCAAGCATTAAATAATATTTGTTTAAGGGAGAGAGAAGCTATTGCTGCCTAGAATACCTTCCAAGAAGTAGTTGTGTCGTTAGCAAGAGAAGGAGTAGCTATGGCTTCTAGGCGGTCCGTTTCAGAACATACCAAAGGTTATATAATACTAAAGACCTAGGAATCTAGCATAGTTGAAGGCATGGAAATGGCTAAGGAAGTGAAGGAGGTTTATGAAGAGGCTTTCCACTCACTCAACAAAGAATCATTAGGCCTTGATAAAGAATATAGCTCTGGAGTACTGGGATAGATTGACATAACAAAACATCAATTTGAAACTAATACAAATATGGAAGAGGCTCAGGCCGAAATCTCGCAGATAAAACAAGTTGATATTATTCAGATAAATAGATGGATAGTTAAGCCTAGTCTACAATTACAGTCTATAGTTTCAGAAGATAGACGAATGGAAGAAATATTTATTATATATTTTTGAGGCTAATAATTTAATAGAGCCCTCCAAACCGATGGCACAATTTGTGAGCAGATGCATCAAATGTATTTGATGCAGGAGCATCTCTCCATGTCAACCAACCAGCCAGCCAGCCGCGCCAACGTGCATGCATTCAAGGATGAAGAGAGGTGCAACCTTCATCTTCAATTTTGAATTTGAATGTAATTATTGTTGTAGGCTGTTGAGCCATGGAGCCGTGCCTTTGTGCAGGAATTAGAGTAGGTAGGCCTTTAATGTTTGTAAGGCTAAGATCTAGATCCAGATGGTGGACTAGACATCCCATTCAATGTAATTGAATAGGGTAGGTAGGTTGGAGGGAAGAGCTCAAAGAGCCCCCTCATGTAAAAGATCAATTTCGATCTCATTTTGAAAAAGAGGAGTTAGTAGAATGAGAAGGGAGTCTGCGAGTAGAGAGAAGAAGAGAAGGAGCCGAGACCTTGTTACAGGCCGTGCTCAAGAACACCTTGTAAATACATGCATTTTCCATTTTTAATACAAATAGCAGTTTTTCCTGCATAACTATGTGTTAAATGAATGTCTGTGAGTGTTCTTCATATGATATGAATGTATGTTGTAGATGTATGCTATAGGTTTGCATTTGCGGGAGTATGTTTGATTTCAAGTGAAGGTCTTTGAGGTTTCATGCTAGGAGGGCGTGACAGAGTACTGCGGTCTCTGAATACCAGTGCACTGAAGCACTTCTAAACATTGCGGATTCAAAAAAAGATGTGCCAGGTGGGAACAATAGCGGAAATCAACAACTTGGGAGAAAGACTTGTGAGGTTACTGAATACCTCAGGAGGCAAGGCTGTGTAGGGAGAACACAGTTGCATACAGAAGCTCTGAGGAGTTCTGTGAAGCTCTGTCAGGTAGGAATTAAACAGGTGCAAGGAGTGCACATAATAATTCTGTTGTGAGTTCTGTATAACTCTGCCAGGAGGGCATTGAGACAGTGTGCAGACAGGCACAAGAAGAGAACTCGGTTGAGTTCTATATTTTGGAGGAAGAATCCACTGAGGGATCTTAGTAGGGTTGCTGAACACCCTTCATATTCAGCAAGAAGTTGCTTGAGGGAAGGATAGTCAGGAGGGCATCCCAATTCTCCATCCGAGGGAGGAAGAAGAAGGATTTATTTCCTTAGGAGGTCTGAGTATTTGGAGAAGCTCAGAAGAGATAGCACTTTAGTGTGAGAAGACTCTGCAGGAGTGCAGACGTCAGAAACCTTTGAGGATTTGATTGAAGAAGCTAAGGAGGGACAGCGTGAGGAGAGTGCAAGTAAGGACTCAGATTCATGGAGCTCGCAGAGGAAAGGCAAGGGTCAAGGCCTTTAGTCCTGGAGAAATATTCCAAGTGTAGGAAGAAAGTGCCAAAGTTTCGGAGGTGTACAACAACCATCAGATCAGGCTGAGGAAAAGATTCTGGACCATTGGAAATTCCACATCTAGGAAGTAACAGAGTGAGCGCACAGAAGAGGAGATCATGAACCGTCGGATCTCACTCAGGTATCCATCAACCATTAGATCGGGCGAAGATGCACAAAGTTTAGTCTCTGGAGTGTGCGCAAAGGATCGGGGGAACGGATGGTGGAGACACTTCATCAAGAAGTGTCAAAACCCCGTTAGCCGTTGGATTAGCCAGAAGCTACACAAGGTTTAAACCCTCGTAAGTAGAGGAGAAAAGTCCCAAAAGAGTGGATGCATCAAGATTTTGACGTTCGGGAAATTGAAAGTCTTGAAGATAGGATATCGAGAATATCCATGGTGAAAACCCCAAAACAGGTCTGAGTCGTCCATCTTGAAGGGATGCGTGGCAGAAATTGAGACCTTCGGGAAAATTCTCGAAAGGGGAGAGTCCATCGGCATATCGGGATTTAGCAGATTGAGAATCCTGAGGAAAAAGTGTCCATGCATTTCGGTGTTTCAAAACCCAAAATCACGAAGCGACGAAGACCCTCCATCTTGAGGGGATGTGTGGCAACAATCTAGGATTTCGGGGAAGATCCCGAAAGGCAAGGCCATTTCGGCATTTCGGGAATCGACACTTCGGGAGTCGAGAGACCAAGAGGTCAAGCGCTTGAGTCGTGAAACCCCGAAAGGAATGGATTCCTAGTTGACGTCATATCGGGATTCAGAGGATCGAGGATCTTGAGGACAAGAGGTCCCATACATTTCGACATCCGAAACCCTGAATTTTTGAAAAGAGATAAGACTGCGGTCTTATGAGGACTGGTCACATGGACTAGAGCGTAGCCAGATAGGGCTAAGGCAAGAAGGGGTTCTTGCGAGGATAAGTCCCGAAGGACTTAGAGCTGTGGTCTTATGAGATGGTGGTCACAGGGACCAGAATATAGCCCAGGGGGCTAATGATGATTGAAGTCGTTTTGGCGAATCGAAAATTCGGTGATCAGGGAATCAAGAGAATAAGGAATTCTCGACATCGGGGATCAGAGAATCCCAAAACCCGGAATCAAGTCGCGAAAATCCACGGTTGAGTACAAAATATCGTGTAGGTGAAGAAAGGACTTGTGGATCGTTGTGAGCAGCGATTCCTGTGGGAATCGAAAGAGTCAATTTCGGCTCACTTGGTGATTGAACGATCCTGTGAGCAGACGTAGAGAGTGCATTTAAGTCTGCATCAAGTTGGTATCAGAGCCTGATTCTTGTCTGTATATTTCAGGTGAGGGAGGCATAAGAGATAAAGAGCACTCTGATACACTACATCAACTAGTATTAGAGCGCAGATTATGTTTGTACATTGCAGAGACAGAAGGAGCAGGAAGAAGACAGAGTGCTGAAACTCTGTAAGGATTTTTTTTGTAGGTAGGCAACAGTCCATAGGAAGTTAGGAGGACTATAGGAGAAGCTGAGGCACTCAGGTTTGTAGGAGTGAGCAGTAGATTTGCCAGGAGGGAAGAAAGAGACAACAACACGGCTACTGAAGGCCATAGATATGCTGGAATAAAAATCCCAGAGCTGATGAGCACAGCCGAAAGGGGGAAAGAACTTGTCAACATCAGGGCAAGAATGGAAGATATTGAACTACGGATGCAGCAGAATACCAGGTCAAGATGGGTATATGAATGGCCCATGAAGACAAAGGTAAATTAGCCAGTCAAGGAGTTGATGGCTAGAAGATAGCGTAAGCTATTAAGAGTGTAGTGTACCAATTGCTCTGATACCAATTGTAGTGTACCAATTGCTCTGATACCAATTTGTAGTGTACCCATTCACTACCCAGGTTTCCAAACCTCTCAGTTTACCATTCCTTA
>JZKD02S1679448.1:463780-474558 GCA_000966675.3 Picea glauca
TAGAGGATCCATGGGCATTGTTGCCCTGGATTGTTGACTATGTAACCCTGTAACCCCCTGTGTGCAAAGAAAACAACAAGCGGGAGAATGTTGGGTATGTGTTATATTCTTTGCACGAGTAGTAGTGTCTGAGCGTCTGCGCCGGGCACACAGGGGGGTTAGAGGGGGGGTTCAGGGGGGCGGATCCCCCCACGCGGGGGTTCAGGGGCAGCGCCCCCAATTTTTTTTTTGGGGGATGACATATTTCCGGGACCACATGATATTAGGTGGTTTTTCGGCACATGGTTTTTTGCCAATGGTTTTCTATTTTCGGTTAAGGAATTAGGGTTTTGGACTAATCCAGGTCATTGAGTTAGGGTTTTGGATGTCGCTGGATCCTATATGTATATTGTATTGTAAACAATGTAACACAATGTATGAATATAATATATGTTTGTTTTCCCGGTTTGGGTTTCCAGGTGAAAAACCTCTGTGTAATGTTTGTATTTTCCATTGTATCTTTTCTGTTCTTTTATGAATATCAGTTTGCAGTAAATATTGTACAAGGTTAGAATTTACATGGACCCCTTCACTATTCTCAGTACATTGGGATGTAGCATTCCTAATGTGCCCCCTTCATTGCTCTTCGTCCATCAGGCTACACCATTTTAACATGGTCTCTGGCATAGGTGACTGAGTATATCACTACTGGGATCTCAAGGGACTCATTGCTAGGAAGACTATCAAGAAATAACCAACAAAAACCTTTCCATTGTAGTGCAACTCACACAAAAGTTCACTCTTCATGCATGGCAACCTGCTTCTTCGACAGTGCAACTCCCACACAAGATTTCACTCTTTAGGCTTGAAAAATTAGTTCTTTTGCAATATTGACAACTTGCTTATTTAGTATTCAAAAGCTATCAACAACTGCAAACATGTCCATTGAACTTTAATATTATCCTCTCTTCTCTTCTAAATTTTTTCTTCCTTACTTTACTCACCCTTTAGGATCAAGAATCCCTTTCATTGTTATATAGTTCCTTAGTCAATCCATCATTTTCCAAGGTGTTATTGCATAGGTGAATGCAAAATTACCACTAGACTTCCACTAGCAATCTTTAGCATGTGACAATCGTCTCATCTACATCATATTCATACAAGCAATATGAGACATCATCATACACTTTTCAATTATAAAATTTCAAATATGTTTTATACAGGAAAACCAAATTTCCCAAGCATGAGTTTTTTACTCATTATATTTGGATCTTGCAACTGTAGATATCAATCTTCCTTATGGTATTAACTCCTTTCCATATACAAGACCATCCTCCCTGCAATTTTATCAATTTCCATGGAACCAAACAAATTGTTAGCATATCATAACAATTTTCAATTATTAATTTCACAAATTTGTTTTATACATGAAAATAAAATCTCCCAAGCATGAGATTCCTGCTCATTATGTTTGACTCTTGTAGCTGTATATATCGGTCTTCCTAATGGGATTATATCCCTACCATATCTAAGACCATTCTCCCTGCAACTTTCTCAATTTCCATGCAACCAAAGAAATTGATAGCATCCATAAACATTTATAACAACTCATGAAGTGATCTCATAATTGTATCTTACCAACTATTCAATCATTTCCAACCATTATTCATATTTAAATGGAATTCAATTTTCAATCATATTAATTGGAATGAAACTGTCATTCATTGTACATGCATTATCGACACACCAATCTTTTCATAATGCAATCAACTTTACCAATAAATAAAACTAGTGTGCCAATACTCATGGCCACATCTACACAATGCATCTTTGCATTAAATCTAGAATGCCATATGTTCATGTCACATATTCCAACATGTGAGTTGGAATGTATATCCTATGCTTCAACTGTTAAGTACCAAAGACCTGAATACAAAATACACTAAAATACATCCAAGAAGAATATATGAAAACCACACTTTATTATAAGAAAACCCTTGAGGTAGGGAAACACCATACAATGGATCCTATCATGGAAGGGATCCTCTCCTATTCACTTGCCTCTTTGAGGGGGCATCCTCCTATTGAGATATTGCTCCAAATACAATACTTCTCTTCATATTCATTACATTTCTTGAACCCCTTTATATAGTGCTACCAACCACCTAAGAACATTCTAGAAGAAGAACCTTCTAGAAGAAAAACCTTCTAAGAAGTCATCTTACATTTATTATATCTAACTACCATAGTGGGCCTTATTTAATACTATAGTGGACCTAGTCCACCTTACATTGAATTGTCTCTACTATTATAACTATGGGACCTTTGGCCCCACCACTACCTCTCTAGCTACCTAACATTCCATCCCCCCTATGAAAGCGTTGTCCTTAACACTTGCTATGAGGGTGTGCAACCATATACCAGGGTCCCATGGATAAGTGTGGACCATAGTTCTGAAGTAGACTAGAGAAACATGTTCCCATGTAAGAATGAAAGCCACCATGTTGAAGTAGTTCAATCACCACTATAAGTTGGGATCCCATGTCCAAGTGTTCATGTGAACTCCACACAAAAGATATCAAAACCTAATAACCAACTGAAAATGATGTTCCAAAGACCGACACCTGTCATGTGGATCCAAATACAAAGATCCATCCACATAGTGGGAAAGGGTTGTAACTGAATCAGGAATGAATAATACCACTTTAGAATATGCAGGATGAACACTGAGAATCATAACTGACTTTTGATTTGTCACATTAATTTTCTCTACAAAAGGTGGAGTAGAGTCATCAAATAAAATATGAAAGTGGTTGTCATCCCAGAAATCACAACTATCCATATACCAATCATCAAAATCAACCTCAAAATCATACCAAGCATATAATTCTTGAGTATATGCATTCTTGATGTCCTCCATAATATATCTCTCATGTATGCTATCTGAGTACCTTTGAACATTGTGACAACTATCCCTATTAATTTGTTGCCCCTCGTGAAAATGTTGCTCAATGGCTTCAATCTTCTGTAGAATGCCCATGAGAAGTTGAGATCAATATCCATTGGAAACACAATATATAATATATCAAAAGAAATCCCTTAAAATATTTTTTCCAATGATATTGATCTGATAGCAATTTGAACACCCTGTGAAAAATTATGAACTCTACAGTCCCGCTGTCGTCATGAAAACCCCCCCAAAATAGCTGATTTTAAATCAATGATATTTTCACTTTCGGAGCTCCAATTTGGGTGATGTTTTTTTGAAATTGGCTATTTTTGAAATATGAACTCAGAACTATATTTTTTTTTAGAAAATTTGGCCTCCAGATGCTACATAAATAAAAAAAATCACACCGCCATCCGCGGAAAAAACCCTAAAATTTTGCATATTTTAAAATGTCGATATCTTGACTTCCCAGACTTTGTTTCAGATGATTTTTTTTTAAATTCGATTTTTTTCTTACAGGAACTCAGATATTCAACCTGTTTCTACAATTTTTTCACAAAAATATACCACAATTTTCCAGAATGTCGCGGCCCTTTTTTTTCTCCGAAAAAATCTGCAAATTTCTTTTTTTTTTTCCCACACTTCTTGCCAAGGAAAGTGCTCTGATACCACTAGTTAAGTAATAAATACCTGAATACAAAATACCAAAATAGTACCAAATACATGTGAATACAATCACCACACAAGATATATGGAACAATATAGAAAACCACCACTTTATTATATCAAAACCCTTGAGGTAGGGCAACACCATACAATGGATCTTATTATGGAAGGTATCCTCTCCTATTCACTTGCCTCTTCAAGGGGGAATCCTCCTATTGAATTACTGCTCCAAATACAATACTTCTCTTCATATTTTATTACATTTCTTGAACCCCTTTATATAGTGCTACCAACCACTTAAGATCACTCTAGAGGAAGAACCTTATAAGAAGTCCTCTTACATTTATTATATCTAACTACCACAGTGGGATTTATTTAATACTATAGTGGACCTAGTCCACCTTACATTGAATGACCTCTATTATTATAACTATGGGCCCTCTGCCCCCCCCACTACCTCTCATTTTCACTTGCCTCTTCGAGGGGACAACCTCATAATGAGATTCAACTCAAAATAAAATACTTCTCTTCATATTCATTACATTTCTTGAACCCCTTTATACAGTGCTACCAACCACCTAAGAAAATTCTAGAGGAAGAACCTTCTAGAATCAGAACCTTCTAAGAATTCCTCTTACATTTATTATATCTAATTACCATAGTGGGCCTTATTTAATACTATAGTGTACCTAGTCCACCTTACATTGAATGACCTCTACTACTATAAATATGGGCCCTCCACACCCCCCCCCACTACCTCTCTAGATAACTAACATCAACACATCATCCAAAATATTCACCAATTACTTCCTCGATTATTTGGATACCTTCCTCTTCAACCCATACAAAACAATAGGAATATAATTCCCTTAGTGCTCTCTCGTGTCGGCAAAGAGGTTGCAGTCCAAACATCGGTTATACAAGGGAAGACCATTATGCACTTGTATGTCACTACATCCCTTCCATTTAAAACCACATCATGGCCTCACACTTGGCCATCTCTATTGGCATTCATTGCTACTATAGGGGTATGTCCCCTAACTTTACTTGGTTATGATCTCATAAACAATATAACATAATATACAATTAAATTTTACATAAATTTATTTGATCATCAATAAGATTTATATATGCAAGGCCCTCTGCCTTTACACACCTATTCCAAAATTAAAATTTGATTGAGGTAATTCTTACCTCAATTCTCTCCAATGTTTATGCATCATAGGAAATCGAATGCATACCTACATGGATTTTATCAATTTGATTGATGTTACCTAACCAACTAGTATTTTTGTGGCAACTTGCATTCTCCCTTTATTGACCTCTTTATCAACATATTACCATCGTCATTTTTCTTCATATGGATGGTTTTCATATGCATCATTATTATCAACATCTTCATCCATGCTATAAACAATTTTATTGGATACACAATCTATCATTAGTCACATTCAAATATCATATTTTCATTGTACACACACACATACATATATATCAACAAAATGCTCTTAGTCTACAATCATGCCATATGCATGTTCAAGAATGTCCACAGGCAAAAATGCACATCAATATGTAGTAAACATTTAATCTCATTGTGCATACTCCATGCACATGCATTCTAGATTTATTATATGCATCATGCATTAGTTCCATTATTCACTCCAATGCATATTTATTTCAACTTTATTTATTTATTTTGTTGTTGGAGGTGGATTTCCTTGAATTTCTATAGGTCCTTGCTGCTCTACCATTCTTCTCATCTATGCCTTGTCTCTTCCTAATGATAACCTTCCAACCAAATACAACTTGGCCTTTTAACTTCCATCCAATAGAATCTACTATTGTTACCACCTCATAGATGCTTCCTTTATATAGACAACCCTAACTCCACTTTGTGTTGGTTGATCCTTTTAGTATTCATAATGCTATATCATGCATTACTTCAGTTGAGTATTACCATGTTGTCTAATTATCCATTCTTTGATTCTTGGACAAACCATCCCTTAGATCAACCTCAATGATTTACATTCAATGCACTGGAATGTTACATTTGTGTTCTCTTTCCAACATCTTTTTATATCCTTGGTTGTCCTCTTGGTCATGGTCACATTTGCTGCTACAATAAATACGTCATTATATTTATCATTTACAACTCTTTTTGTTGTCCTTGACTATATTCAAATTCCACTGGATTTTTGTATCCTTTTATACTCTCATTGAAACCATTTATCATGATTTCTTACTTCCCTAGCCACTTTCTAGCCAAATCATACCTAACCAGTTTACATTTCCAACCATGTTGTCTTATTGAATTTGGATCTTCAACATCCATTTACTTTTCTGGACCAAACTAATTCATCTTTACTATGTTTGAATACTTCAACACTTGTGGTTCATGCACTGTTCTCTTCTCCTTCCTCATCCAATTGGCCTCAAACTTGACTTCCTTAGTCAATTTTTTGGCATACTATAATGCTGCATATATGTCCTCTTATTATTTTGGCTCCATAGAGACCACCTTGGAGGAGTCAAATTTACTTTACAATCTATTGCATACTAAATTGGAAATACCAGCATTGTATCCTTTTCCAAGTACTTCCTTGCACAATTGAGTTAGTTCCTTTTAGCTTCCATCTCAATTGTATACAATATCAAGCTTATAACCATTTTCTTCTTCATATTCCTTCTTGATTGGTCATCCCATTCTTTATTGAAATTGCACTCAACACCCTTGAAATGAACTCAATATTCCCTATATGCATCAACAATTTCTTTTTATTGTTGTCATAGTTGTTTGAGTGCTGCAATATTCCTCAACTACCTTGGCATCCTATTATGACACATTTTCCCACTTATCTCAACCATTCATGGACTTTGTCCAATTCTATAATCCACTTCAATTTATGGAATTCCTCTCCCGAAATTCCGAATGCATCCTTCTAGAACAAATTTACACATAATGCATTGCTTTATGTATCTATTAACACTCCTTAGAGTGCATGAGTCTTCGATATTTCACCATTGAACTTATTATACTTACACCATGATTCTATTGCATTATAATAACAATCAATGGATGTACTATTCCAATTCTTCATAAGCTAATCCCTTGAGACAATGCACCTTACTTCCATCTATGCATTGTGTCCCTTTTTACCAGAATACTAGCTTCCATGATTCCCAACATCTTCATGGTTGAACCTGAATTCATATCTTAAAATTGTTCATTCCTGGCCTTTGATCATCTTCTAAAGGACATCACACTCTCCCCTCACATGTCTCTGCTCATCCTGTTAATATTATGGTAGCTGTGGGAGGTATTTACCTCCATGTGTAAACTTGACGAGGATAGAATACTCCGGGAAGCAAGAAGAAACCCTAATGTGTTGGCTAATAACCCTAGAAGACTTGTCGGCTCAAGAAGATAATTTATATTATGTTATTAGCCTCCAAGAGAAGAAGTCGGCCATAAATAATAATATATACTGAACAGACAGAGACCCAGAATGAGAAGTCGACCTAGGCAGCTAGCCAGAATTAGTATAAATACAGGAGGCCAATTCTCATTCTAGTAGGCAGTCTCAGAATTGCAGAGCAAGAACTTGTGCACACTGCAGTGCCTAGTCTTGTGTGCAGCTTTGAGGAGAGCTACCATTGTAGCTGATGCAGCTAGCAAATCACATTTGGCTTGGACTATCTCTTGGTTAGGGTTTGGACTATCTGATCAACTCTTGTTGGTGCGCTATCCTTGGGGAAAGGTGCACTACCCTTTGTTTGGCTATCTAGCCTAGGGTTTGCTTTTGGAGTGATTATTTGTCAAGGTTAAGGTGCTTAGAGGGTGGCTTCGGCCTATGGTTGGGTGACAATAGAGATATTTCCAATGGTAAAATGAGCACATACATTATATTCTAACAGGTTATGGGCCCACACCTCCTTCATTCAGTCTAATCGCTGGAAGGAAACATAGCTGTAAGGATATTAAGCTCATTGAAGAACTGTCACTAGGGTTTCTAGCAGGAGAAATCACCATAGCACTGCCGCTAGGGTTACTAGCAGGTGCATTTGCAGAAACCCTAATCCTCTTTTTGAGGCACCTTAAATCAAGGGATTGAACTAATCTCCATATAGATCAGTGCGCCCTAGCCTAGCACATCTCCTCGTACTCTCAGAAAGCCAAGACATGAATTTTGAGCTTTTGGTCAAATCTAGGGTTGACCAAGTCAAAGAAACCATGACTTACTCTATGAAGTCAGAGAACAAGTTAGATGGAGCCTCTAACTTCAGAGCATGGAAGACAAGGATTGACCTCATCCTTGCCAAGAATAAAGTGTTGGATATCGCGAAAGGAAAGATCGTGGAACCAGATTTTGAAGAAGGAAAAGAGAAGGAACCATAGAACGTTGCAATTATGGAGAAGTTCAAAGACGGTGACATCAATGCCATGAGTATCATAGTGGAATCTATAAAATACCACTTGATACCCTACATCTCCCATCTTGACTCATTGAAGAAGATTTACGATGCCCTAACAAATCTCTTCTTGGTCAGAAACATTGGACAAGTTATGAGTCTAAAGAATAAGCTCCATGAAATGAAGATGAATGATGAGGACAACATAGCATCATACTTTGTGAGGATCTCCCAGTTAAGAGATCAACTACAAGCTATTGAAGAGATCATTTCAGAGAAGGAATTGGTAAACATAGTACTCAATGGTCTTCCCAAGACATGGGATGCATTTGCCGCAAGAATGAACACAAGAAAGGAGTATCCTACATTTGAAGAACTTTGGACTTGTTGTGCTCAAGAAGAATCCATCATCAATGAAAAAGAGAAACCCCAAAAGAAGTACGATGATTATGACTTCAAAACAAGATTCAAGAATTTCAGGAACAAAAGGAAGTTTGTCTCAATGAGGAAGCCAAATCAAGAGAAAGACATTTCATAAATACAATGCTTCAACTGTCAAAAGTATAGTCACTACAAGAATCATTGTCCAGAGATAAAGTAAAGGAAGGAGAAACACGAAGCATCAATTGCCGAAGAAAAGGAACCTACAAAGAAGACTAAGTAGGATGAAAGAGACTTCTTCTTCTGAAGGTAAGAATACTCTTATTATCTGTTGTACATATCTTGTTTGCATCGTCTTTGTACATATCTTGTATATCTATATCCTAGAAGATAATGCATTCCAAGAAGAACTATACCTATGGAAGAACAACAAGATAAGGATTGATATCATTAGAAAATACACATGAAAGGATGAAATAGGCCCAATCAATCATGAAGAGACTTAGAAGAAGCAAAGACAGAAAGAAGTCAGAGAAATACTTATAACGTTTTGTAGAAGACAACAAGAAGGAAGCGTGGACTCTGTTAGACAGAGAGAGCCAATTATATATTGCAGAAGACAATAAGAATGCAGACAGAACCATGGATTCTGTTAGACAGAGGGAGCCGATTATATGCACTCATACATGAAGCAAGGATTAGGAGGGAGCTAATCCTACGATCCATTAAAAATGATGAAGTATGGTAGCAGCCATGAAAGATAGTACGTGTTCAGTTAAACCATAGAAGAAGACCTCTTCGAAGAAAATCCTTAAAGTATCCCTGGTTGTCCATCCAGATCTGTGATCCTATAATAAAACAAATAAGTGAAATCTTTAGGGCATGGAATCTATAAGAAACTCCATGGACCCAAGAGCTAAAGGAAAAACATGAGGAAGAACATGAAGATTCCAAGAAACAAGAGAAGCCAGAACAACCAGTCATTATATCACAAGATTACCAGCCTGACATGAACTCACTAAAAGCAATCAAGCAGAGGAACTGAAAATTGTGATGAAGAACAATGTATGGAAGGCGTATGAATGAAAGAATTGCAAGATCCAGAACTAGAGGTTATCCTAGATGGAGGGAGAAGACTATGATGATTACTCGTTTCGGTAAACCAAACATATCTTTACATGAGTCAATATCCATGAGTTGGAATTCTACATCAGATAAATGCAAAGAATGTTCTCCAAAGAAATTGAGCAAAGAGCATATGAAGAGAAATCTCAATACTTTGAGGCATACCAGAAAGAGACCCTTGTATGCAGATGGAGGAAAATAACTTGGTAGAGAACCTCTATTGCATAGAAGAAGTGTGGTGAAGATTTTCTATAACAAGATATTGTATCAGGATGATTACTCAGAAGATCAAATCTCATGATGACAGAAGAAGTGCCACATGGATATGTTCCAGTTTTCTAACAATGATATATTTTATTGATCAGAGCTACATGAAGCCTTCAAAGAAGACCAATGCTCCAGAATGGAGTACATTTGAAATCAAGCATTACATTATCTGTGATGACATTCAAAAAGGAGAGAGAGGTTCTCCAATACATATATCCACAGATGAGTAGATAAACAAACATCTTGGTAAAGCTTTTGTCTAAGATAAAAGAGTTTGCGTACTCAAGCTGGAGCTCATGGAGACGACTTCCTTATTGAAAAAGGAGGATATGACTCCTAGGTTGGGAGAGAGAACTGATATGTATTGATTTATGGACAGTCATTTTTCAATTCAAAAAATGGTCTAGGATGAGCAGTTTCCTTTCCAGTTTAGAAAGTAGATTGAGATTTATGACGGACAACGATTTCTCATTGTGGTTAACATGGGAAATGGTCCAGATTGTTGATGTATCATAGACAACGACTTCCCATTGTGGTTAACATGGGGAGTGGTCTAGGGAAGTCTCTCTTCTTGAGGGTTACTCAAGAAGACTGGCCCGCCTTGCCGGACAACGATTTATCATTGTGGTTAACATGATGAATGGTCCGTTTTGGAGGTTGGTACAGGACAATATTTTCCTCTTGTGGTTAACCAAGGAAATGGTCCAGACAGTCATTCCTTAGGGTTTATACATTCTCTCCAGGGTGCAATTTAATTAGTGTAGGAGGAATGGCCCAGGGTGGGGAATGGTCCAGGCTCAGCAATCAGGGACATGCATTCCTTAGGGTTTATACATTCTCTCCAGGGTGCACTTTGATTAGTGTAGGAAGAATGGCCCAGGGTGAGGAATGGTCCAGGTTCAGAAAACAGGACAATTATTCTTCCTTGCTTGAGAAGAATAATCCAAATATCTCATTGTTCTACTCTGAGGGCATATATTCTTTTAGATCTCACAGATGT
>JZKD02S1679448.1:479747-500163 GCA_000966675.3 Picea glauca
CGATGCAACCCACATCGCAAATTTGTTTTTCAAAGAAATTGTCAGATTGCATGGATTTCCGAGAAGCATAGTCTCGGATCGAGACACGAAGTTCATAGGTCACTTTTGGAGGACGCTATGGAAGAATCTAGGGACGGACTTGGCATTCAGTTATGCTTATCACCCCCAGACAGATGGGCAGACCGAAGTAGTCAACAGAAGCTTGAGGGATCTATTGAGAAGCCTGGTGATAGAGCATCACACCAGTTGGGACCAGACCCTACCACAGGCAGAATTTGCGTACAACGATTCAATGAATCAGAGTACAGGGAAGAGCCCGTTTCAAATTTTGTATGGGACATAGCTGAGAGGAGTTTCTGAGCTCAGGGAGTCAAAACAGGCTGAAACTAGTTGCGCGAGAGCTGAAGAGTTCGCTGAGGAAATGCAAGAACTTCACACACAGGTGAAGCAGCGATTGCAGAAATCGAATCAGGAATATAAGCGCAGAGCCGATCAGAGAAAGAGGCAGCTTCAGTTTGAAGTTGGGGRCATGGTTCTAGCGCACTTGAGAAAAGAAAGGTTCCCAAGGGGAACATACAACAAGCTCAAGATGAAGAAAATCGGGCCATGCAGAGTCCTGAAGAAATACGGGGAGAATGCATATCAGCTTGAGTTGCCAGAGGGCATCGGGATATCTCCGATTTTCAACATTTTGGATTTATACCCCTACAGGGCTGAAGAAGCAGGAACTGGAACTGAGGAACCAGTGATCCAGTGGCAGAAGAAATTGCCAGTTGCACAGAAGGCTGAGATGGAGTGCATACTGGATAAAAGAGTTGGAAGGAAGACCAGGAGAAAGAAGTATTTTGAATACCTGGTGAAATGGAAGAACCACCCAGTGGAGGATGCTAGCTGGGTGACAGAGGCTGTTATACAAAAACATGGGCATACAGTGCAGGAGCTCATGGACAGGAGCCCATGAAATATTTTAAGCCGAGGAGTATGATGCAGGAGCATCGCTCACTCATCAAGCGAGCTAGTGCGTGGAAAGAGAAGAACAGTTGGACAGCGCCAGCGCATACATTTTTGAATTTCTTTGAAGATTGTTGCGCCGCCATTTGAATGAAAGCATTCATAAGAAGCGCACTTGTATTGTGATGTAAATAAGAAGGCATTTAATAGTTTTAATGCTGTTAGATAGGAATTAACTGTAGATTAGACAGTTTTACTTTCGAGAGGGAAAATGGAATATAGGCACCCTCCTTGTATCATTGTATTATCATTCACATTCATACAGGAAAAAGAGCAAGCAGAGAACTTGTGAAGAACACCCATGTACAGATTGAATTAATAGAAAAAGACTTTGATTCAATTCCATGGCTGTGTTTGTTTTCTGTGTGTTGTTGATACTATGTGTTGCATACTTGCTTCTTTTTATGCCTTTCTTCTATATGCTGCATATGTTATTGCATGCCAGGTTCGAAACCTGAGAGAATGAGGAAATAAGTTTCAATTGTTTCTCTGTTTGAGCCAGGAGATTCCTGCATAGAGTGCAGTTGAATTCCTCCGCATAGAGTGCGTCGAGGAGGCTCTACAGTTAAACTCTCATTCTCGCTCACCCAGAAGTTGAATTGGGTTGACAGAGCGTGCAGGTGAAGTGCAGTTCAAGGTCAAAGCCTCAGCAGAGAGTCTGAGCAAAGGAAGGTAGGGACTGCTGTCTCTGTGGATGCGCAAGGTCTAGACGACTTCGACACTTTGAGAGTTGTTGGAAGTCGAGCACGTAAATACGTGCGTGGAAGGCCTCTGAAGGAGTCAGAGACATTCAAGCTCAGGAGGGATAGTTCTTTCTCGACATAGAGAGAATACACCCAGGAGATATTCCTCAAGAGGAAGAGAATCGACGACTTGAATCGTCGGGGAGGTTTGCGAAATCCCGTTGATCGTAGGATCGTGGGAAAGCTGCGCGAGGGTTAGTCCTTTGGCGCAGGAGGTAAGACTCAACACCCATCGGGGTTCGGTGTTCGGAGTTTGGCGAGGTAAGAGTTTATACCTTGCGAAATCGCGAGTCGCGATTTCCCGAATTTATCAGGGCCGTTGATCGTGACAAGGACAGGTGGCACGAATCCGGAGAATCGGGGTTTTGGGCATTCGAGATTTCCCAATGCAAGGAATTCGTGACAGTTGAAATCGTGATCCCGGGATTCCCGATCGCACGAGTGGAGGAGTGACGTGGCAGTGTGGGACCCCAGGTACTAGTGGGAGACAGGTGGCGAGATCTCGAGGAATCGGCACCTCGGCACTCGGGGTGTTTAAGTATAGAGTATTGATATCGCGGGGTGCGATATCCCGATAGGGGAAAACCATGACGCGTGAAAGTGTTGACCCATTGACCCATCGGGGTTCGGGGTTTAGAGCTTCTTGTGAACTGTGTTCGCGTGAACCGCGAATTCCTGAATCGCGATTTCCCGATTTGCGAAGGGGAGATAGTCGAAGGAGGTTGGTTGTGGGTAACTCCTGAGAGGAGTGGAGAGCATTGACTCTTCGGGCCATGTGTCAGAAGGTCCTGGTGGGAGCGGCTGCTCGCTCAGGGGCAGGTTGCGTCATGTATTATTTTATGACACTTTATAAAAGTATCAACAGTAATCGTGCTCCTGCCACTGAGCTTGCTCCTGATCTTCAAAAACAAGTAATTTGCATTTTCTGAAAAATTAGAGCATAATTGGCGAGTGGTCCTCTCTGAAATTTTTGTATACCTTGACACTGCAGACAAAAAATATAAAATATTATCCCTTTATGAGTTATTATGCTCTTTCTATGACCAAAACATGATTTTGGCTCCATGTTATTATTTTTTTTTAATTATAGGGCAATTTTTCCTATGTGGCATCTTCGTCAATGTGGTTGCTGATGTGGACTTATGGGTCCACATGGAACCCTGAGGTGATTTCATATAATCCTCTTGGCCACCCTAGCCATTCCCTATCATCCTCCTTCTCTCTCTCTATCACTTCTTCTTTATCCTACTTTACCCTTATTGCATTTTATAAATAATAAAATATTTTTATTTATAGACCCACCAGTACCGATTGCTACATGGCACCACCACAATGGCCCATGCCTCTGGCTGGTCCCATCTCCACTTCCATACCTCCACCTGGTGCTCACTCATTATTTTTAGTGATGGGTGGGTCCCATCCCATGCCTTTACCTTCGAAACACAACATGCACACTCTAGATATAACGACAAAGGATGCTTAGAGTGATCAACAGTCGATGGTTGATATAGAATCATTTAAGTGTTCGAGGGTTAAATTACCTTCATGATGTGATACCACAAACCTCCCATGATACATGTCACATTCTCATTTGTTTCACACCGCCAATAAATTTCTGAAAACCGCTCTGCTACCCATGTGATACCACTTGTGGTATCGGTCTATATCACCTCGTCATTGTCATGCCTATGTCAACTATTGGTCCTTCCACCATGCACTACAGACCCCAAAGATTTCCACCATATCGTTCCATGTCATCACTGCCACGTCACCTGATACATGGTGCCCATGTCACCACTAATGCCATGTATGAAAAATCTCCAAATTTTCTCAAAATTATGATTTTCCCAAAATTTTAAAAAATACACGAATTCAAAATTTCTTCATGGACACCATGAAAGCTATGAAATTAGGATTCTTATGGCCAATTTTGTCCTTGTGGACATAAATTCAACCTTTTCACTCGAAATTGGACACTTCTGCGTCAAATTCTCAGTGAATTTCACTATAGAAATTGGGGCTTTTGTCCAATTTCGCCATGGATTTTATGTATATCCCAAATTCAACCATTCAAAGTATAAAAAAATTCAAGTAGAGATTAATAATTGGGGATTTTAACCCTTGAGCTCATTTCCCCCAAAATTACAAGCAATTTCCCATAATTTTTCCTGGAAAGTTGACAAACACATTGCAGACACCCTTTGAACTTTAAATTTGCAATTCCAAATTCTGCGTGTTGTTATTGGCCAATGTAGGCTTGGTGTTGAAATTGTGGATCTGATACCAATATGTAACTTATCCAACCTCCAATCTGAGTGCCATCATTTTTCACAAACAACTTAGCCTGTTAAATATGAATTTAAGAATGCCCCATACATATAAAAAAAACCCAAGGGGTAGCAAGCCCATAAAAATTACAATAAACAACATGCTGATTTACCCATGCATATAACAACATATATAAAAACATGAATGCATTTGGTAAGAATACAACAAATAAACAAAATTAAACTATTCATTTACACAGTGAAATAATCATAAGAAAACAACATAACACTTATATGTTTATAAAACTTAACCAACTGGTTGCGTATGAAGGATGAACCTCCCAACCATAGGCATTGTTGTTCATTTTCTCTCAACACCAGGCCACCCCTGAGCTGAGGCTATGGCTCCACAAAGAGATATGACCCTATTGGCTATGAACTCTCCACACACAACATCTCCAAACCTAGGTTCCAAACTCCAATAGTAGGTCCAATCCACCATCTCTCTTCCCCAAAACCTACACAACCCAAGGAATGTACCCCCTTCACTGCTCCCAATCCATCAGGCTATACCATTCGTTTATCAAGACTTCCAGTGCTCTCGGTTGGCTAAGAAATCTCTCAGGTGGGGACTCTAGGAACTCTCATTTTCTCTAGGAGTGCTCACAACAACCTTCACAAGGCTCTTGAGTCATTTCCTTAATAGGTAAACACACTATAGACTTACAACCCATTTTATAGGCACAAAAAACACATTTATAGCATAAAACATAGCCTAGTAATGGATGTCTTCAAGCACAACATGGCTGGTGCTATTCCCAATACTCAACTCCCGTCTTGCTGCCCAAAATCTGCATGTTAAACTATGCTATTTTCCATACGAACTTCCCTCTTTTCTCTTGTTTTCTTGACTCTCACTCTTTCCAAAGATGATTGTACTTCAGCTCCGTTCTCCCAATAACTATGGGATGTGACTCCTCAAACCCACCCTCTTACACAAGTTTAATGATTGGCCTTGGGAACACTCAACAACAAATAGAAGGCTATACACAATGATTATAATTTTAGGAATGTAGGTTTGGATTAATACCCATGAATATTTCCCCCTTGGACCCTTCTCTCTTGTGGAATCATAACCCCCCATTGTTTTCATCCCTCTCATATCACAACCAACAATTACTACTTTTATTAATCATTTCAATGTACATCATACATAGTTTGTCCCTTGGACATTTTAATCAATATAGGCTCTTTGCCCCAACATATCAACTCACTAACCTAATTCACATTTATACAAATACATTATAATTTGTGTGAATTAAAACTGGGGATGTTACAAATTGGCCTTGTGGAAACTTGTATTCTAGCATGACATTTTCTTCCTTCCTTTCTTTCTTGGAATTCAATAAACCATAATGGCCAATGTACAAATTTTAGTGGTTTAGGGTTCTCTTCCTTGCATCCTTTTCTAGTGAGGCATTAAACCCTTGTAAAAATATTTGATGGGAAATCTCTCCTAAGATTATCCTATTTGGAACATACTTTGGCAGGAGATGGGGAACACCAGTTACCCCATATATTATCAGATAGGTTAAGTCCTCTTGCAAGTACTAGTTTCCAATTCTTTTGAGTAATGCCATGGCTTCTCTTCTCATCCTAAGACATTCCTTTTAAAATCTTAGTTTGTATAGAGGTGTCAGAAAATAGTCACATAACTGAGCATAATTATTCTTGTACTTATTATCCCACATTATTTGACAATAAACATGCATAGGTACCTCTGACATATACCAACTCCAGTTTAATCCTAGAAAAGGATTAGTGGCATAGATAACATCCATAAGATATGAGGCCATATAGAATGTGATTAAAACCCTAGTCTTAGATCTACAATTTTGTGCCCTATCAATGAATGTATTTAATGAATAAGATAGTATAGAAACCTAATTAAAAACTCTTCTAGTAGTAAGTATGGTATATACCAATGGTAGCCAAGAATCCTTGAAGTGAATGCAATTTTTATATCCATAAATTTTGCATATGAGAGCCATGGTATACATATATGGGTCCTTAGGTTCACCATACCATATACTCTAGTATTTTTTCCAAATAATCTTTTGTACTCACACAAGTTGGTCAAGATCTTCTTAATTTCATGTTCTCTCTGAAATTGTTCAACAAAACTTGTGATCATATGTTTCTTTGGTTGATGTAACTTGTAATATTTCTCAAGCTATGAGGTGTGATATGAGTCCACACATCTTCCTTCTCATAAATGATGGTTCTTGTATCAATGCTTGTGTGAGTAATTACCCATTCTATTGCCTCTAAACATGGCATTGTGGGTGTTCTAGTTGCCACAATGTGGAGATGAGACCTTATGATGTTGATGAAGACCAAATCATCAACATTCCTCATGTTTGGGTCACTAGGAGGAATCACATCAGGGCAATCCTCTTCCCTAATATTTCTTTAGATTTCTCCCTAGCCAAGAAAAATGATTTGAGGACTAATTTGGGTTTCAATATCCTTAAATATTGGTCTCACAAACTCAATATCTGGCTTTGATAGTTGAATTATCAGGACAACATGTTCTGGGGTAGATTTCATTTCAGTGTCTAATTGTTCTATATGTTTAGTAATAGGTTTCTTGCCTTTAAGCAATTTCTTGGGTGTTCTAGAAGATGTGATATTTGAGGAGGCGTGTTATATGTGTTGGAAAAAGAAATGAAATTAAAAATATTTTCATTTTATCATTCTTATGTAATTTAAGAAACTATTCAACATTTGACCAATAAAAATGATGCCATGAACAACAATAACATTCTTGCTTCCAATTTTAGAAAACAAAGAAGAATAAATGATGCCATGAACAACAATAACATTCTTGCTTCCAATTTTAGAAAACAAAGCAGAATTTCATTGATAGATTAGAAGAAGAAAGTTTAAGTACTAACTCGGTGAATTTTAAGCTTAAAAGACCAAACACTGAAATCCTGTTGTGAATAAAAATGTTGAGAACCAAGAAATGTTGAGAATATTGTGACATAATCTTTATAAATTGAAATGAAAAACCAACTGCAATGAGAAACTTTGGAATCATACAATCTAAAAGATTAAAAGAATTCTGAGAAGTATGAAATGGGCGAGCGAAATCTGATTTTATAGTAATTTTGAAATCTCGATCATAATGAATCAAATGTTCTTTATATTTAATTGTATTTTCATATTTGATTCTGATGGGACATTATATCTACCCATTTCCCAAACATTTATGGTGGCCCAATGTATCTAACAACTACCAAAGGAGCCACCATACTTTATGCAAAGTTTATAAAATGAGTGATGCATCAATTGGCATTGTTTAGTTTTTTTTATCAAAGAGAGTATAAACAAGGGTTGCATGGCAACTTAGTCCCTGCCAAGTAGATTTGGAAATGGAGATGATAGTTGACACCCTATAATTATTGATGATGATGATTACTGTGAAACATGAACAATATGTTAACTAGGGGCTAGTTTCATAGTCTTAAAAGAAATCAATTTGTAAATATTTTAAATGAAAAAAATTAACACTGATAACTATACCGTCATAAAGATTGGAATTCAAAGAATTCAACCTAGACTCATAAGGAATGGAGGAAGGCGTACTGCTCCATGACACTTAGTTTATAGATTTGTCATATGCCATATTGACCAGGATCTCTCACCACATTTTTACTTTAATGTGGATGTTGTATAGTTTTGGGATTAACCTAAATTTCCTAATGCAAATTGCATTTTAAAAATATTCAATTTTTCTTTTTGAAAATAAACCTTTCGAATTTAATAATATATATTTTTATATAATATTTATTATATTACATAATAAATATAATCTAAATAATATATTAGATAATAAATATAATAATGCTTAATAATAAATACATAGTACAACTTTTTATATTTAGATGTGGTGATTGGTGAAATTCATTGATTATGAAATTAATTCTACATATTGAAAGACATGAAGGGAGCAATAACACTTCAATTATATCAATCAATTAGAAATGAAAAACACAAATATTTTTATTATATCCAAAAATATATATTTGTTTTCCTATGTTAAACATTACATTGCATACACAAATTTATGGTGAAAAACAAATTAATGTCACATCAATGTCACATAAAAACAAACGCATTGCTATAGTCCCATGACAGGGACTAAAAATTATCTTTTAGAAAAGTTACAAACCATAACGATGCATTTTTTTTGAGAAACATGAAATGTTGAAAGTTGGATGGTCCCACCGACGATGGAGAATACTTAAGATTTTGTATCGTTGGTCGAAAAAATAATATTTTAATTTTAAAGCCAAAGTTAGCATTTTCTCCTATTTGAAAATTTTAAAAATGGAGCGAAGTCTGTCGGGGATGATACAACACTTTGCATCGAAGTAATTTTCCACTTTTTCATCGGAGCGATTTATTTCTTTTCATCAGAGAAACATTTAACTTTGCATTGGGCAAAAGTTTGTTTTATTTTCAATGAATGCATTTTCGGGGTTATTTCAAACTTTTGATTAGTGAACTTTAAAACTTTCGATGTGGCAAAGTTTGAGTCACACTCTGATGATCGTAGGAAATTTTAACTTTAAAAAATGAAATGTGTCGTAGTGAATTTTGACTTTTATTCACATCATGATTGGAATGTTTTTAAACTTTTCACAAATGAAAATTTTGAACTTGCCTCTAATGCATAAAGTGCATCAGAATGAATTTTAATTGTCATCGGGATGCAAAGTGGACTTGCTACTATGATGAAAGTTACAAATTTCTCCAATGAGAGTATCAAAGATTTTTCAATGAAATTTCAACTTTGATAACTTTTGGGCTTTTGCATGGCAAGGATGTAAAGTAAAAAATGTTTTTTTTTTTATCAAATTAATTCACCAAATTAAAAGAAAAAATGGATTTTATAACAAAAATTCAAGAAAAAAAAAACTGGTACCCAAAATTTTATGCAAAATTTTAGGGTGTATTGAAGTCTCAACACACCTTTTCCTTGATCTTGGGCTAGTTTTCTCTGTCACTTTAAAGCCTTTATAAGGACCTCTTTTGATTATCTTGCCTCCAACCTTGAATGTTTGTTTATTATTCCTAGGACATCTTCATTGGCATAGTTCCATTAATACTTTGGATGAATCAACCCTATAACCTTAAGTGAGCTTCCATCATAGCTATGGAAAGGGAAGTATCATCTACCTCAAGGGAACTTGGGTCTTTTTTCTTAGTATTGTGATTGATATATCTTTGATGGTAGTATACATGGTATTATTTGTACATATAGATATATTTTTATTGGATATTGGTTACAAGTCTTGTCTCGCAGGAAATATGAGCTATGGTGTAGTATAATTTAGGACATGGTTCACTCTTGGAGATCCTATCACAACTCTCTTCTTCAGAGAAAGTATCTTTAGCACCCATTTCATCCAATTTCAAATGACTTCCTTCCATACTTCTCCTTGTCTCTTTCAACATTAGGGTTTCTATCTCATAATGAACTTATAGTAAGTTAACCCTATATTTTTTAGTTTACTTTCCTTTGCTAATTTGTTAGAAAAACTTGATATGAAACCTAAGAAAATTACCTTAATAATATACATCCATAGGTCAACATAATTATGATGTAAAACCATAATTAACCTAGTGGGTCTCCCTCTCATTTTCACCCTCTATTTCCTCACCCTAGGGTTTCTTGGGTTTTCCCTAAAACCAAGTTGTGACTCCACTCTTTTATTTCCCACTCATCAATGTGTGTATTTGTTACAATGTTCTTCCATTCCCATCCTTACACTATGTGTGGTAGAAAAAATTCCTTCGTTCATGATAATTGGCTTTCCCCTATGTTACACCTTGGAAAAGTAAACTCTTATACCTCAAAGGTTCCAACATAACTAAGTTAATGGAGGTACCACCTTTATGAGGGCACATTAGATCACCATACAACACTTCATTGTTTTATGATTTTATATGCTAGATTTGTGTGTTTTATTACATTGAATTTGAGATTGAGATCAAGTCTATTTTGCAATAAGGTGCAACAATGTGTGTAGGTAAGTTGGGGTGGTGTAACATTCTCTTGGAGGTCTTTCACACCTCTCATATTCAATCCAAGAAAATTCAACACCTACGACATTTTCCAACTTCTCTCCTTCGTATTAAAAAAATAGGTTAATTATCTCACGAAAGGAGTCTGGTAAATTCACCCTAGTTAGTTTGTCATCCATTGTTAATTTGTTGTTCTTCCTTATTTTTTACAAAACACTAGAGAAATTACCCTAATTAATCTACATCCATAGATAACATAATTGGCAGTAGTACCCTAATTAATATAGTGGTCATCTCTCTTTCCATCCTCTTCCTTTCTTCCTCTCATAGGGTTTCTTGGTTATACCCAAAAATTGAATGGTGATTCCACCTCCTCATTCCCCCTTATACTAGAATTGTACCTCACTCTAAGTGCCATTCTACATTTTGGTGACTCCACTAGGGAGTTCTCAACAACCATTCCCTCACTTTAGCAATGTTTTTTTCTTGAGTTATCTTCCTTCGCCCACCATATAATTTAGCATTGTTTCTATTTTATTAGAAAGATAGAAGGTTCCCCTTCTTATTCTCCAACCTTCCTCCTGGTTACTTTCTGAATTAATCCCTCTACTATATTTTATCTATCCATGATGGAATCTGTATAGTTTAGAATGATCCATATGGTTGATTATATGGCTACTCATAATTCTATTTCCCATGTTCACCATTCAACATGCCTTAAAGGTGTCGAGCCTAATTTTTCTCAATGTATTTACTTTTCACAAGGACCTCACATTCATTCTCCTAATCCTCTTACTTGGATTAAATATAACTTCTCTTCCAAGAAAGAGTGAAGCCCTTGTTCTCAAACAAATGGTTATTACCCTTCGCATGAACCTCCCCTCATCTCCTTAATATCCTTAATATATAAATAATCCATGTACACATACAACACTAGCAACGAGCCTATCACAATCAAATATTTCTAAACTTAATACAAGGGAACATGCATGTCCTACCCCAAAACATTTAACCTCCAAAAATCCCAACATTCATGAAAACCTCTACACAACCCCTAAGACAAACATATATCTCAACATTCTACCAACCCCCAAACCAAACATACATCTGTACTTGATGCAGACACCACCTCTGCCTCGATAGAGTCGCTGCGCGACCTCTTGGTCTTAAGGATCGTTCAATCTATTTTATGAGCCGAAGCGACTCTTTTTTACTCCCTGCTAGAATCTCCAGTTATCGATCCACAGGTCCTTTTCGGAATCTCCCCTATGCAAACAACACTAGGCGTGAGCTCCACTTTTCCCCAAGTGACCACAGCGCTATGACCAAGGGCCTAACCCAAAGTCCTTTGTCGCAACCTCGCGATCTTGCAAGTTCGTGAGTCCAAGATCCCGACTCCTCCTTTCCAGACTCACGATACCCGAAATGTCGATACAAGTATGGCTCCTCCTTGTCAGCGCCCTCTACGCGTGACCAACGGCTAGGCTAAACACTAGCTCCCGTCGCAACTTCGCGACTTCGCAAGTCGAAGGGTTGAGCTCTCATGCTCTTATCCCGTGAATCCCCGAGATGCAAGAAGTCAACGGAGTGTTAACTCCTTTCTCCAGGTGATGTGTGTCCACCTGTCAATCACGCGGGCCCCACCTTGTGGTTCCGCCACGTGTTCATTCGTGCCTGGCTTTCGACACTTCATGACTTCTAATGTCGAGAAGAGGTTCTCTCAACCTCCGAACCTCTGAACACGTGATAGGCGATGGAGTTCCTGATCCAACGGTCCTCCTGTTCTCTGGATCCAATGGTTGTCCTTGCTCCTCGCGATTTCGCAACTTCGCGACTTGGAGCACCCAACCTTTGGGCTCTCACCTTACGAACTTCTGAGTTCACGAGATCCAAAATCCTAGACCCCTTCGGTGCTTCGCTGATCCTTCAATCTCTGCCAACTATCCTCCTCAGATGGATGGTCCCGATCTTCTCGCAACTTCGCCACTCACGAAGTCTAAGGACTTCACTTTCTAACCTCCGATGTCTGAATCCCCGATAAAGAGGATCTCGTGACACGTGTCCTCCTTCCAACGGACAACTCAAATTCTTTCGCGGCTTCGCCACTCGCAAAATCTAGGCACTCACTTTTGTGAGTCCCGGTGCCCGAATCTCCGAAACGGATGATTTCGTGACATGTGTCCTCTCGTAGACAGACGACTCAGATCCCATTTCGCTATTTCGGGACTTTTGATGTCGAGTGCCCGGACTTTCGTCCTCCGGACCCCCGAACTTCCGAATGTCGAAATCCTAATATCGACACTCCTTTGGGACTTTTTCTCTGCTTAAGAGGGTTTAAACCTCGAGCTCCTCTCGACATATCTGACGGCTGTCGGCTATTCTGAGCGAGATCCAATGGCTCAGAATCTCTTCGGCTCTATGCGCTCTTCCACTGCTCCCTGGACGTGAAATCTTCAACGGTCCAGATCTCTTCGGTTGAATCCGATGGCAGTTGTGCTCCTCCCGAGCTTTGGCGCTTTCTTCCTAGACTTGGAAGAATTCCAAATGTTCAAAGGCCTCGGCCTTTGTTTCTTTTCCCTACGATCTCTTCACCTTGGGTCTCGCCTGCGTTCTCAAAGACGCTACTCCTCCTGAGCTTATCCTTTCGAATCCTTAAAAGGATTCTGTGACTTTTGTGCCTCTGTAGAGTCTTTACGCACACAAAGGTGCTATATCTTCTGAGCTTTTCTGAGACTCAGACTCTTAAGGAACTTTCTCCTTTTTCTCTTTCTCCTTCAGATGGAGAAACTGATGCCCTCCTGGCTATCCTTCACTCAAGCAACCTATTGCTGAGTCCTTTAGGGCATTTAGCAACCCTGCGAAGATCCTTCAGTGGATTCTTCTTCTAATTACAGAACTCAAAGAGTTCTCTCCCTGTGCTTATCTGCACACTAACTCAATGCCCTCTTGGCAGATTTATACAGAACTCACAGTAGAGTTTCTGTCTTCTGTGCACTCCTTGCACTGGCTCAATGCCCACTTGGCAGAGCTTTACAGAACTCAAAGAGAGTTTTTGTCTGCAACTATGTTCTTCTCCACAACCTTGCCTTTTGAGGTGTTCACAACCTCACAGGTCTTCCTCGAGTTGATGATTTCAGTTCTTGTGCCCACTTGGCACGCCTTTGTCTGAATCCATAGGTTCAGAAGTGCTTCAGTGCACCGGCTATCATAACCCGCAGTATTCTGTCACACTCTCCTGGTGTGAAGCCTCAAATACCTCTAACTGAAATCAAACAACCTGCAAATGCACAACCACAACATACATTCACAACATAATAAGAACACACACATACAGTCATTCAACACAGGGAATATGCAGGAAAAACTGTTGTCTTTGTATTAAATGGAAAATGCCTGTTTTTACAAGGGTGTTCTTGAGCTTAGACTTTAACAGAGTCTCAGCTCCTTCTCTTCTGCTCTCTACTTGCAGATTCTCTTCTCTCGACTAGCTCTTCTATTACAACTCTCACTAAAATGAGATACCCTCAAAGATATTTTACATGAGGGGGGCTCTTAGAGCGCTTCCCTCCACACTCACCTACCCTATTCAATTACATTGAATGGGTTGTCTAGTCCACAATCCGGATCTAGATCTTAGCCTTCAAAGAATTAAAGGCCAACCTACTTCTATGCCTGTGAAAAGCACGACATCACGACTCAACAGCCTAAAACATTTAATTACATTCAATTTCAAAATTGAAAACGAGGGTTGCGCCTCTCTTCAGCCTTGAATGCACGCGATGACGTGGTTGGATGGCTAGCTGGCTGACGTGGAGAGATGCTCCTACATCAGTACAATATCCAAACTTCCCACTCTCCAAACCAAGCATACATCACAACCTTCTCCCAATCGCCTAGACAAACGTATGTTAGAACAATGAAATAACTTCAAAATTTAAATTTTCAAGGAAACTAGAACGAACGCATGAGCATGTTCAATGTTCCACCTTGTTAAAACCATAAAACATGGCCATATCCTTATCCATGTATGGTAGGATGTGGAGGGTCACCGCCTTGCTAACAACAACGTACTCCCTTATGGAACTTACCAAAACCAAAACCCATGCCTGAATGGTGGAAGAAAGGCTAGAGGTCATTATGCCTTATCTAGACCTTTCTATGCTCAACTATTTAGACAAGATAAAATCACCTTAGATTAACATCATGTCTTTTCTATTGCTAATACCAAGTTTCATCACGACAAAAATGTCACTATAAAATTTGTCCTTGATCCCTAATAGGTGATGCCTTTCATGGGTTCCATTGTCTCCCACAAGGTTCTTCTTATAACCTTCACTTGTTAATATAATTTCATTCAACACTTTAATATCCCTAAACCAAATGATTCTAGTGTCCTTACCATTGTTAACCTTAATAAATAAGATAAGAAATCTAATTCAACTTTCATTCATCAATGGTATTAAGGGTCTACATTATTATATGACAAACTAATGAGAAGATACATTTATCACCTCTTCACCAACACTTTGCATTGAGAAAAAATTGTCAACGTTTAGATTCAAAGATCCCTCTTAAACTAAATATTCCAACGACTCAATACCTCATTCCAATATAAAATTCCTATATGAAATCCACTATGGGAGATAATAGAACCAAAAAACATAAGTCCTAAGTCCTTAATTAGAATTCAATGGGTGAAGTGATGACATAAGTGCCCTTACACAAACTAAAACTAAAATAATATTTTACATTTAAGGAAATGAAGAACTCATGCCTCAACTTCTAAAACTAGCATGTGGTATAAATACCGCAATCATAATTCTCATAACATAGACAATTTCTGAAAATGTAAATAGTTAAATGAAAACAAAGGATGAATGAAAATTACAAACTTGGGATCTACAAGGAGCTGATGCTTGATCATGACCATCCAAATTCTTTCAAGAATAATAAAAATGGTTCTCCTGAAGTTGATTTGGATTCTTTTGATAGTGAAGAAAAATAGGCTCCTCCTAAATCTCCTTAGAAGAAGGAACAACTCTCATTGACCCTTGTTCCAACCAATATGATTCCAAAGTCATAGAAAGAAGACATATCATCAAAAATCTCCTAGCCACTACCCCATATTTGATCAAGGATGTATCCATCTCTTACCCGAAACATGTGTACCCTTTGTTTAATTCTCTACTTGACCTCATTGACCTAAATACTATTCACCTAGTACATTGAGTGGTTTTTTCCCCATTTCAACTTACTTAGGAATTGACCTTTAGACTCATACATGTCGATAGTCCCCCATATTATCACTAGATAGTATTCATCTCTAGATCCCACTAGGAAGGTCCTCCTAGGTCCTCCAAACTATCACCTCCCTTCACTACTCATGTTAGGTGGTCACACACTTCCTCTTATTTTTCTCTAGTTCAAATTTGATCTTCTCATGTCTCCAAAATGTCATACAAAGACATTCTTTAGGCATGTCCTAACCAAAGGGAATTGATTATCCAAGCCCTTTTTAATTCTCCCCTAATCCTATACAAGTTTGGGTCCCTTCTCTCTCTTTTTCACTATCCCAAATTCCTTCCACATAGGAATGAACTGCCAATATGGTCAACTTGATCATTGAGATCCATCAGACTGAATTCACCATCAAATGAGTCATTGTTAATCTTGGATATACCCTTAACATCATATGAAAATTCAACCAATTACAAGTAACCTTCCCACTTAGATGGATTTTCCATTACATACATCTTTAACACGTCTTCAACCACTTGATTAACTCTTTCAATTTTCCCATATTTTTGTGGATGGTAGGTAGTGCTAAAATTTAGATTTGTTCCAAATCCCTTGAATAATCCCTTCTATAAGTTTGAAGTGAACTTAAGATCTTTGTATAAAATAATGGCCTTGGGTATTCAATGCAACTTGAAAACTTATTTCATATATATTTATGTTATATTTACTAGCTTATGGATTGAATTAATTGGAAAGATATCACAAATCATAGACATGACCTCCAAAAACGTTCAAGATGTCCATGGATAAGATACCATTAGATGGATCCATTATTTTTGTTACAATAAATTTCTTATTCATGAATAACTAACATAATGATGATATGTGTTAAAGATGATCCAACAATGTGAAATGAAAATTTTGAAAAATGGGTAAGTCATTATTTGATGTACTTCAAGATACTCATGGGAATAAGATTGGTATATTTCATCAACATAATGTTCTGTGAGATAAGAAAAAATAAAAAAATATTGAAAATGGAACATGTTACTATGCATTGAAAAAATGGAAGCATTATTTAGTATGAGTTCTTACAACTTGGAGGATAGATACTGAGGTACAGGGTTATATGATGACATGCAACATGTTCAATTGCACGGGGGGGAGGAGATGATGAGCCTCAAAATTTTCATCTCTTCGTCATCCTTTATATATATATTTACTTATCCATAACCCCATATTTATCCCTCTTGATGTTTACAACTATAATTTTGGTGTAAGGTGTTTTCCATTGCATTTCTTTAGTATTTCATTTAAAATTCTGATTAACATTAGGAGAAATGTGTATTTTTTATTTACTTATGAATAATGACTTATTTGTGAACAAATTGCAATAGGATATTACTTCAAGATCTTATGTTAAGGGTCCACAAGCTATAAGTTGATGGAAATTCAAATTGATGGTGTAAATCATTTGTAATTCCATGTGTTGCAGATTTAGCATGTTACCGATGAGGAAAATGACCACCACCAATCATGTAGCCACTTGGGGAAGAGAATAAAACATATATTTCATGGTTTAATTATTGGAAGGAAGATTTCTATGTACCCACGCGTGCATATTCGTTTTTATTACATATTTAGACATATTCCATGTATATGCCATGGATCTAGGGATCACAATACCATTAATAATTATTTTGAACATATTTTGGGAAAGTTGTTATAACCCATGTCTCTTAATACAAATTTGACAATTAAAGGCATTCCAAGATCGGTTGGGATTTTGAAAGAATATTGAAAATTGATTTTTATATCCTATAAATTGTAAATTAGTTGTAACCACTTGAAATTCATTAATTCTCAAGTGGATCTATATTCATACATTTGTTATTTCTATTTTGAAGAAAACTTGTGTATACACGAGATGCTCGGAGTCCTCTCTCATCTTGGATTGTAAGAATTATTCTTTAATATAAGTATTAGTTTTATTCTTATTTATTTTGTATGTTTCTAATAATGATGCATGTTAATATTTAAGCTCTGTTCTATGGAGGTAGGGCCCACTCCAATAGAATAGAGTGTTATATACTTTAGGTAGTTGTGTGATTTCATTTATTTCCACAATTATTTATTCTGTAGGATTGCATTTATTTGTTAGATTGTATTTATTTATGATTACGTTTCTATAGGATTATATTCTAAATTACTTTTATTTTTATTCTTATAATTTGTAGTTGTTTGATAAGTTATATTTATTTCCATAGAATTGTAATTCATTTATAGATTATAAATATCATTTCAATAGAATTATATTTAAAATTTATTTATTTCAATATAATTTTATTTCATTTATAAATCATATTTGCAAGCTATGTTCATTAAATTTCTCTCAATACGATATTCCAAATGATTGTTCTTAAATCAATAATTACGTTTACTGCTCTAAGCTATATACAATGGTCACATTGACCAGAATAGGTTTACTTTTTTAAATTTCCTTTTCAGCAAGCGTGGATTTATTTTCAGCAAGTGTGAATTTAAATTCCAGCAAGAGTAAATTTCCTTAAGTATAAGTCTAGACTTACTTTCAAATCAAGTGTGAATTTTCTTTTCCTGCAATTTACCATTAGTCAATTTATTTCCTACAAGTGTGATTGTCATTTGTGATAAAATAGAGCTTTTAGAGCCTTGCCGAAACCTATGAAATTGTTTATACTATTTCCTGTAGAAGTAATTGTTGAAACTACATATACACCCTAAATAAACTAGTGTGTGATTGTCATTTGTGATAAAGTAGAGCTTTTAGAACCTTGCCGAAACCTATGGAATTGTTTATTATCCTGTAGAAATAATTGTTGAAACTACATATACACCCTAAATAAACTAGTGAAAGAAAGATTTGCAGTCTGCATATAGTGCTCGATAACTCGTAAGTAAAACCAGAACCCCAAGTTGACAAATTTAATTTTCAGAGTCGTTACTTGCCTTGCCATGAATTAGAAATGTAATTAAAGAGCTCACCATCATGTTCAAAGAATTCATAATTACTTTTTCATTAACTATATAGTGATATATTCCTCATTACTCTCTTTGAGTGATAAACCTTGGCGGAAATGTTTATGCTTGACAATTTTTATGGACTAATTTACTTGTTCTTGTCTTTGGAACATGTGCACTATATGATGTGAAGGCCATCTTGTCAATGTAGTATTTAGAAAAATTAATAACATTATTGAATATATTGAGTGCATGGTTAGGTTCTTTCTCTACTTACCAAAATATTTTTTTTGAGATCTTCGCCACTTTTTCCATATTACCATATTAATTGGATCACTTTCATCTTTAATGTGCTCTTTTCCATTTACTTGTCCAATTTTAGATATTTACAACATTTTGGGATTTCATCTTCTGCTTTGAATACTCATTCATATTCCCTTTAACACTAATTCTAAAGAGGCTTGTGTTAAGGTGCTTTTTCATTAAGCTTATAGTTTTGAAGCAAGAATCTCTATTAGCTTTACCAATTTCAAAGAATTTTATGTGAAGGGTTTTTTGGAGGGTACATTTTTTTTTTATTGTCTCTTTATTAAGAGATTCTATATCCTCATTATGGTCAAGTAATTTTTTTATTAGTGGTCATCATTATGTTTTTTTATTTGAGCAAACATTAATGGGGGATTATTGCGATGATACTTTATCCTTTTTTTACCACATCTTTCTCAAGTGAATGCTAAGGGGGTATTTTTTTTTGTAATCTTTAATTAGCCAATTACATGATTGTTCCACTTTTTCCTTATTTATCCACAAGTCAATATTAAGGGGGGTCCTTCACGGTAGGGTGAATAAGCGCAACTATGTAGTCCCATGAGTGGTTATTAAATTCATTTATGGATCATGCTTAATGGGTGGTTATGTAACACCCTGTTTCCCCACATAGCTATAATTATGTTAACACTACATGTAATGTAATTTTGAAGCATGCAATTATGTTTATAATTAATAAAAATATCAGACAACTGACTAGGAAGGAAGCCTTAAGTACTGGCCATGATACCGCAAGTGGGACTGGTGAGGTGGAACTAAGAATTTTGAATGAAGAAAATAGGAAGCTTGCTCAACATTCCATCCCACACCTACAATAATTGAATACACCACCTGCCACGGTACCTAGATTGCATGAAACCACGTGATTAGTTATGGAGATTAGGATTGGGTGGTTGAGAAATTATAACTGTTAACAAAATTGGTACTTGGAGGTATGAAGGGTAAAATGAAAACCTAGATAGAAGGACACACTAGATTTCCCCTTTGAATTCGAGAGCCTGACATGAGGGTTGCGTCTGAAAGTAGACCACATGGATCTCAAGGATAGGTGGAAGAAGAGGGAAAAGGTGGAAAACATCACCATAGTTCACAACAGATGAGAAACCAGGAGGAGATGAGAACAATGAGAGAATGCACGTATAAGGAACTACAACAACTTAAGAAGCAGAATATAACCAACACACATGCGCTAAGAAGACTGGTTCTCATAGAGGTCAATTGTGAATAGAGTGAGTTGCAGAATCACAAATAGATGGTGCAATGAGAGGAGAGATTCACACACACAACTCTGAGATGTAGATAAGTTGAGAAGTTTTCTCTAAGGAAAATAGGAAACTTTCCCAAGAATTAGATGGTTACCATGGAGCAGAGAAGACCCATATCTGAACTGGAACAATAGAGGACCACAACTTGGTGCTCATTGGAAATAAAATGACACTGGTAAGGGGAGGTCACTGAGGGATTGTGTAGTAGAGAAGGGGCTCCCTTATGTAGAGGAAATCCAGTTGAAAAGGTACTTGATAAACTTGTAGAGGTCTTGAGCTGACTGGGAAGAGGGAAAATTTTGTTGTTACCAATGTAATGAATGAGAGTAACCTTCTTGGACCATTTCTTATGGTTGGAAGTTAGCTGAACTAGTCCCCTAGTGGTATCATGGCTTGGAACATGGGTGGCATGTTGTAAATGGACACCATGTAGCATAACCTACTGGAAAGGCATTTCCCCTTAGTTAGT